>CM068370.1:41583343-42183343 GCA_034769895.1 Magicicada septendecula | reverse complement strand
ATGATGCTGAAATAAAATCAAGAATAAACAAAGCAAAACAAATAAGTATATCATTAAATGGGATTCTACGGAGCACAGAAATTGGAAAAGAAAGGAATAAAATATTATATGCACGTATGATTAAAATCACGTTGATGTACGGATCCGAAACATGAAGAATAAACGAAAAGGTAAAAGAAAGTTAGAAGCTACAGAAATGGATGCTTTGAGACGAGCCTCTAGAACTTCCAAGGCTAGAGCGAATACGAATGAAACTATCAAAAAAGAAATGGCCGTACAAAAGACAATCGTCGAATGCCTTGAAGAAAAACAACTACTTTGGTACGGACACGAACAAAGAAATGGACAAGACCGACTACCAAGGAAAACAATGAGGTGGATACCTAGAGAGCACAGAAAGAAGGGAAGACCCAAGAAAACATCGATAGAGGGCATAAGAAGATTAATGAGCGATAGGTATATTTTCGATGTTGAGTGCTTTGAATATTGTGTCATGTTTCGTAATACATACACCACAATCACACACAAACCAATTTGAAGTACCAGAAGCCAACAGGAAGCCACAATAATAATAGTCAACCAACACATATGTACTTCACCAGACACAAAAACCGGAAGGCTGAGGATGGGTACAAGATGGTACCCAAAACATGTTTCTAATAAGGAAAAAAATGCATCTTGAGGTAAATTCATTATAAATGTTAAATGTATTATATACATCAAGAAACGGACTGTAGCAGAAAGTGATTGAATATATATATATATATATATATATATATATATATATATATTGTAACATTACATTTGGAACCACATAATATCGTACCCGATTTATTAAAGACAATGGATAAGAAGCTAAACAAGAAGAAGAATATCTTTCAAGATGATAGTGAAGAGGAACGAATAAATATTTCAGACTGACTAGTAATACAACTGACCGTACCCAAATTAATGATTCAGGCAAAGTGATGCAAAATACATTCAACCCCGACTAAGATATGAATTTTAAATAAGGACAAAATAAGTATTATAAAGACTGACGGATTATGTATCAATGCTATAAGGAAACAAATGGTTCCATTCAATGTGTCATAATATCAAGGTAATCAAAATACAAATTGAGGGGTAATAGGCCCAAACATACAATACTATGTAAAGAGAAATAGTAGTAAGTGATTAATTTGAATGATGTAATGAAAATATAACAAACCTTATTATAGATACAATGAACCATACCACTAATTGTAATAAATAATGGTCATAAGGTTGTCTAGAAAACAACACATAATAATTTATTCACAGTAACATTTTATAACAAGAGCGCATAATAGTAGTTAGTAAGTGATTTACCAAGTGACAATTTAATAAGGGTGGGTACACCAAAGTGAAATGAGTAAAGGAAATAAATATTATGAAATAACCACTATTAACACTAAAGTACAGTGAAAAGGTACAAAGTGCAAGTTTAACCCAAAATAGAGATAAACCACAAGAATTATAAATCAGAACTCATAGGCCTATAAAAGTGAGAGTGGACAATAAAATGTAAAAACCCATAAAAACCAATAAGAATAAATATAAAAACAAAACCATTCTAAAATGATACTGAAGTACAATACAGTTAATAAATAAACTAATGTACATTCATTTTAAGAAAATACTATATGTAAGATTACATGATAAAAGTGGAAATAATACTTACATGAGAAGGTAACAAATAATTAATCAAACGGTCAAAACTAGATAGATTAATTATTTATAAGTGTGACAAATAGAATCCAAACAGTGCAATACTAACCAGTGATAAAATAATAAACCAAGTGTTTTTTGAACAAGTATCACCAGTCAAGTGCTAATATTAAGTATATACCTAGATAACAATTGGGAGAATATTTATTTGTTTATATTCCCAATTCCTTAAACCTATAGGAATATGACTATGTTAAAAGGGAAAGGGATACCAGTGATTATGGTATTAAACAGTAATCAATTAATTAACAAAGCAAAGTAGACTAAAAAAAAAAAAGATGTTATTGCTAAGTGTTAAACAATTGTATAGATTAAGTAAAAAGCGGTTTATTTGTTCAAATGTTCAGTAGAATCATAGCCATGTAGGCATGAGATTAAACTAATAGGATAGTATATCCTTTCGTTTTGTTAAGATAGTGTTATATGTTAAACAGTTTTTATGGTTGTTAAAAGTTAATTTAACTGTTAAAGGTTTACTAAGATATCAGTCATGGAAAATGACATTAAGGTAAACAGTTGTTTATGTTTAATGAAATTTTAACTTATTTATTTAATGTCCATAAAAGCCATAGCCATGTGGGCATGGCAGTAAATTGATTTGATTATATCTTGTTTGTTATTGTTCATGTAATGATGTTATCAGGATAGCCAGGGAAGCAACCAACCATTCTAAATTAATGAGAAATAGAAAAATAATAAAGCAGACGGTAGTTATATAAGGATGATCATTTTTTGAACAAATAAATGGTGTAGCAAATGTCTTGTGGATGGCAAACTATATGAGGCCATGTAAAACCAACTTTTGTAAATTTTAGATAATAATGTTAGGGATTTTGTAAAACAAATGTGGAAGGATAAATAGATTTATAGTTAATAGTATACACAACGAATCTAGAAACAAAATAATCCGTCTTAAGTTATTTAAGAAAAATTCAAATAACAAAATTGTAACATCTGTATTTCTTAAGTAAAAGTAGGCATGTTTAGTGTCTAAATGTCACAAATGTAAAGATCAAAATAATGCTGCTAATAGTTTGAAATTCCCAATCAGTACAGAAAAGTTATACTAATTTAAAGGTTTTGAACAAATTCAGATTTTGAAATAATGAAAGTATATGACAATGTATATCCGAATCAACCAACCAGATTCCAAGTTTACCCTTAGCAACCAGAAATTTCGGATAAATAAAAATGGGACTTCTTTAACAACGATCATAGCGTACAGACGCGTTTGTAATACGTCTAACATAATTAAAAATAAACTGTGAAAACACGTTCCAGACATATTAATACAGATAGAGATACATAACACGAACTATTACAACTAAGTGAGGAACATCCAGTATTTGAAATAGAAGAATCAAGAACCAGGGAGAAGGACTGAAGCAGACGTGGGCCCTATCTTCGACCAAGAACCATATAAAGAAGAGGATTTGGTGACTTTGACATTTTATTATATTATGTATCAACACCAACTTTTGTATACACGATTTTTTAAGAATTAATCAACTAAACCTACAGACACCATATCACACCAACACTAAGAACACTCACTAATAACACGATTTGAGATTGACACCTTTTTAAACACCACAAGGACTTTTGATTTTGATAATAATTATTAAACACCTAAACTGGACATAACCTATAATAACTAGTAATCACGATCCGACTGCCTGTGTGCACATTACACTCTAAACTTTGTAATATCCTTGAACTGTAAAACTTGTATTTTGATTTATAGAATAATATTTTGTTTAAATGTAATCCCCGAACCAGATACGCCCTGAGATATCTTATTTTTATTAGAACAATAACCAATGCATTCTTTTGGTCTGTCTAAATACGGAATAATATCTGCTACTACTGTACCAACTGGTAAAAAGAAGACGTATAATTTGCGCCACAATTGTGATTATCATAATCAGATTTAAGAAACAATTAACCAATGCTTTACTGAATAAATGATTTCTATAAGGATATATGTTTGATGTTATATTTGCGTCGTTATTATTGCTGTTCCATTTATAAAATAAGTTCACAGAGCACAGCGGACACCACGACGGTTGGCAACGGTGAGTGACGTCACGAAAACGGTACGTATAGTGGGAGTGAGCGGCAGATTACAAAATCATTCGCCGTTCAACATAGCGTATTAATAATTACAAATTGACGACTCCAGTGCGAGGCGAAATAAGTCGCTGCATTTATATATTTGTTACAGATCGACGAACCCTTCAGTGGGGCAGAAAGTAAAGAGAGACACATTATTTATTTGTTACAAATTGACGCTTACAACGGACGGAGTATGTAATTTAAGTGCACACAACATAATATTTAAGTAACATAACACAGGTAACATCAAAGTTCGTGTTACAATATATATATATAGTTCCTACAACACATAGACACCAAAATACAAAATACTATAAAATCATGTGATCCAAATGGCATATGGATAAGATATGTAGATGATGGGCTATATGTATCAAATAACAAAAACACAAATGCAGAGAACATACTGAAACAAATCAATAACATACATCCTAAAATACAATTCACAGAAGAAAAAGAAAAACATAACAAAATCAACTATTTAGACATAACCATCACAAGAAACAACAACCACATACAATATGCAATATATAGAAAACCAACTTCTACTAACATCATTATACCTAACCATTCTGACCACCCACCACAACATAAAATGGCAGCATTCTATTCGCTATTTAACAGAATGTACAAAATTCCCCTAAACAAACAAGAAACGGACAAAGAAAGAAATATAATATACCAAATTGGTTATGAAAATGGATACAATAAAAATACTGTAAACAAAATAGAAAATAAAATCAAATATAAAATAAAAACTGAACAATTAAGAATTAATCAAAATGAACAACACATAAATAATAACAACAACAAAAAATGGGCCACACTCACATACATAAATAATAAAATGACAAAACTAACAAAACTATTTAAAAACACAGATATAAAAATAGCATACAAAACTAATAGAAATAATTTACAAAAACTAAATAGCCAACACAACAAAGATAATACAACAACTAACGGTATATACAAAATTGAATGCCAAGATTGCAATAAATGTTACATAGGACAAACAAAAAAACAGCTGAAAAACGTTATTTTGAACACCTAAACGCATACTTAAAACCAGAAATATATAAATCCAATTTAGCCACACATGCAATAAACACAGGACATGAATTCCCAGACATAACCAATGTGACACTAATGAAACATATACCACACAAAGGCACCATAATGAACATTTGGGAAAATTTACAAATATACAAACATAAAAGACAAAACAAACTAATACCTGAACAAATACAAATCAATACAAAACATGACACAATATTCAAAGCATTTAACATCGAAAATACACAAAAAACTAACACATACACCACAATCACACACAATAAAACCAATTTGAAGTACCAGAAGCCAACAGGAAGTCACAATAATAATAGTCAACCAACACATATGTACTTCACCAGACACAAAAACCGGAAGGCTGAGGATGGGTACAAGATGGTACCCGAAACGTGTTCCTAATAAGGAAAAATAAAGGTATATCTTGAGGTAAATTCATTATAAATATTAAATGAATTATATATATATATATATACACACACATACATACATATATATTTAATTATATATAAGTTATGTACGTTTGTGAAAAATGTTAGATATAGGCCTATAGATATCTTTGGAAACCCACATAAACTTACAAGCTAGAAATAAAATACTTTTCCTACCATATCCATTTTCGTAGGGTTTATAACAGTGCTCCGAACCGTAGATGGCTCTCTTTTTTTCAAGGCATAATGAGCTACAAGTTTTGATCTGACAGAAGCATTTCATTTGGTTATTAATTTGTCGGGTTCCCTGTCGGTATCAGCGCTAAAAGTTCTGATGTGTGGTGACAGGCCGTAAGATGTTGGGAAGCGTCAAACCTGTACTCTGAGAGTATTGTTATTAGAGTTGTTGATGGCGGTAAAGATAATGATGAACTCCGCTGGCCCACAGTTTAGAATTATACCTGCACCGGCTGCAACATTTTTCTCTCTCCAAAACGAAAGAAAATGGGCCTTATTTAGAATGACATTACTTCTCAAGCTTTTTATTAGCGTATGACTTTTACGATTTTCATCAGTCTTTCTCTTCTACTTCATGTCGGCAACATCGGTCTGGAAATTGGCAAAATTATAAAGTCATCAGATCTTTAAGTCTGTTGACCCGGCGCTCTGCCTGGTCGTCAGGTATGGTAATACAATACCAATCACCACTGTGGCCACTAATATAATCAAGTATATTACTCTTCTTCTTCTATGGCGAAATCGAACCTTAGCCTCCATAATTATCCGCCTCCATTTTCCCCTGTCCTTGGCGATCGATGTCCATCGTTTTATTTTAAGTAAATTATCAGCATCCCTCGCCACTGCGTCAATCCAGCGTGTCTTGAGTCTTCCTACAGGCCTTCTATCCTCGATCTGACTAAACAGTACCTTCCTAGGTATTCGGTTGCCTTCCATCCTAATGATGTGTCCTGCCCATCTATGCAGTCGGATGGTGGTGGCTTGATCATTGTCTTTATATAGCTTGTACAGTTCCTCATTGTTACGCATTCTCCATATCCCGTTGACTTGGATTGGTCCATATATTCTACTCAAAATTCTCTTTTCAAAAGTAATGACTATGTTAGCGGCTTGTTTGTTCAGAGTCCAAGTCTCGCTGGCATATGTTATCAATGGTCTAATCACAACTTTATATAATGTGACCTTGGACTGATGGTGGATATTCCTTGTCTTGAATATAGATGTCAACGAAGCATATGCTCTATTTGCGGCCTGTATCCTTTTCCTTATTTCATTTATTTCTTCATTGTCTTCTGCCATCCAACATCCCAAATATTTAAACTGATTAATTATTTCCAAGTTTAGTGGTTTGATTTCAAAATATTCAAGTTTCCTGGTTTTCTTTCCGGTGGTGATCATAACCTTTGTTTTATCTGTATTAACCTGTAATCCTATCCCTTCTGCTTTACCTTTGAGTTCCTGGAAGGTCTCTTTTGCTCTTCCTTGGGATCTTAACATAATATTAATATCATCTGCATACCCTACGATCTGGACCACTTTATGTTCTAATGTTGAATTCCTATCAATTGACAATTTCCTGATCACATAATTATTCAAGTGCTAAATTGAACAGTGTTGGTGCCAGCCCATCGCCCTGTTTTAACCCTCTCGTGACATTAAAAGGATCTGTCGTACCCGTTTGCAATTTGACTTTGGCTGTTGTCTGTATCATTGTCAATCTCGTCAGTTGTACTAATTTAATAGGTATTTGAAAGTACAACATAATTTCAAAAAGTTTATTCCTATCATAATTAAGTAGACCTATATTATTTTATAGGAATAACTGCGTAATAGTAAAACAAAAATGTGAAACAAATCTGTTCCATATTCGAGCGCAAAAATGTTCAAACCAGCAAAATCTACTCCTTTAATTAAAAAAAAAAATAATTTTCAATTTTTTTTTTAATTTTCAAACATCTTCTTTCACGGAACATATGAACTACGCTCGGAATATAGCCTATAAATAGATCCAGACGCTAAAACAAAAGTCGTTTTCATAATGTAACAAGTTTATTAACATGTTTACAACAGACACGCGCGCGCAGCCCTACACACACACACACACACACACACACACACACAAATATGACCGCGATCTGTGGCCAGTCCTAAATTAGAAACGGGAGGACACGTTTATGACTATATACGGGCTTTGAGAAAGAATTCATCGGTCTCTCTGTGTGTATAAAAGTGTTTTCCTGATACACAGTTCTGTTAAGAAATATTTTGCTTTTTTTAACAGGCATGCGAACTGTTAAACACAAACGTACGCACGCACACATTCAAGTGGTACCGACTACATCAGAAAGCATCTGGATTTAAGGCGAACAATAAGCGCAGTAAGCTAACAAAATTTAGACGCATCTGTGGAACGATTCATAGGTACCTAAAAAATAAAACACGGAAGGATACCCGAATGAAATTTTATAAAACTGTAGCTGTCCCCACATTCCTGTATGCTAGTGAGACATGGACTCTTGGTAAAAGCGATGTGCAGAGGATTCAGGCAGCCGAAACGAAATTTCTAAGAGGGGCGCAAGGTTGTTCTCTCTTGGATCGGAGAAGGAACGAGGATTTTAGACGCGATTTAAACACTGTTTCATTGCACCAGAAGATTGAAGACCACAAAAGGAGACGGTGTGAAGACAGTTGAATCTTATGCCTGATATCCGTCTACATGTGGCTGCCTTGGGTTATCACCCTACTGGAAAGAGAGATGTCGATAGACCGAGGAGGAGATGAGTTCCGGAACAGGCTTAGGGCCTAGTCCTTGGAGTGATGATGATGATGATGATGATGATGATGATGATGATGATGATGATGATGATGATGATGATGATGATGATGATGATGATGATGATGATGATGATGATGATGACATTAGATTAAATTTATTTAATTTGTCGTAAACGTTCCTGCAAGTCTTAAAAACAAAATCTTAAAACTAAGTTAATTGAAGACGCTGATTTGCTTACCAGTCTGACGAGTAAATCTGTTTTATCTGGTTTGCTAACCAATATAGTGAAGTTATACCCACAATATATTGTGCGTAACCGGTTTAAAACCCGTCATTTTACGCATTCTAAAGTGCTGCTGCTCCTGATGACGATGATTATACGTATATTTGAGGTACGGTGTGAGGTCGAGTGTGGGTGGCCCCGCAGTTGGACGACCGTCGTCTGGGTCCGCTGCCAACTCTGTCATACACATACGCTTCACACCTCTACCTACAGACGTGCGGATAATGTCAATTTGCGATGGGCGAGAAATAGTAAAAGCGCGTTGGTTTGCGCTGTACGTCGCCGTCGTGGCTCGTCTCCTCACGTACACAAACATCGATTAATTACTTTCTGCACGCACCGATTCATAACAGTCTCGTGTTTACGCATAAACGCGAGCTCAGCAAGTCGCATTTACTCTTGTACTTTCGGGTGATCAGTTTGTATTTTGTTTCACTTAGATTAATTACCCATTTTATGTAAATACATTTAGGGAAAAGAGCGTCTGAACATACGTAACAGACTCCGACAGTTGACAGCCGACGTAAATTAGGCCGACAGTTGAGTCTATACACTACCAGCGAAGTCCGAAAAGAATACACCCTATTTAAACTTGAAACATGACCAGGGCCGGCCCCAGCGCTTCTGCCGCCCTGTGCAGTATTTATGAGTGCCGCTCCCTCACTATTTTAACTCTGAAGACGTTCACGCACACTAAACCTACTCTAAAGATGCGGCGATTACCTTCACGTGAGGACTAGGAATGTTTGGACTGTTATGTTTATCAAATAACTAGAACTTTTTCGCGTTTACGATTCAGCGAACGGCTACAATAAAAAACTGTAGACACAACAAAAGGAATCGTGAGACAATAAAAATGTATGCCTATGTGATGACTTAAAAGTAAAATACTAACTAAAATTCATTATGATTGAAATATAACAAAAGTAATGTATCATACACTTTAGTTAAAATATACTCGTCTAGCTTTTGCACCGGCAAACTCCTTTATGACTTCGTTGTAATCAAGTGATTCAGCTAACTGATGTTCTGTAGATATAGTCGGCAGACCACTCAGCCGAGTCTCGGACATACTCGCCACTGTTGAAAGCACTTTAAGTTCATCCTGTAAATCAGTAGCACTGATGTCTTTTGATTCACCACGAGTTAAGCCATTGCACAGTTTAGTACACTTATCCGAGAAGGCTTCATGTGACATGTCTTTGACTTTACTCACGTCATACAGGAAGTCAAAAAGTTTACTATGACTCTTAATCTGTTGGAATCTTTCACTCAAAGCACAAATGGTAATATCGAAGACTTTAAAATAAAAATCGACTTTGTACCGCAACTCTGGATCTTCAATGAATTCGTCTTTTCCCTCATAATCAAAATGTCTTTTAATCTTTCTTCTTCGTACTTGTGCGGAGAGTGGGTGGTGGTGACTGGTGGCGTGGCACAGCCGTTAACGTAGTGGGGCAGTATTATCTGCTGATGACTCGTCCAAGGGAGTACTTCATTGTCAGGTTTACGTTCTCTCGTTCACGAGTTTTCGACTCCCCGTTAAACTCCGCTGACTTTATACATAAAGTAATTCTTACTGATCTTACATATTGTAATGAAATTAAGTGAATAATTTTATTTTTTCCCTCAATTTCAAAACTTAAAATCCCGGAATCTGCCGCCCTTTAAAATTTGCCGCCCTGGGCGGTGGTACGGTTTGCCCCTGCCTGGAGCCAGGCCTGAACATGACTTAATTCAGAGATCCGGGTTGTTACAATAAAAAACTGGATAAAGCATGCGATAAACGAACTGAAGCAACTATGAAAGGTAGTAGTAGCTATTCCCATTAAGTTCCTGAGACTAAAAGTCGGCCAGACACTTCCACAAAATGGACACCACAGGAATACCACTAATAGCACACAAAAACCAAACGAAACGCCTTTTAGAAGTGCTCCACAACCTGTACCGACGAACTTCCTGTGACGTAGCTTTAACAAATGGACACCACAGGAATACCACTAATAGCACACAAAAACCAAACGAAACGCCTTTTACAAGCGCTCCACAACCTGTACCGACGAACTTCCTGTGGCGTAGCTTTAACAAATTTGCAACAAACCGCGAATTTTACGCACCCCATACTGCGATTTTCAAATGTCTGTTCTTAACGACCTGTACCTGTACATTTATGAAAATCTTTTATCCTTTCCTATGGCAAAACGACTAGAGCGCTTTTATTCCATTTGCTGAAAATATTTACAAGTACGTACTCACTTTCTTACAATATATTTGACCTTATCTGCATCTGCAGAAGTTGGGAGAAAATATGTGCCAGTTTATTTCATTTATTTATTACTTAATGTGAGATGTCATCTTTATTGTTTCGAATTAAAAATCTGAATTTCACTCTATTAATAAAATTTTTTCAAATCTTCGAGTATAGGCTACATTGTAAAAATGTATTGAATTCATACCGTTTGGAATATGGATGAAGTTGTTTTTTTTTTTATTCATGTTAGATATTAACAGTGGACACACACAAAAAATGGCACACGAAAGATTTCCAAGGAGAGTTATGGAATGGACCCCATCAGGAAGAAGGAAAAGAGGAAGACCATCTATCACCTGGACAAAAGATATTCAGACTATGTTGAGGGAACGAGAAATTGAAGAAGCTCTTTGGATGGACAACGAAGATGAGATGAGAATTCAATCACTTCTGTACTCTTTGGTTCCGGAAAATGTGTAACCATTGTACAGCCTGAATAATAATAATAGATATTAACAGTTTTAAATTAAAACATTACAATACCCCAGCGCTAAACACTTTTTGTAGCGGAGATCGGCACACTGGTAACGTTCGAGACTCAGAATCTCAACGGCTGTGCTGCGGTCGTGGGATCGAGTCAATGTCACCTGTCCATCCCTACCGCTTGGGAGAAATGGTTAAAAATACAGCGGTCTTGTCTGGCATGCCTGGGCTAGATAAGTAACAAAAGACACTTATACCATACACAAAGGCACGCCGCGCACACACACAGACACAACTACCTATCCACCATGCTCCTAGCCACGGCTCATGGTTAGTAGATGACTGAGTTCTCGTTGGCGGTTGTAACACGGCCAGGGAGCGCAACAGTCCGCAGGACTAATGCTCGAAGGGAGATTAAAACCGGCTACGCACTATCCATCGGCGCTGTCCAGCATGCCCGACGTCGGTGATGGATATGCGCACAACACTGTCATGCAACTCATTCAGCGTGCCATTCTTTGCTTCTCGTTGTGTTTTGTAATGGCTCCGATACATAGGCTTATATTAAGGCTTACATTACGTATTTAAGTATATAACCATACTATTTCTGTACCTATTTATGTATATAACCATAAAGAAAGCATAAATAGGTAACTTATCGATTATACCGGAGCCTATGAATTGTAATTAAAACAAATTAATAATAACAATATTTAAAATAATAACTGCTAATGATATTTGAATGTATTATATAAACGAAGAATAAATTCAACTAAATATTAAACTCAAATTTTATCTGAATCGTTACTTATTAAATATAAAACAAAGAATAAATGTAACGTAAAATTAAACAGTAGGCCTAAACATTTATTAAACGAATGTGTTCTAAAAACATGTACCGTACTTGCTCGAAAGTGACGATATGATAGACAGCAAGCGTACGCATGATCAAACATGCACGATGCACGATTCCTTGACATCCGTCAACACTACACACGATCCATCCGCACGTCGTGCGGCTTGACCTGATGGTCTTGCTGGACTAATTTTTCGTCGTGCACATCCTTCAAAAAATACACGACATACACGACGTGCGGATGGATGTCAAAGCTACGCACTGTCGTTTTTGACTTGTTGTCCGTCATGACTTCCAGCGGGGATGGTTACTGCGTAGCCGGCTTAAAACAACAGAAACGTTTACCCATGTGTCATATATTATGCGGGCACGCGATTTCGTTATACCCATTAGTTGTGGAGAACGCATTTACCGCGTATATCGGACGAACTTAACCTGTACACACGCATAAATAATACTTGAAATACCAGCAAGTTAAGTACTCGTAACTAGTACTCGTATTCGTAACTGGTAACTCGCATTTGACGTACAACCAACCGTCAAACGCACACAGTAGCCAGTATGTCCACACCACGTGTTGTACACATGTCACTATGTTGTTGGCAACGATCCCATCCATGCACCGCTGTGATCTGACGCGTACCTCTCGCTACATGTCCGTCCGTATACATTACAACACACAGAAGTGCCAATGCGCGTGGGTGCGTGCGTGTTGTCTGGTTTCTCACACACGTACGGAGACGGCTGGTAAACGCTTGGAACAAACTGGGAATACAAATTACCGTGTACAACAATGTTAAATGTTAACGCTCTCCGCTCGCAACACGGTGTTCTCAAACGTGGCCGAAACCGCTGGTGACCTTAACAGCGTGTATCGAAAACGATCACAAATTCGGGTTGACAGACAAGGTGCGCGCGACGGTCATGGGATCCTTACCTTGGGTTTATACAAGGTGCGCGCGACGGTCAGTTCTGCTCGCTTTAAGCCACATGTTTACATACTGTAATCTCAAACGTAAATACTTATGTATAATAGCAGAAAGTCAAAGTGTTTTATTAAATGTAATTCAACACCAATTAAACGAATAAGATATTCCGTGTACACCGGTCAAGCAGCTACCGTGAGTAGTTTTATTGCTGGCACGTGTTTCACTGTAATTAAAATTTTAATGCCTCGTACCGGATATAGGCATATTCCTTATGTCCGAAGATGGAACGATCGCTCCAAAAAGCGACACAAAAGGTAATACATTAATTAAATAAAATCCCACGACATCTAATTAGAGCAATACAGAGTCTTTATGGGGAATAAAATTTTAATAGAAACAGCGAAACCGAGAACAGCTTCTAGAGTTGGCCTGATCAATTGTGGAGTATGACAAGTGTCCATTATCACCTTCTATTTTTAATTTACACATTGATAATGTCATACAACGTGGCAGATGTGTCTTCCAGAACATTTTATGATTGGTCACTCTACAATTGGCACTTTGTTGTTTGCGGGCGATCTGGCTATTCTGTCGGGCTGTGAAAACAGGTGGGTATACGTACATGTTAAATCGAATCTGCAAAGACTCTGGATTGCAAATATCCACACTTAAGACGAAGGTGATGGCTTTCCGTGGAACTGATCCCGTACGGGCAAAAATTGTTATAGATGGTACTGTCCTGGAACAAGTTAGCAATTTCGAATACCTGGGCTACAGTGTGTCTTATAATGCAAGCAACGGCGTTGTGAATAAGTTGCACAAGTTCAACCTTATGTGCGGGACCATTAGGCGAACCCTTAAGTCAGCAAGTAAAGGCACACGCCTAAAATTCTACAAGGTGATGGCTCTTCCCACACTTCTTTATGGGTCTGAGAATTGGACTTTAACGAAAAGCCAGGCTAGTCGCATCCAAGCGGATGAAATGAGATTTCTCAGGCACGTGGCAGGGTATAATCTCCACGATCATAGAAGAAACACAGATATACGGCAGGAACTGAATGTCATGAGTATACTCGACAGGATCCCCCAGTATCGGATAAATTGGTGGGAACATCTTTGCCGAATGGATGACTGTAGCATCCCCAAACAACTACGGAACTATAAGCCGAGGGGACGAAAAGGTGTGGGACGTCCGAGGAAGCGCTGGACCAGCTCTAATATTTGCCTGTTTGAGATCGGAACGAACCATTCTTGGTTTAATCCTTGAAGAAGATGATGATGAAATAAAATGTTGCCTCGCGCGCACCTCGTATAGACCTTTTGGAGGTTGTAAAGTGTGTCTTTCAAATTTCTTCGAGCGTCGCACGCATCTTGTATAAACCCGAGAGACAAGCCAAGAGTGCGGGTGTGAAGGGCCCACGGGCCCTACAACTCCCCATACCTTCTAAAACCAAATAATCGCTTCCTCACGTCTTGCACTGCCGCCTGAACTAATTGTTTATCTTCTTGTTATTTTGAGGAGTGTACGTTGAGAACTGTGACTTTAACAACAATGTTTTGATAATAATGCCGTTGCAGTTTGTTGTCTACGTATAAATTTAGACGATATTTTTAAAAAATATGAAAGAATATAAAATAAATAAAAAATAAAATAAGCCTTTGATCAACAGTCCGTACAGGACCCAAGGCATACCGCATGGCTTTTACGATTAAAGGGGACGGTTGCATGGCTAGTACAGCGCGTCGCCAGCAGCTAGTTGCAGTATTCACAGCCAGGAGGCGCCGCTGTTACCTCAGCGGCTACTCAATTTTGTCTCACGACGCTGAGGAAAGAATTTAAGAATTTGTTGAACAAAACTACAATAAGTGGAAATTCTTTGATTTTGTTGTCCATGACGTGTCCGGTCCTAATATTAGTAATGATAGAAGCCTATACACTTTTACGAAACGGAACACTAATATTTTTGATAAAATTTTTTTAGAAATGTTTATCATTGTATAAGCCAGCTTTCGTTCGTTGTGAGCTTCGTCAGAGACGGCCGCCGCTAGAAGCGCTGGTATTTCCGGTGTTGCAGGTAGTTCCTTCTTTGAACTGGTTAAGAAATCGTTGTTGTGAGTGCGATGAGTAATGTGTGATTTAAACTGTTTCTGTTCGTTTAGAGTTCTGCTTGCACATGTTTTGTGTGTCTGTATATTACTAGCTGTTCAAGTGTGTTCAGTGTACGACTGCATGTGCTTAGGATTTCCATGTTGTGTGCCGAAGTATTTAAGCTTAAATTATTCGGCGTACGTCGCGGCTACTGTGCCGTCTGTATAACGGGTTCAAGGGTTGCTTGCGCAGCCACGGCTTCACGGTATCGTTTAACCTTGACTGTGACGTGGTGATAATTGTGTGTACGTAATCAAGCATGCCGCGCCATTCAGCTGATTTGTGAATTTTCTGTTCGCGTGGGATCGCAGGTATCGACATTCGCCCTCATTTCTTCTTTTGCATTCAAACGGGACACTGGTCTGGCGGCGTTATGAATTAAGATTCATCTTATGAACTGAGTTCGTGATCATTTAAAGAGCTTCAGGTGAGCCAAAGTGTTGCTATAATATTAATTAACTAAGCGCTTGCGGGGGTATTATATTATGATATATGTACGTCTTTTTGTGTGTGTGATTTTTGTGTGTGTTGCGTCTGGGATGGTTAAGAGCACGTTGCCGACTTGCCTTTGGCTTGCATGAAAATTAAATAGAACTTGCCGTTACAACTATATTCCAATGTAAAGTAATAAAGATTTAATGTTAAAAATAATTTAATTCTAAAAGTGGATAATTTAAAGAGAAATTGTGGGGAGTAATATTTATGTTGACACTTAATTTTCGGAATGGAATTGTGACAGTGAGTGTGTCTGTGATCTGTGCTTACCGGGGCGAGAAAGAATTGTGTGAGGGTATTTTTTCCTGACGGCTACTTACAAATAAAATGTTTTCCAGGGTTCCCGCCTAGCCGAGAGGGAAAAGGGGACAACGAAGATGGGGACGGAGCGTCGGTCGTCGTCTGCAGACTATCGCAGCACCACCCCAATGCCGTCGGACCTCGAGAAATCCCCACACTGCCAGCCCAAAATGACTGCCCTAAGGAAGAAATGAAGCACAGAATTTCGGAGACACCAGTGGTTACACCCCAGTCAACATCAGCGCGCATTCTGGGTAACAACAAATCGTCTAAGCACAGGTGGGACCTTTCCTATATTTTAATCCACAAAACACAAAAAGAAACAGCAACCTATTGCAGTTAAAACATGAAATGAAAGACATCTTCACAACCGTAATTTTAGATGTTCAATGACCAACTGTCTATTATAGCATGTCCGGTGGACTTATAGTGACTAGTGTAATTAAAGAGTTAAAGAATCTACCTGTTGAAAAATGTCAATTACTATGCTATGTTTTATAGCACACCATTTGCCTTTGTCGTGATTAGTGACCTAGCATAATTTAAAACTGGTAGTTGGGCAGTTTAATTAACTGTTTCTTATGAAGATAAAATGCCATTAACAACTTGTACTTAACGCATTGATAATAACTATGGAGTAGTTCCGTCCTAAATCTTCTTGTGGGTACAGGTCCTTATTAGGGGGGCTGTTACAGAATTGAGCCAGTGTAATTCTTGTAGTATGACACCTTAAATTTTTTCTTAAGCGGGCAACTGGTGTGTGTAAGTCATGGTGATAGTATTAAGATATATATATCTATATATACATGTATTAATCCTGTGATGCATAATTTATTTTAAAAGGAAAAGAGAAATATTTATTTGGCAAGTATAAAACGGCATATTACATGTTCTCGTTAGGCATGATGTATCATTGTTTGAGGGTCAGTTTAATTCATAAAGTTTCTGTAGATTCAACCTTTAGTAATTGTTTATTAGAACTTATTTAGAAAAGTCATTTGAATAAAGGTTAATACTTAGTGATGTCAGCTTATGTGAAGGCAATGCACTTAAAGGTGTTTGAATAATTTGTTGTTGATTAATTATATTCAAAATTAATTCTTTGTTAATATTGCCAATTGTTATTCAATATTGGAGAGATGCACGTTTATTAATGATAGTGGAAAATATAGCCGTGCATATTGTAATAAAGGTGTTATTATTATAACAAGAGAACACTAATAAAAGCCGTTATCGTTAGCAAGTGTTTTATTGCAAGTCCTGTCACGATGGGCTCAACTCAATTTTTCTTCCGTCTAGACCACAGGTCTAGTTTTAATAATTAAGTAACGACCCCTGAGAAAAAAAAAGAAAAACAAAAAAAAATTTTTGTTTAAACAAAAAAAAACTTAACAAAATTTTATAAAAAATTCAGGGGGACGTTTCAGTTGTTGTTGTTGTTTGTGTGTGTGTGATCTATTTCAATGAGGTGGTTTGGAGAAAAGGACTCTGTGGCAGTGCGTAATGCCTTCATGTGTTCGTTGTACCTTTGTTTGAAGCTGCGTCCCGTCTGGACTATGTATAAAATTAATTTTGCATGTCGGAAAAGTGAATAGGCCTACATATCAACATTGAAAAACAGAATTTTGCTTCCTGGTTTCTACCTCTTTCTCCCTCACTTTCAACAACAAATGCAAATGGGAAATTAATTTTAAAAAATCAAGAAAAACCAATGACATTCTGCAGTTGCCGTAATTTTTGGCGCACTCTCTCGGAAGACAACGGAACTACTTGGACTATACGCTACACACACGCACGCAGAACGTTTATTTTACCTTCTTATAAATGTAGGGAAGCCTCTCTGCTTTAATGAGCACAATTCAAAATAATATCTTATAACATGATTTTCACGCCAGTATGGAAAAATTTAATTTTAAAACAACGCCAGGAATTAAAACTTGTTTCAACAAAACTGAAAGCCTTTGTCATAATTTTCTCTCATACTGACGAAAATATTCATCTCTCCAAAATTTATAAGGATGACAGGATTTATAAAATGTATCCTGTGAATATTTACAGACCACTGCGAATAATTAATTACTTATGTGCAGTAATTTACTATTTCCAGTATTTACGATATTTCCTGACCTACATGTTCCCCGCTCGTCACGTGCAGACATTCCATTAAATTTCCGCGCTCGTTTACAAAGTTTACAAAAACTGGTCGTTATCTGCATCGTAATGTCTCAACTAGCCTCATCGCGCAATACTAGCTACACTGTGTAAGGAAGTTAGATAAGCGAACAGTGATTTCATAAATGGACGTTTCTTAATAAAGTTGCGGTTTGATGTATGGGCCGATTTTGCAGAAAGCAGCAACGGAAACAGATTCCATAAAAAATTTTAACTCCACAATGGATTTAATGTGTTTGGTCGTCAATCGTATTGCACTTGTACCTTTCCTGCGGTCTCGACAGAAATGTAAAGAAAATACAGCAAAAAGGTCCGAGATATTCAAAGCCAAGTAATACGTTATAGTAACGTGTGAGTTTACCGTTTTATTTCTTTTCTTATTTTTTCTACTAAATGAGTAGAGGGCCCTCCGCGTCCGTAACCATTGCTGATTTCTAAAGAAGTGCGGTCCTGCACGTGGAAAAGCCAGTCTGTGATTTTTTTTTATCGTGGAGAGCCACGATTTTGTGCATTTGTAAATGACATCGCGTGTTTATTCTACCATTTAATAAACTAACGAATTTAATAAATATTACTGGCTTATACGAATAATGCGTACTGGATTACTGAACCGATAAAAGCGTTTAATAGTTTTGTAAGTCTATTACTGTCTCTGGTGTGAGTTTTTATCGCAACGAGCTTCATCCACGTAACATCGAGGAAAACAAATACTTCTGTCACTTTCTTATTTTGTAACAAACACCACCACCCAAGGACGACTCTGAAAACCCACGTACGCTCTACTGATGCTTCTCTTTCTCACAAACACCCACGTTGCAATAACCGAAAATGTGAAAACTCAAAGTTTCGCTGTCGCATTTCTCTGTGACACCAACTCTCTATTCCGTACTGCTTACAGTAAAAACTTTAACACCTACAACAAACACGATCGAAGTGTAGGTGTAGTAGCCTGTCCATGGTAATAATTAGTCTTTTGATTGATTCTCGTAACCTTAGTCAACAGAAACGAGACGCCACTAATAACCTTCCTCACTGTAGCCTTACCCGTTGCAGCCTTTCAACAAGGATTATACAACAAACTTCACTAAGCAGCGCCGGGTACCTGCAAGACAAGAATGTAATCTCTGTAGAGAAGCCACTTTCAAAAGAGAAGCGCTTATCTTACAAAAGAGAAGGCTTTCACAAACGACAAGATAAAATTATAGATAAGATTTTGAGGAGTATCAGAATACTGATTACAGACAGGAGGAGATAATTAAGGTGAGCGCATTCTAATGACAACAGTTTCTCATCTGAAAGGCAAGAACTGTTATTATGTTAAAGCATAGCTTGTTACGCGAGTGATGTTTGTGACAGCGTAAATATAAATGTCATTTAGACGCGTCTGCATCCTACATATTTAACAATCACATCCAAACGTGCGCGCGCGCCTACGTGTGTATCCATTAAAGTTAATAATTTAAAAATTGGATGTCGCGTACGGCAATATCCACAGTGAGCGCTGCCTACGTTTTGGGTCTGACATTAATTACAAACGTCAAAGCCATATGCACATACGCAATTTATACACTACTACGAGGGTCAGTTGAAAAGTTCGCGGAGCGACAACTATAGCTCAGTGGTAGAACTAAAACCTTTCGTGTGCTGCAAGACGTATATTTCGCGTGAACACCTGT
This sequence comes from Magicicada septendecula, assembly GCA_034769895.1. Classification (NCBI taxonomy): domain Eukaryota; kingdom Metazoa; phylum Arthropoda; class Insecta; order Hemiptera; family Cicadidae; genus Magicicada; species Magicicada septendecula. Next base: position 42,163,589 of record CM068370.1, on the reverse strand, counting down.
TGATTTCCATATGTATCTGTCAATTTATTTTTGAAATTTTCTTGTCACGCGTGTTTTTAAAATGCACAAAATCAAACGTCGTGTTGTGATGAATTCTTTGTTAAAAACGTTTTACCGCCAATGGAAAATCAAAACGAAATTGTGAATGTGGCGTCTTCAGAAACAACGGTAAGTGGGGCACACTGGAGACGATCCCAGCAGTGGACGTCCAAAAGTGCAACAAAAAATTACGTTATTGAAAAAATTTCATAGGGTGTTGGAAGACCGCAGATTGAGGCATGCAGATGACGTTGCTGAAATCATAGACATCTCATATGAGTGTGTGCATCATACTTTAAACTCAACAAAACTTGGTGTGAAAAAGCGTTGTGCAAGATGGTTGCCGCGTCTGGAGTTGTTGCAATTTTTGGTATTCATTTCGGGGGGGGGGTCATCTTCAATGCTCGTACGACCACCTTTAAACCCCAGTGCTTACTTACAAACCGTTGGTTTTGAAGTCGCAGCATCTCCTGACACACAATTTCGTTCTGTATTTCCGTTGGCGCTAAACAATTTTTAACAAAGAATTGTTTAGCTAAACAATTTTTAACAAAAACACACCACGATGCTTGATTTTGTCCGTTTTTGAAAACATGCATGACACGTCAATTTTAACAATCTTCTAAACAATTAATAAATTGATAGGTCGATTTGGAAATTAACAGAAGTTCACACAACATACAAATCTTGCAGCATACGAAAAAATTTAGTTTTACCGCTAATCTACAGATGTCGCTCCGCGAACTTTTCAACTGACCCTCGTATGCTTCCTGAAATGCAGAATTCGCTCATTGTTTTGAACGCAATACATTTATTATTAAACAAAATCAAATAAATAAATTTTAGTATTTAAACATATTAGTAAAGATCTTTGTTTGTATGGTATTCAGCTTTATTTAACAAATACCAAGAGGAGGTGCTACCATACATTGTTCCACATATGAGGAGGTGCTACCATACATTGTTCCACATATATTTTTGTTTTTTTATTTTCCTTGACTTTTACGTGTTTCTGTACGTATATTCAAAAAGAGTTTCCAAATATTAAGGTATATATCAAAGTTAATTATTCCATCCATAAAATAAAAATCTTACGATACTGTAATGGACTGCAGTCGTTTTAAAAATGCCTCACATAGACTCTAACAGTGTTTTGTATTCAACAATTTTGAAATTCCAAAACTATGCACTATAACGAATAACGATTAGTATTCGCACATTATATAAACAAATGTGTTTCGTTAGGAAACTCTAAAACGGCATAAAATGTAAAAACTGTTGTACGTAAAGACATTGTCTGGGAAAAAATTGTGTGTGTGTGGGCGCGCGCGCGCGCGTTTTACAGCTTTCGAACGGTCAAAAATTTTCACTCTAAATTTAATACGGGTACTGTGATCAAATTGTCCATGCCAATGCACGGAATGGAGGCAAATGTGGGGATTAATTTTTCACTTTTTATTTCTCTTCACGTGAATTAATTACGTAAATAATTAAATGTAAGAAATATGAATATTCAAGCAGGCAGATATAAGAACAAGTTGTATACGTAGACGAAGTAAAAAATGTAGGAAAAATATGTAATATACAATAAACAATCGAGGTGTTTTAAGACAAAGAACAAGTTAAGAATTCTACACTTATGTGATTATAGTTAAAAACTTAGGACTATACCTGGGACAGTTTAGATGCACCGTCCACTGTAAGAATGGGTCACTCCGACCGTTCGTGAAAAGAAAGGTTGGGAGGCCGAAAGACAGATGACAGGACGAAGTACGACGAGATGCTGGGAGGCTGTAGCCTAATTTAGAAACACACAGTCGAAAGATGGCTGCAATGGGCAGACACCATTATATATTTCAGGAGGCCAATGACCGACCAGGGTTGTGGCACCCTGATGATAGGGTTTCAATACAGACAGTATTTCTACATGAAATAGCGAGGGGCGTTAAATTGAAATAATGTGTCACGGGTCGTTGTTCAGGATTTCCGAGATCCAGCAGACCAATTCCCTATGAACATTTGTGATAACATCTTTATAAAATCAGACAAGAAGAAGGGTTGAAGATTAATTTAACCAAAAATGTAATTATTATTATTATTATTTCATTATATAATTGTCCAGCCCACTCTGATTGATGGGGAAGTTTTAACAGGGTTTTTTTAATTAATTAAAGTTCTCCCTTTGTTGCCTGTGGCTTAGAATATAATAAAGGTCAGGTCAAGGTCACCGTTCAGTACAAAGGGGTACTGGAACTGCCATTGCGTGAATGTAATCTAATACTGTATTAAGTACCTGACGACATCGCTTCAGTTCGTCGGATTAAGGGTCTGTGCGAGACCACCGAGAGATGGATTTGAAGTATGTATTTCGTTTGTATTCCTGACCTTTATGAGATAGCTATGAAACTTCCACACTTACATTTAACAAACAGTTTTATATATGATCTCTCACCGTAAACTACAAAGATATAAGGAGTTGATCCCTATTACGCCCCGTGTTCTGGAGCGCCAAATACAAAGATAATTGGGGATTAATTATGCCAACAATAATTAATTAATTATGTGATTATACTAATTTGCAAAATGAGATCGTGTAATCACTCAATTAGGTTACTCATATCAACTGATTAAAGCTAAGTGATACGTTAGTTCTTGTATGTTAGCATAATTACTGCATGGAGACTCTAATTATTGTATGAATTAATAAGACTACTATAAATCATTCAAGTGCCATTACTTTCTTCTTCTGAGGTAACTTTGACAATAATGAACGCATATAGTCTGGATAAAATAAACACTTATTTATTAACATCATTAAATAAAGAGACTTCAATATATAAATATGGATGATTCCCTGTAAATACATTCATAACAAGAACACATGTATATATATCAAATTACAATGCGAATCCAATACGTTGTTTGCTGGAAAACATACACATACATATATATAATACAATCGATATATAGAAAAACACAAATGGTCAAACAATAAATCTTATACTAATACGTTCATTACTTGCCTCAGATGAATAGCGTTAATTATATTTATCATATTTAATTTAAATACTCAAGGGGTGTTTCTTGAAAAGAGACAGGACAGTAGAGTTCTTATGATAAGAATAGCATAAAGATTACTTGTAAAGCGATTTATCCGATATTTCCATCGGTGTAACTCCTTCTCGTTGGTGGTCCATATGTGTGAAGTTGCGTGGCTGTGATGTCACTAACACTCAACACACGCGGATCAGATTCACTCGCGCTGTGTGTATTTTCTGTTGATTCGGCTGTTACTGTTAGAGTTTATGAAATCATGTGTCGTGTGGTTAAGTTCATCATTAACTATGGTGTATATATCTGACTGTCTATTGTTGAACTTCTTGTGTGTACATTAATGTATAGTGTCTTTGATACCGTGGTGTAATTGTTCCAAATTATATTGTATCGCTTAGCCGCACTGTACAACGTTACGATTTCGTTGTCCGGTAAAACATTAACAATAGTTCTGCGCGTCGGTTATTGATGAAACTGCGATTGGTTAGTTCAGTTCTGAATTTAGCGGTAACTGAGTTTAATAAAGAACTCTAGAGTTATTAAGCACTGGCGTATGTCGCATGATTTAGTCGCTGTAGGTACACTATTACCGGATACTCGCCAATATCGAAATGTTTAAGTCACTTAATTATATACCGCGTAGCAGAGTTTCAAAGTCCCACTGCTGTCCGTATGTTAATCGAACTGTATTAAGACTTAGAAGATTTAGTTCCGTGAAGTCTGTTAAAGTATACGATTGAGAAATTTATAAGAAGACTCTCGAACTTTGTATTAAGACTGTTAAAATGTATGAAGACTGTTTAAAAGTACGTGATTGAAAATATATGATGACCGTCGAAAATTATATGAAGACTGTTTAAAAGTACGTGATTGAAAATATATGATGACCGTCGAAAATTATATGAAGACTGTTCTCCCGCGTGCTCTGCAAACAGTTTTTATCAAGCATCGTTCACCACAATGCAATCTTCTGGAAGGCACGCCTCAGGTCGAACATGATAGGACAGAAGAACTCCTACCCTTATGCAAGACTATCGTTCTTCACTTCTCATTCGACGTTCCCGTTGCCATGATGACGACGGTCCTCTCCACCTGTTCTCTGGGTAGATGCTGGGTTGTGATTGGGTATCCTGTCTCCCCACAAGTTCGCGTCGAAATCCTCCGTACTCTTTTCCTGGAACAAGAGCAATTTCTCGGCTGTCGATCAGGTCTTTGTCTAAGCGTACTCCGGACCCTGTTGCTGTTCTCACGCGAACAATGTGTCGTATTTCGTTATTGTTTCACTATCCTTGAGCCTTTTCCGTTAGCTATCCTGACGCAGCGTGTCGTCGTTTCCAAAACGGCACTCCTTCTCCCTGTCGTAAATATCAGTTGTCGCCAGTAAGACGTTCCCCCTCTGTGCACAAGTTCGATTCCATTCTTTAGATATCGATGTCAGTTCTCATACAGGGTAAATACCATTGTGTACTTACGCCCTTTCTTACTGCTGGTACACTTCAAATTAACCTTGCAGTGTGTCCGTCACAATTTCTCCGTAAATTGGTACTTGACATAGTTAACTTTATCTTGCATGTTGCAGGCTGTAAATCTCGGTTGAGTCGAGTCTGTCACGGCCAACCTTATTTCCCATTGTAAAGTTATGTGAAGCGTATTCGTATTGTCCGAAGCAAACGTTCAGTTGACACATCGTAAAACTGTTCTTTATTTATTGTTCGTGGCTCGTGTAGGGGTGTCTTGCTGTATGTAACGTCTTTCGATCATAATATTAAAAAATTTTAATTCTTGGTTGTTACAAAACATTTTAGTTTCCTTAACTTTTATAAAAATTTATACTTTGGCTGACAAGAATTTCAATTTAAACAATCGTAGTTGTTTTGTGTCGCGAGGCCTTTCAGCTGACTGCGTGATTGAACGTAGTTTTATGGTACTGTCTCCAAGTTTTCGGGGTTTGTATTAACAAGATACAGTTACCTTTATTTTCCGATTAATTCTTTAGTGGCCCAAGATAACATAATGCATTGAATTCACAAGACTTAAGTCATAATTCAATTCACAATTCAGGTCATAATTCTTGTCGCTCGAAATCGCGCCAATAAATAATGGAAAATGAGAAACCGGCATGAAGGGACCGTGTACGGGATCCAGAGATACGAAGACGCATAGGAATAATTTGGTCCATTGAAAAGATTTAAAAAAAAACACAGAGTATCGGGTACGAGCACATTCAACGGATACCTGAACATAGGTGATATCCGGAAATCATCAGGGAACACACGAAGAAGGAGAATGCCAGAATTGCAGTGCAAACGATACACAATGAGAGGAGCGATGGATGATACAAAGTTGGAAGGTAGCGACTAGGAAGACCGGGGTTTACGAAGGTGAAAACTACCAAAGAAAAAGAGAAAAATCTGGATATCAATAAATCAGTTCCATTAAAGTAAAGGTAATAAGACAATAAAAATACGCGTTATTAAACATTGGTTAGAAGACATTTTATTGACTGAATTGATTTGCCTATATTTCATATTTCAAACGTACACGCTACTCCTGTGTAATACACGATTGTATATTTAAAAAAAAGTTACTATTAGCGTAAATAGCTAAAAAAGAGAGAATAAAACACCCTAAAAATTAAGAGACTTACATAATTCGTCAACTTTTTTTGACCTCTTTGAGGGGGGAAGGGTCCGGTCCCGTTCGTCCCTCCCCCTCATGTAAATACACCCCTGGTTCAGATGTGTCCTGCAACTTGTGTCGCCAATAAATTCAATAATATCTTCAAATGTTCCCTGTTCTAAATTGTAATAGACAACTATTGAAAAGAACGTCTCTTTATTAATGAATTAGTTGGGGTAACTAAAGAATATATAAGTTGCATAAGTTCAACCTTATGTGCGAGACTATCAGGCGAACTCTTAAGTCGGCAAGTAAAGGAACACGCCTAAAATTCTACAAGGTGATGGCTCTTCCCACACTTCTTTATGGGTCTGAGAATTGGACTTTAACGAAAGGCCAGGCCAGTCGCATCCAAGCGGCTGAAATGAGATTTCTCAGGCACGTAGCAGGGTATACTCTCCATGATCGTAGAAGAAACACAGATATACGGCTGGAACTGAATATTATGAGTATACTCGACAGGATCGCCCAGTATCGGCTGAATTGGTGGCAACATCTTTGCCGAATGGATGACTGCCCCATCCCCAAACAACTATGGAACTATAAACCGAGGGGACGGAGAAGTGTGGGACGTCCGAGGAAGCGCTGGAGTGACCAGCTGTAATATTTGCCTACTTGAGACCGGAACAAACTATTCTTGGTTTAAACCTTGAGGATGACGATGATGATGATGAACTACAGAATATTCCATTCTAAGAAATTAGAATATAAATTAAGCGCCATTTATATTATGATTTTATGTATTTTCCAATGTCTAATAACGCTGTCATTACTTGCATTAATTATACTCCGTAGGTGTTTCTATACGGAACAAGTTATAGAAGTACAGATAACTAACTTCACGATCAAATGAGGTAATAATTTGTGTTTATAAATACAGTTCCGTTCTAATCCATAAGGAGCACTGCGCTAAGCCTGCCACACATGTGAGAGTTCATTTCGAAGCCCCAGTCGTCGACTTATAAACTGCAACGACGGCAGCAGAAATAAAATAATTACGATCAACGAGACAGACGCCCTCTTTGTGGCACGGAGCAATGAAGAAGAACAAATGATGCAGAAAGCCATTCACGGGGAAGTAATGTGAGCAGTGATATACGAGGGTGAAGAGTATATAAAAAGCGAGCGAAGGGGTTGCAGAAAGGACCGCAACCACAACGGAGACAGGCAGGCAAACAAAGACTGCAGTAACACGCAACGCACTCTACGCAACGAGAGAACACACTACCACCACCACCACTCGAAAACAACAGCCAGTGTTTGTACTCTGCATCGGAATAACGAAACAGTACTCTAGATTCACTGCCAAGTACATAAACGCAGTGGCGGATTATCCATAGCTAGATTATGCTGCAGCACCGGGCACCAGGGCCTCACCTGACCAGCCCTAAACAACAAAAACGTTTTAAATGTGAAAAAAAACAAGTGTCCTCAATCCAAAATCATAAATATCGGTATGGAGAACCATACATGACTTCCATGTTCTAAGATTTATATTTAAAATCATTGTCGAAATAAAATATTTCCATAGAAACTACTTCTTTTCTTTCTACTTCTTTCTTCAGCGTTAATTACAGGTCACTAACGTATACGAGCTCGCGTTAGCGCACTCGATTTTTACTGATGATAGCAGTCGTCTGGTTTTGCAGAAAACATTGGACCACGGCCAAACATCCCGGGAAGGAATTTTAACAACAAACTACTTCTTTGTTGCCGATAACGTAGTACACATACAAAATTATCCCCTACCCCTTCAACTATCATTTTTATTTATAGAAAATTACCCCCTCCCCCTTCTACTACCCTTTTTATTTATAGATATTTCATTTACCTTTCTACAGTGGATTATTATGACCTTCTTTTCAGGATACTTTATTTATCAAATTTAAGTACTTTACTCTTCTTAAAACATAAAATGTTGCAGGTAAACTACCCCTTCCCGTTAACCGATCTTCACCAAAATCAATAGGCCTCGAGTCCTCGACAACTCAGGCGTATATGCAAAAAATTATTTGATTCTGTTTGAATGTACGGCATTTATCGTTCGCCATAGAAAAAATTCTACACGCGGACACTTTTCAGAAAATGGCTTTTCTCCATGTTTTGAGGGTAGTACAATCAGAATCAGCCCTTATCTCGAACACAATTTTTTTCGCCATCACCATACTTCCATTTCCTTATGGAACATGGAACTAAAAAGATGTGTGCACACTTTTCGACTAGTTCGCCGTTACGCCTATAACGTAAAATGTAAACAAAACATTTAGTTCATCGACCGTATGGAGGCAACGAAAGACGAGAGATAAGTACAGTACTTAAATACTTGAATCGCCCGATTTAGAAGAAATTATACAAGACTTCGTTAAGATAAATTCAAGAAAAATGGATCGATTAGTATTTTCTAAGCTTAAGTAATACTATACTCATTGTAATCACTGTCTAGCAATTTGTTGTAATTTGAGAGTTTAATAAAATAGTGTTAACTTTCGAAATTGTGTATGCCGTTTGTCAGTGTAAATAATGCATAAAAGGTTGGATTTTGAATTGGGAGGGGGGCACCAGCCTGACGGCACCATAGGGCACCACGTGCTTCTAATCCGCCCCTGCATAAACGATATTGAAAACGCTTCAAATATCAGTAATAAAAACCGAACGTAATATTGTTTTTGCGTTATGTAAGGACACGACTGATGAACAGGTTATCAAGGCCTAAGATTTTCCATAAATTCCCCTAACTTACCTTCTTACATTTCACTAGACGTGTTCAGATTTGTCCTGCAACTAGTGTCGCCAATAAATTCAATAATATCTTCAAATGTTCCCTGTTCTAAATTGTAATAGACAACTATTGAAAGAACACTGTTAATCTAGTCAATATCTGTTTACCACTAGACTTTGAAGTGCCTTCGGCCTGTCATCTTTGCGAACGTTTTTCATTCCTTCTTTTTTCTACTGAAGATGGCCTCGGAAGGCTCGGAAGTGTGGCCGAAACGTTTAGAGACGAAAATTCAAGCAACTGACCACGGGCCAACAACCTGGTACATAATAGTTTTGGTAATGGAAATGGATGTAGTTTATCCCTTTCAAGACTCTGTTAAGGCCTATGGATAGAGTCCTGCATATTTTATTATAATTCATTAAACTAAAGCCTGAAATTTCTTCAAATGAAGACGATTTAGCGTGTATGTAGGTGACACTAATTCTCATGAAATAGTCAAGTTCTCTTTGATCATTGCATTTAGCTTGGTGTTATAAATCGAAAAAATTTATCAGACCCCGTGGAAAATACGCGTAATGCTCTTAACATTTTCGCTCCCAGACACCGGTGACAGGAAAAGCTCTCGCTACCAGATCTGTGAAGAGTAAATTTCCCCCTGGACCAGAGATGTTTTCTTACATAACAGCTGATTTTGTTGACAGTACAGTGTTTCTAACTTAACCCAAGAACATATTTCTTTCACTCTGACCCAGAAGAATGTAAAACTCTATCTACATGGAGTGATCTGTGTCCACATCTTGCCAAGACCTTCAAAACACAGTCATCCAATGTGCCCAACTTTGGTACACATGGGCTGTAAGGAAAATTTAATATGTCCAGATATGGTACACATGGACTATGGAAAAAGTGTTGTGTGTCCAAAAATGGTACACATGGCAGCAGCAAGAGTGTTAATAACAACAGACTCCTACTTAACCATCTGGATAGCTTAGAAGTGGCAGGATGAGATTCCTTAGTAAACCGTACAGCATACAAGAAAGCTGTGTGACCGCGACAACGCTGTGGCCGCCGGTAATACACTAAACGCTTATAATAATACTCTTTAACTACCTAGGCCAGGAGCGGATTCACGAGCAGGGGAATGGGGCAACCCCTACCCCACCCCAAATGGTCACTTCAGACAAAATTCTTTTTGTCGTCTTGTGATTGTAGAACGGTTTTGTGATCGTGAATATGATACAAAATCCATATCACTTTATGCAGATTCGTTGTTTTACTCTAAAATTACTGTAAATTGTAACTGTACCTTAACTCCATATTAATTTTTGTTTGATACATAACTTAAATGAATAGTGTGTATTTTAAACTGTAAGTGAATATTATTAAAAGAACAGAACAATGAACTGACAAACACGGATATGATCTTATACGTGTACGTTAATAAACTTATTACCTTGATAACAACACACTGTATTTTTATCTTCAACCGTTCCTAGCATTTATACTTAAGACCATTAAAGAATGATCCAACTTTCCATGTCCCCCATCTCAAAAGTCAACTATTTACACTCTCAAAATTGCTTGCTGGATCCACCCCTGACCTAGGCACTCATTTCACTGGCTTAATCTACTTGAAAGCTGAAAAACGCATCTTAACTTCATGTAATCGAACCCCGGACCTTTAGGTTAGTAGCCTAACGCAATATCCAACTGTCCACCACATGGCCCCCACAAAGGGGGGGGACCAGAGTATGCCATGGCATAGGGGCCCGGGCCAGTAGAAAAAAATTGGAAATCAACAACATTTATAGACTGTGACTTTAAAATGTGACCGATTTAAGTTAATTTGTGGTCGAAAATTGTTTTAGAAATTATTATTATTTTCTTTTATATACAAAGAGCAATCTAAATAAATCACATCAATAATGATAAAGCAACAAATTTAGAAAATTTGTTAGTATAAGCACAAAAGACCACGGTATTTTAAGATTAGCAAAACAGGAGAGGCGATTGCCAACTTTAGAGAGGAGAGGAGATTGTTTCCACTTTAGATAGCCTTAACAGCCCACTACAACATTGTCGCTCTCAGGGTTACGATAACGGTGCAAATATGCGGGAAGCAATTAAAGGAGTACCAAACAGAATTCTTGAAAAGAACAAATTCGCAATATTTTCACCATGTGGAGAGCATTCCTTGAACCGTGTGGATGTTAATGCTGCAAAACTCAATGTAGATGTGATGACATTTTTCGAAAATATTACGTACAAGTTTTTACTCATTTTTTTTGGAAAGTTTTGAAAAACCACATTCCTTTATCACTAACAGAGCTTCTCTGAAACAAGGTGAAGTGAGAGGATCCAAGCTGTCAAACCGACAGTTAAACACTACCCAGGAGTATTAATTTTTCAGATGTTATTGACCAGTTTGCTCAAATGAAAGCAAAAAAAAAATTGCACTACTTAAGCCATTTTAGAAGCAGGCCTCTCTCTTTCACTTATGATTGGTTATGATCTTAGACATATTATTGTTTTTTTGTTTATTTTTATAACAACTGTAGGTCTATCACTTATGCATTGATAAACATAGATTGTGTTCATTTTTGTCTTATAAAAGTTAATTTTAGTAGATGGTTGAGGTAAAAAATGAGTTAATTATTCGATTTAATTAGGAACCTTAAAATTTGAAAGGTTGTACATTTTAAGTAGGCCTACTCTAAGTAGTTCGTTAATTCTGTTCTACTTTAAAGCGATACGTCTAACATTTTCTATCTAATAAAAAGACTTAACCTATTTAGCATTTCTATTATTAGCCTGTTTACAGACAAATGCTTTTAGAGACACAAGTAATATGTTTGGCTAATAAGAAAAAGGCTTTAAAACAAGAGTTTTTTTGAACTGCGAAGGGGGAGCCCGGAAGTTGGTCTGGCATTGGGGCCCAAAGGAAAGATGTGGGGACCATGGTCCACCAAGTCATACGTGAACCTTAAAGTATCCACTGCGAGTCTATCACGTTTCACAGTTCACAACACACGACAAGCATTTAAACGCGGGCAGCAGAATAGACACGTGCTCCTAATGAAGACAACAGAGATGATGCAGAAAACACTGGGATAAGAATGAAGTGAAAGGATAAAGTCGAATTCAAAAAACGCAATACGGAAAATAAAACGGGCCGGGCTGCGGAGAAAACACACACACACACACACACACACACACACACACACACACTCGCGTCACTAAAGTACAGTATATACACTCTGACGATCGGATTGGTACTTTCAAGTGGTTGTTTATTTTTACTCTTCTCAGATTTATAAGCATGTAAGAAAATAACTCTTGAGAAATCTGAAATAGACGACGTAAAGTTAAACACCGACAGGCTGTATATTCACAGCTACAAGTCAATGTTTTTAATTATTTAATTCATGGTTACAGAATTATGTAACCATATGCTCCCATACCACGTTTTGGTTATACTACAAAATAATGAAGCATACTTACAACGCTCTGTGTACAGACTACATAAACTGGAACGACAATACTACAACCTAAATATAGGCTATCTACCAACAAAATAAAAGTCATGGCTGACTACGGAAAATTTCCTGTACGCTCAGATTATTGTTGTGGACAAAGTATTGGAACATACCTCAAATTTTAACTATGTAGGTTGTGATATAAGTTTTGACGTTTACAAAGATATACAAAATAAAATCCAATAGATTTCAACACAAATGTTGAACACTGAAAAATAAAACGAGACGTGAGACAAAATTAAAATTCTACAAAACAATGGCTGTTCCAGTGCTATTATATGGGAGTGAATCCTGGATTACAAAACAAAGAGATAAAAGCAACATACAATCAGCAGAGTTGAGATTTTTAAGAAGGGTTAAAGGATGCACAAGAAGAGATCATATAAGATATGAAGATATACGGGAAGAATTAAATATATATATAGGCCTAATCTAAATGATAAAATTGAAAAATACAAGGGAAAATGAAGACAGCGTTTAAGTCGCTCGAATGAAGATAGAATACCAGTAATTGTAAACAAGTAAAAGCCTACTGGAAGAAGGGATATAGGAAGACCAAGAAAGAAGTGGATCTGATAATGCGAAGTCGAAACACTCACATTGCCTAATCCCGGAAGTGTAGAGGAAGAAGAATTATGTTCAGGTCGTTGGCATCGTCATCATTCTCATCACACCATCATCGTCTTTCACCATTACCTTTTTCACCTTTAAATAATATCTTACCAGGTTTTTTGTCATCTTATATTCCTTCTTCCCTTTGCTTCGTATCTAAGATCTTCTGAAAGTAGTGTTTCCTACCCATCCTTCTAAGTGTCCTTCCTCAGATCCCCTTCCATCCCTGAACTACGCTGGTCAAGCAAGTTGGTTCAGCAGTTTACTCGGGCTCTTCATTCAGTTAAGTAACTATAATCTGTACTCGACGTTACATTTACAAAAATTCCATTTGAACGTCACTTTTAATTTTTCAAGTATTTCTTATTTCAAAAATTTTTCTGGAGGCCTTCTAGGGTAACGGGAGCGAGGCCTGCGCTTCTGGTTCCCCTATTTACACAAAAGGTAAACATATGGTCACATTTGGTGAAAGAAATTCGGGATCTCAAATACTCGTGCGACGTGAAAATTTGTGTTCTGTTCGATATTGGCTTGTAACGACTTGCTGGGTGCTTTTCCTGTCACCTGTGCTACCTTTACGGATCAGAAATATTCGTATCAGAAAACGGAAACGAATTATGGTTATCAGGAACGGGAGCGAATAATAATTTTTAAATATCAGTATGGAGAACCACACATGACTTCCATGATCTAAGATTTATATTTAAAATCATTTTCGAAATGAAATATTTCCATAGAAACTACTTCTTTCTTCAGAAGTACTGTGGTCCCTAACGTATACCACCTCACGTTAGCGCACTCGATTTTCACTGATGATGGCAGTTGATGGCATTGCCGAAATGTCTGGTTTTGCAGAAAACATTGGACCATGGTCAAACAGCCCGGGAAGGAATTTTAACAACAAACTATTTCTTTGTTGCTGATAACGTAGTACACATCTAAAAAATTATCCCCTCTATCCCCTCCCCCTTCAACTAGCATTTTCGTTTATAGAAAATTACCCCCCCTCAACTACCCTTTTCATTTTTAGATATTTCATCTACCTTTCTACAGTGGATTATTATGGCCTTCTTTTCAGGATACTTTATTTATCAAAATTAAGTACTTTACTCCTGTTAAAACATAAAACGTTGCAGGTAAACTACCCCTTTCCCCTTAACCGATCTTCACCAAAATCAATAGACCTTGAGCCCTTTACAACTCAGGCACATATGCAAAAAATTATTTGATTCTGTTTGAATTTGCGACCACCATACTTCCATTTCCTTACGGAACATGGAAGTAAAATTAGTAATTGACAGTAATGAATTTATTTGCACGAATTTTATTTCTACGTACATCGTCCCTATAATAATTATTTATTTAATCTGTAAAAAAATACTGTGTAATAATCTATCTAATAGGTCGCTTTCCACATAGACACAATTATGCGTACGAGACAAAAGAACGATACTACACCAAGCGGTTCTCAGCAGCTGCCTGCCAGATTACAGATAGTGATCACCCCACGCGCATCTATTAACAACGCGTTTTTAAATTTCGGTCAGGTGTTTGGTTCCACGACGCACTCACAACCGGCTAAAGTAATCTCGTCGATTTGTACGAAACATTTTTACAAAACGTTCGAACTGCTTCTCAAACGTGAGGAGCTTTAATCTAGTAAGCAGTGGTCTTTACATTTTCAGGAATTTCCATATTATACACATTCAGTTCAGGATGACCGCGGGGGTATCCATAATACTAGAACGGTTTTATTTAAGGAAGGATAGTACACGTAAACCCAATTTTCCATTACTTTACTAATGGTTTAACGCAAATTAAGGCAGGTACTGTGTAAAGAAAACACACGTGGCATCTACTAATACACCATCACTTTATTATGTCAATTATATCACCGCAACAAAAAATACATTGCCAAAATAAAAGACAACCGCTGAACTAATTGTAAATACAATAATTCTGTATTAGTTTATGTACGGAGATCATAGATTTATAGCGAGAAATATCACTTCTAAAAAGAAATAAAGAGGAGTCTGCTCGAGGTACTTTTTTGTTTCCGATTGCCACGAGTGAGTCGGATTCGTGGACTATGAACATGGCGACGCAGTATTGAAGTGTTTTAAGTGGCTAGCTTCATAATATTAAAAATACCGTGAACTATTTCTATAATTAATGGTTACATCAATAGCGCACCTAGAATTTGTTTTTTTTTGGGGGGGGGGATCCGGTCGAGTCGGTTTCACACAACAGAAAAACCAATTTAGGACTAATCAATATTAAAATCTTTAAAGTGGCTGAAACGCGTATATTAACAGATTGAATGGATCAAGTTAAAGTAATAACACAATAAACATAAGCGCTATTGAAATATTGTTTATAAGATACTGGCTTCATTGATTTTCCTATATTTCATATTTCAAACGTACACGCAAATACTGTGTAATAAACTTAGACATATAACTGTAGACATATAATCAAAAAAAAAAACTAACGTATTAGCGTACACAGCTGAGAAATGAATAAAACAGCTTAAAAATTATGAAATGAAAACATTTTTATTCAACTTTCGACCCCCTGGGGTGTCCGGTCCCGTTCGTCCCTCCTCCGTAAAACACCCCTGCATGAAATCGGGACAATACCGTACATCAAGATTATGAAATTCGACACCATTCGACCAAAATAAAAATTAGTACCTACGATTATGTATCTAAAGGTACAGACGCATACTAAAGGTCTAAACTGGGACTATTGTTACTGGCCGAATTTCCAATGGAATAGGTTACGAGAACGGCCAGCAACAGAGAGGTATGGAGACAATTTGCTGCTCTATAGACGCAGTGGATCACGACACTCAAGAATTACCAACGACGAAGAATAATCAAATGTTTTGAAGAAATTCCGAGAGGACTTTAGTCTCCCGTCTTCTTCGGTCGACACCGTAGGTCCCATTATTGTTGAAGTCATACTGCTACGTAGTTAGTGATCTTTGAGGAGAAAATTCAGTTTACCACCAGACACAGTAAAACAACCATAACTTTCCATAACTGCCATTAAATACTTTCATTCAAATCACAATAAATTCAACAATCGTTCTGCAACAATCCATTATGCAACAATTGACAATAAACAATAAAAATACCGAAGTCCTTAATTTTGCTTTATCGCAGCAAATAAACATTTAATATAGCTACCAAATGTGTCGTTTCCTATAGCAGAACCGATGAACTAATCGGGTAATATTGTTCTAATTGAAACACTAAAAGTTACAGTGGCACCTTGACGTCCAAACCGTGGCAATCTGATCGGCCGATAATCTGAAAGCCCCGAATATAAATTATACCAAATTTGCCAAGACCTACAAACAAAATTGAACAACAAAGTCACGCATAACTTGGTAAAGAAAATGTATCTAATTTGAATAATTTAATTAGTGAAATAAGGAGCAATGTAAACTGAGAAAAGAAACGTTAATTTGTAAATTACAAATCGACCAAAAAATATCCGAGTAACATTTGGGCACATAAACTATTTATCGACCAAAAATACAACTTGGGCATACAAAAAAATTAAAACGAATGATCAATATTAGTAGAAAGCACGAGAAAAATACTGTTACTTTGCAAATGTTTACAAAAGAACCATTTTAACTTTTTTACTTTATATTTCACTAGAATAGTAAATTAAATAACACAGCTGAAAGGGTTTTAACAACTGAATTTGCTTTTTATGTTTCTAAATGTAATACGGTAATCTAATAAAAGTATAAAACGTTTTTGTGTAAAAAGTCGCATTTTGTTTGTTAGAAAAAAAATGTTTTTGAGTTATTGATTTTGAAATGTCATTGCTTCAGCCTAGTAAATGTCAGTACTTTAATATTTATTCACAATAATTAAGCAGCGGCATTGCCGCTTAGATGTGATTGATAATCGGAAAATGTTAATAATCAGAACAACGCTCGGTCACAATTAGTTGAGATTACGAAGCTTCTACTCTAACATAAAACAACTCGCAAACTAACTGGTCCATTGGCTGACTGACTGACTCTGGGCTGCGTGGTTGTACGCACTGAGACAACCCACTCGGAAATCCGAGTTCCGAGCTACTTCTGGAGCTCTTGCCTCAATGCCCTGCTCAAGTAGGGCGATCTTGATCTGTAGCAGGCCTTCCATCGGCTGTTTTTGTTAGCCTACAATAGCGCAGTACACACCTGGACGTAAACGGTACTGGCCCAGCCCGGTTACAAGAGGGTTACCAGAGTACCTTACCGCACATATGCGTACAAAACGCCTTATAGTGCCGTCCGAGGAACGGACACCAAGTCACTTCTCACAAGTCGTGAAGGAAATCGACAAGGGACTTTGGCCGCTACCCGAAGACCCCTGTCGAGGACGCTTTGCAATTTCGTTTTATGCACTGCGGCAAGGTATCCCCAGACCGGGACAGCGGGTCGTGGGACGACTATTTTGCCCAACTTCCTTGTCATAGCCGGGCTGACCAGGAGCGGAAACAGTAGGCTCAGACGAGCGGACGCTTTCTTGTGAACTGTCTGAGCGTGGGTACGCCAGTTGAGCCGACGATCGAGGTGTATACTGAGGTACTTCACTTCGTTGTACCAGCGCAAGTACGTTCTGCCGATGCGAAGTTGCCTTCGCGGATCTTTCCTGCCCCGTTTAACGAATAGGACGGCTACACTCTTGGTCGCGTTTAGAACCGCCTTCCAGCTATCAGTCCAGTCCCCTAGCGAATAGAGCCGACGCTGCAGTCGTAGGACGGCCCGTTCTGCGTGACAGTAAATACAGCCATGTCGTCAGCAAATAGGGCTGTCTGGACTCCAGGCTGTTTCTGTACGTCGTTGACGTAGACTGAGAACAGGAGGCCGCCGAGAACATTTTCTTGAGGGACGCCGGCGGTGACCTAACTGGTCCATGCCTTCCGCCTACATTTATATAGGTTGCACCTAGGTGATGCACGAAAGAACATCTATCCTCCTCCTCCTCCTCCTCCTCCTCCTCCACCACCACCTCTTTTCCCTTTCCCCTTTCCCATTTACTCATTACGGATACCATTACTCGGTCCATTTTTAAGTATGTTCATACTAGACGCGGATTGTCTTACTTCTACTATGACCTTTCCCTTTCCTTAACAATCTCTTTGATACTGTGTTCCCGTACGGCTAAGAACCTCTAGAGTTCATTCTTACCAGACGTCCGTACCCTTTAATTGTTTACATTCTATTTCCAGTATAAGGGATATTATCCAAGTTTTTCTCTTGTGCTCTTGTTTATTGCTGTCTCTTTTTAGTTTTTCCCACCATTTTCCTCACGTTTTCATTTGTGCGCCGATAACTTTATATATGAGTCTTTCGGTCATCGTCCAAGATTCCGCCCCGTTGTTCGGGTAGCTACCTGTTTAAGAGTGGCTTTTGGTTTAATACTCAATTTTTTTTCTTTCCTACGAATTTGCTGTTTAGTAAATTCTATTTGTTTCACTGTTTGCTGCTATTTAATCCACCGTCTGTCCTTGTGCGTTTGTATTCTCACGTTAATATTTAAAAATCAATCGGAACAATAAAACTGACCACTGACCCAAAATAAAGAAACCAATTTTAAACATGAACTAACATAATAGTTTAACAACATTTCGAGAGGACTGCAGATTCTCTCACACCACCATCCTTGGAGCTGCTATTCGATTAGTAAGACAGAATTATGACGTAAGGGCAGAACTAAACTTTTACTATTACAAAACAGAACAGACCAAGGGACAGCAAAATAGAAGGAAAACATAGAAAGAACTGTAGGATGTTACCAACAGTTAAATAGGTTGTGCGTATAGGATTTCTTGTTTAGCACTACAGCCCAACGTGAGACCGTGCTTCCAACACCAATCTTCTCCAATGTCTCCTATCCATTGCCCATTCTTCTATCCACCTCCATTCTTCTTAGATCTTCCAGCACATCAACCAACCATCTTATCCTAGGTCGGTAGTCGGCCCCTCTTTCTGCTTTTATAGACTTGCGCCCTCAGGATTTTCTTTGGCATACGCTGATCGTCAATCCGAACTAGATGACTTGAGCCTCTACTAAGCTTACAATGTCCTCATGATCCAATAGCTCATCTATCTTCTGTTTATTTCTTATTTTCCATTAATCGCTTCTCTAACCAGACCACAAACACGTCTTCCTTTCTTTCTTTCAAAGCTTCTTAGTGTTTCTTGTGCCTTTTTTGTCAATGTCCATGTCTGATAAGCGTCTTATATACTTTTATTTTTGTGTTACGACTAATGAGTTCGCTTCTCAATAGTCTACTGTTGGCATAATATGCCCTATTTCCTATTTGTATCCTGTCACGTATCGTCGTGTTTATAGATCCTTCCTTATCTATCGTGTTACCCAGGTATCTGAACTGCATCAAATGAATTATCCTCTATGCATAAATTATACTAGACTTCTTCTCCTTTCTTATGTAGAAATTAGAATGTATTTAGTTTTAGGACAAAATGAGATGTAGAACGGTCTACATGTGGCTTTAAGTGAAACAGACACAGGCTGCGACCCTATAAGTTCAATAATTCAGAAGAAGAAAGTAATAGGCCCACATTAATAGCCTACAATACCTGGGACGTTGAAAATGGATCACAGGCCTACAAGCGACGTTATTAGTCTTTACGGTTGAGAGTACTGCGACTGCAGACGCACACCGGAGATCATGAATCAGATGTAATAAAGAAATACTTAACTTGACAACAGTAACGAACGGATCCCCCCCCCCCCATCCTACGATTATATGCAAGAAATACATTTCCTGCTTCAGTTTTCGCTAATATCCCGCTCCGAAGATAATATCACTAAAATTCAGTGGTCGGGCACATAATAAAACTCAAAATATTAGAGTCCCTCAGTTTCTGTTGTTATCTGTCGTAACAGCCATATCTTGCCGTCACTGGGGACTGCCTCAATTAACAGACAAGTCACAACGCAACAGAGGAACAAGACTGGACCGAGGAGAGACACTTTTACGATAAGAATCATATTTTGATATGTTCAAGTGAAACCCACTCACGAAGAGCTAACGGGTCGGTTTATTGTTTACTGTCGCTAAGAATCATATTTTTTACACATTTTGATCGCGCATGTCAGCAGTGGCGTATCTAGAATTTGGTCAGGGGGGGTCCAGTCGAGTTGGCTTCGAACAAAAGAAATATCGGTATGGAGAACCATACATGACTTCCATGTTCTAAGGTTTATATTTAAAATAATTCTCGAAATCAAATATTTCCATAGAAACTACTTCTTTCTTCAGCCTTAACCACAGTACTGTGGTCAGTAACGTATACCACCTCACGTTAGCGCACTCGATTTTCACTGACGATGGCAGTCGATGGCACTGCCGAAACGTCTGGTTTTGCAGAAAACATTGGACCACGGCCAAACAGCCCGGGAAGGAATTTTAACAACAAACTACTTCTTTGTTGCCGATAACGTAGTACATATATAACAAATTATCCCCTCCCCCTTCAACTATCCTTTTTATTTATAGATATTTCATCTACCTTTCTACAGTGGATTATTATGACCTTCTTTTCAGGATAATTTATTTATCAAAATTAAGTATTTCACTCTTGTTAAAACATAAAACGTTCCAGGTAATCTACCTCTTCCCCTTAACTGATCTTCACTAAAATCAACAGGCCTTGTGAGTCCTCTTCAGCTCAGGCACATATGCAAAAAATTATTTGATTCTGTTTGAATTTGCGGCGGTTATCGTTCGCCATAGAAAAAATTCTACACACAGACACTTTTCGGAAAATGACTTTTCTTCATGTTTTGAGGGTAGTACAATCAGACTCAGCCCTTATCTCGAACACGTTTTTTTGCCATCACCATACTTCCATTTCCTTATGGAAGTAAAAAACAAGTGAAGACTAATCAACGTTATTATCTTTAAAGTGGTTGAAAAACGTGTGACAGTATCCTGAAATCAGTACCATTAACATAAACGGTAATAACACCATAAAACACGCTCTATTGAAACATCGTGCAGAACATACTGAATTGGTTTTCCTATTATTCCGTATTTCGAACGTTTCCCCAAATGCCGTGCAATAAACCTATTTCTATGTTTACAAAAGGGTTACTACTGTACTATATTAGCTTACACAGCTGAAAAAAAAAACAAAATAGTGTAAAAATTAAGAGATTAACAAAATTCCTCAACTATTTTCGACCCTCTGGTGGGTCCGGTCCCGTTTGTCCCCCCCCCCCCGTAAATACGCCGCTGCCCGTCAGTGAGAATACAGTACGAATTTTAAATAGTTTTTAAACTAACACGTTTTTCAGTAATATTTACCGTATTTCTTCCGTCGTGTGACTTCGTGTTGAGTTCGACTGATTTACGCGTTTCGGAACATATGTTTCGTCTTCAGAATAAAAAATCACTCAAAGTGAGGTAGTTAAATATTAAAATTGCAAATATTAAAAACAGTTGTACACATATGCGCATTACATGAACGCAACACGAAGTCACACGACGGAAGAAATACGGTAAACATTATATATATTTTTTCATTAAGTGACTTGGACACCGATTCAAACATGTTTTTCAACTTTTTTTTAGGTAACAACGTTTTATCAGTAGCGACAACAGAAGCATATCAGTTTGGGGTCAGGTGGGGGGGGGGACTCAAGCTAACCTGATATTAAACTGCCCATTACATAATGGGACGTTTCAATCCATAGTTAAAAAACAGGACGTAAATACTGGCGTCCGTTATCACGTATACATAAAACATTTCGAATGTTTTTTTTTTCTTGCGAATCGAATCTTTAACCTCTGCCTAACCTACGCTACTCAGAAGTGTCCGACTTGTGAATGCCGGAATGCCTACATTCTTTTCTGCTCCACCGTGTGATCATCCATTCTGTTTTGTATTGCGAATGTGATGCTTGACTTTACGAGTGCAGCGAGGACTTTCAATCACACTACGTACCGCCGGATTACAATAATTTTTTTTTTTTAACTTCAGCATAAAATTCATTTACCGCACAAAATTGTACATTTCAAATGTTCGAATCTTTTCTTGGAACGTTGTTAACAGTCGTTTCGCACTTCATAGATGCTCACGCACCCTTTAGTGTACTTGATACCAAACGGGTGTGTCAGCTGCGAACTTTTTGACCAATCCGTGATCTCTTAGACTGTGATATTTCCAATTTTACACTGAGAATGTTGCGTACCACAATGCGTAATCGTTTACTGTTAGCTATAATATACTTCATTGTTACATGTCAAAGTGGTGTTACTCCGACTTGAAACCGCTCCACTTTTTTAGTGACGGATTCAGATTGTAATTTGAGTCCGTACCCAAGAGCGGATATAAAATTTTCACCCGGGCAGGACGAAAATCCCCTTCCACAAAAAAAAACTGTACACCCACCACTAAAACCATTAGTATTACCAAAATCATTACCACTGCCAATAAAAACATTACCATTTCATATTTTCATACGACAATCTCAAGTTCGAACTTTAAAGGTTCTTAGCTTAATTTTGTCCGAAAATCAATATCTTCGTACACCTGTTTTTGTACATTATAATTAGTCTCCAGGTCACGTGTATGCGTATACAACTATATTAATGCTGTCATAGCAGTCACCTGATTATTCTTTGTCTTGAGAGTTCGTTTACGATTTCGTCTAAACCAAGTCACAAGATGGAGAGTAATCTGGCGATTGCTAGCATTAATATAGCTGTACATATACATATTTTTGTTTTCGGTACGTGGGATACAAGAGTGTGGAAAACGTGTTGTTATCTGTTCAAAGCCTGAAGTCATTCTAACAATTACTACAGAAAACTCCCGAAATCCACGGAATTGGGTGGCGCGATCGCCGCAGGTAACAGAATTCCGCGGATAATCCGCAATATGTACAAAAAAAAGGGCATAAAGTAACAAAACTGCTTTATTAAGATTCGCAATCTGTACCTTGGACAGAAAGTGTGTGCAAATCGGAAAGGAGAGTTCAGAAAGAATTAAAATTTGAAGAGGAGTAAGGCAAGGCTGCTGTATGATCAAGAATTGTTACAGCGAAAGAGGCATTTAATGGGAAGAAAACACTGCTGTGTGGCCAAATTAATAAGAATTTAAGAAAAAGGTTGGTCAAATGTTATGTGTGGAGCGTTGCTTTATATGGTGCAGAGACATAGACACCGAGGAAAGAGGATGAGAAAAGATTAGAAGCATTTGAGATGTGGGTTTGACGAGCAATGGAAAAAGTGAGGTGGGTTGTTGATAAAGTAAGGAATGATGAAGTTTTAAGAAGAACAGGGAAGAGAGAAGGATCCTGAAGGTAATAGAAAATAGGAAAAGGAATTGGTTAGGGTATTGTTTAAAAAGAGACTGCTTGGTTACAACTGCCATGGAAGGTGTCATAGAAGGAGAAAAATACAACTATTTCATTAACGACTCGGAACACAAAGTTTTTTATGAGTAAAAACATAAAGTTTTACCTTACAACCTGAACCGGTTTTCACTTTTAAAAAGCTTCTTCAGAGGTTGCCGCTGGTAGCGCTGTCCGCCCTGTTGTGGGCGACGGAATCGAATTTCGAAAGATCGATGTTGTGTGTGTGGGGTGAGATATGTTCGAATAATGCGTGCGATTTTAATTGTGTCTGTTCGTTTAGGATGTCGTTTTTATTTGTTTTCGTGTGTTTGTATATTTCCAATTGTTCTAGAGTGTCTAGTTTTCGGCCTTTTGTGTGTACGTGTAGAATGTTCATGTTATTGTCGATGTTTTTGTATGCGTGGTTTGCTTCAATGAGGTGATTTGCAAAGGTGGATTCTGTAGTGGAGTGGAGTGCCTTTGTGTGTTCAATGTATCTTTGTTTGAAGCTACGTCCTGTCTGGCCTATGTATAATTTGCTGCAATTTGAGCAATTTAGTTTGTAAACACCAGGTAGATCGAATTTGTTTTGTGCTTTGTGTGTGTGTTTTGATAGTGTGTGTTCTGTTTTGTTAGTAGTTTTGTAAGCGATTCTGTATCCTGCTTTTCTGAATTTGTGGGCTATTTTTCAGTTTGTTTGTTGATGTATGTTAGTGTTATGAATTTTTTGGTTTCTGTCTCTGTCTGTTGTTTGTTTTGTGTTTTGTGTAGGAGTTTATTGACTATTGTTTTGTCGTATCCATTAGATTCTGCTAGATATTTTATCGTGTTTAGTTCGTCTTTGTAGTTTTTTTCATCTAGGGGGATGTTGTTAAGTCTATGTATCATGGTTCTGAAGGCAGCTAGTTTGTGTTGTATTGGGTGATTGGAGGATTTGTGTATTAGTGTGTCAGTTGTAGTCGGTTTTCTGTATATACTGAATTTGTGCATGTGTTCTAGTTTTGTGATGGAGAGTTCTAAGAAGTTTATGGTATTGTTGTGTTCGCATTCGGCAGTAAAGGTTATGTTTTTATGTATTTTGTTTATGTGCGTTAGTAACTGTTCACATTGTCTTTTGTTCCCCCTGTATAGTATTAGAATGTCATCAACGTATCTGTGCCAATATAGTATTTTATGTGAGTGTCTGTCATTGTTTGTGATGATTTTTGTTTTTTTCTAAGTGTTGGAGGAAGACTTCTGCTAGAATGCTGGATATGGGGGAGCCCATGGGTAGACCATCATTCTGTGTGTAATATTTATTGTTATATGTAAAGTAGTTTTGTTTTGTGATAATGTTCAGAGTTTCTGTTATTTCGTTGATAAGTTCGTCTGGTGTGTTGTTCTGTTTGAGTTTTGTTTTGTGGGATGGTGATTGTTTCAGAGATGTGGATGTTTGTGTACAGGTTTTTATTATCAAAGGAGGCTAACGTGGCATTATGGGGGATGTGTATGTCTTTTATTTTTGTTACTAGGCCTGTGTTGTTTGTTACTGCAATGTTGTTGTCTAGTTGTGTGTGTTGTATGATAATTCTGTCTAGATGTTTTGCGAGTTTGTATGCAGGGGCATTACGGTAATTGATAATGGGGCGGATCGGAATTTTTTCTTTATGGATTTTGGGAAGCGCTTGGAGGGTAGGGGCTGATGGTCGGATTTGTTTCATGTAGGGCTTCTGTTTGTGTGTCATTATGTGTTTGGCTTTGTGTTTACAAACTAAATTGCTCAAATTGCAACAAATTATACATAGGCCAGACAGGACGTAGCTTCAAACAAAGATACATTGAACACACAAAGGCACTCCACTCCACTACAGAATCCACCTTTGCAAACCACCTCATTGAAGCAAACCACACATACAAAAACATCGACAATAACATGAACATTCTACACGTACACACAAAAGGCCGAAAACTAGACACTCTAGAACAACTGGAAATATACAAACACACGAAAACAAATAAAAACGACATCCTAAACGAACAGACACAATTCAAATCGCACGCATTATTCGAACATATCTCACCCCACACACACAACATCGATCTTTCGAAATTCGATTCCGTCGCCCACAACAGGGCGGACAGCGCTGCCAGCGGCAACCTCTGAAGAAGCTTTTTAAAAGTGAAAACCGGTTCAGGTTGTAAGGTAAAACTTTATGTTTTTACTCATAAAAAACTTTGTGTTGCGAGTCGTTAATGAAATAGTTGTATTTAGTTAAGTAACGGACACGTCATGGACAACGAAATCCAAGAAGGAGAAAAAAGAATAGGGCGTAGAAGAATTAAGTTAATAGATAGCATTAAAATCAGAGGCTGTTACGAAGAAACGAAGAGAGTGGCATGCGATAGGACAGCTTGCAGAGCTTTTACCATTTGAAGACCTGCCTTAGAGCAGAACACCGAATAATAATAATTAATATTAATATGTGTGTACAAAAGTTACATAGGCCTACACAAAATCCAAGTCAACGTCTCCCACGTTTTTGTGCGCAAAAGAAATTAAATTCGGGAATGAATTACCTCAAAAGTATGAATTAAAAATGTCAGTAAAATATACGCCGGTGAAGTCACTGCTGACCAATCGGTAAACATCACACTTGGCGTTGGACGTCAACGTCTAATTTTTCACATCAGCTAATTAAGCTAGCTTAATTACATCGGCTTTCAACTGTACCGCATAGAAATAAAGCCAAACATACTGAGAAAATTAAATGTTCCCCCAGTCGCAGTAAAGTACCATATCCCCGATAGCTGCCGAGCGACAAACAATACTGTACCTGTCGGTAAGCGTGACACAATCTGTCCCTCAGACATATCTTTACATAACTTACATAATTTTTAAACAATACTGTTTACGATAGTTAATAAAATAGCGTGTTCAGATTAGTAGAACGGAAGCTTTATTATCAGCTGAAATTTAATTATGCATTATAACAAAAATTATTTAATATTTATAAATTCTTTACCTCAAGATGTTTTTTCCCTTATTTGGTACATTTTTCGGGAATCTTATTGATAAGATTACCGAAACTTGTACCAAATAAGGGAAAAATCATCTTGAGGTACAGAATTTGTAAATACTAAATAAATTATATATGCATCAAGAAATAGACTGTAGCAAAAAGAGTTTGAATTAATAAAAAAAAAAAAAAAAAAAAACACTTGCCGCGGATAAACCAGTCGCGGATAATCGGGAGTTTACTGTACTTTACGTCTATCCGAAAACTAGATGTTACTGGACACATCGGCATGAAAACTACATAAGCGTCCGCTTACGCTGATGACATAGCTATTATCAGCAGAAATAAAAGAGAGCTAGAGGAAAATCTACTAACACTAGATAGTGAAGCGCGTAAAAGAGGATTAAGGATAAAAGAAGCCAAGACCAAATACATGGAACTTCAACGGAATGTCACAAACAACTAGGTATATCTATCAGTTAGCAATTACACATTTCAACGTGTCCAACATTTTTTAATTAGGTTCACAAATCACTCAGAACAACTATTGCAGCAATGAAATAAAGTCCCGCATCGTCCGTAGCAACAGGTCTTATTACTCCTATGACAAGCTTTACGTATCCAGGATATTAAGCAAACAACGTAAGCTGACTATATACAAGAGTCCTATATACGACCGGTAGTAACATACGGATGCGAAGCCTGGACATTAACCAGCGCAGACGAGCGACATCTAAGAATATTTGAACGAAAAGTTTTGCGAAGAATCATTGGACTCCTACAATCTGAACAAGGACCTCTACAATATATTGCAGGATTCGAATGAAAAATGAACTGGGCCAACTCCAACTGATTCAGAGTGCCGACATAGTCCGGTTTATTAAGAGTAGAAGGCTTGAGTGGCTGGGCCACGTAAGGCGAATGGACGTCAGAAGAATGGCTAAGAGAATTACAGATCGGAGACCGGTAGGAAGACGAATTAGAGGCAGATCCAGAAGGAGATGGTTGGATGACGTGGAGGAATATTTGAATCGGTTATTTCACAAACAACACATGTGACATTTTGAGAAAAACTAAAAAAACGTTCTCATTATGTAAATTGCTGTTTCAAAATTCTGAGAAAATGTGTGCTGTAATTGGGAATATTTAAAATTGACTTTAGAATGAAAAAATATTTTAATATTTTTTTAAACATAAGAAAATTGCTGTACAAATTTTTTACATATCTCACAAGTGTCGTTTCTGAAATAACCGATTCATTTAAGATGCACGAACGTGAGGGGTTGGAGACGGATGACGGATGTGAAGAGGGCGGAATGGAAAAAAGTCATTGAGCAGGCTAAAACCCACGCCGGGTTTAACACCAGGAAAAGGAAAGGATAGGAACTGTACTTTATGTATAGCTGTATGGACCGCAGGAAGGTCAAAAACAGTGTCCACTGGAATCAGCGGTTACAGATGTGCGGCGCGCGGATGTTGCTGTACGGTACAGCCTAATCCGGATACTTTCACGTACGGTTAGTTTGGGCACGTCTCCGCTGTCCGTAGTTTACCCTGTAATTACTCTGTGGTAACTGGAGACTGTTCGGAACCGTTGTTTTGAAAACAACACGTGCGTATCGAAAGCAAACACCTACACCAGCGTAACGTTCAAGACACTGTCTTTCTTCATTAGTCGTGTTTCACGCATCAATCCTCTCTTTTGTGCACAACGGGCACCATAAAACTAAGATAAATTTTTAGACTCCAATTCGACTCAGTCTGTAACAACCTGGGAATACCTGAGATAACGTCTTAGGCTAATAATCGCCGGCTTAAGGTAGTGTTGGCCACACAACCTTCCTTCTATGCCAATAGCCTTAAACTAACAACTGTGCTAAATACCGTACTTGGGTGGTTTGCGAGTGATTGGCGGGTTACTTAATTAAATCAGAGAGGAAGTCTATTTTCAGAAGAAGAAAATCATGACACCGACGCTTTAAATATTGTTCCAATCAGTGTTTCGTACTGGGAAGCAAACTCATTAGTCGTAACGCAAAATAAAAATATACAAGAAATTTATCAAACCGGTGGTTACTTATGGAGGCGAGACATGGACGCTGACAAAAAAGTAACAAGAAAAAGTAAGAAGGTTTGAAAGAAAGATCATAAGACATGTTTATGGCCCGGTTAAAGAAGATGACGAATAAAGAATAAGAGATAACCAGGAGATAGATGAGCTACTGAAGCATGAAAACACTGTAATATTCGTAAAGGCTCAACGAATACAATGGCTAGGTCACCTAGAGCGGATGGATAGATGACCAACGTATGGCAAAGAAAATCCAGAGGACGCACGTGTGTAAAAGCAGAAAGAGGGGCCGACCTAGGATAAGATGGTCCGATGATGTGCTGGAAGACCTAAGAATAGATGTGAGGGGTTACACTGAGAGTGCAATGGATAGGAGACATCGATTACTTGCGAGTGATTGGTGAATCACTTTATTAAATCAGGGAAAAGTTTATTTTCAAAAAAAAAAAATCATGCGACGTACGCGAAAGAAAATCCTGAGGGCGCAAGCCTATAAAAGCAGAAAGAGCGGCCGACCTAGGATAATATTGGCTGGATGACGTGCTGGAAGATCTAAGAAGAATGTGAGGGTTACACTGAGAGCGCAATGGATAGGAGACATCGGAGAAGTTTGGTGTTGGAAGCCAGGGCAACTTGACAAATGAGCTAAATACTAAGGTGGTTTGCGAGTCATTGGTGGACCACTTAATTAAATCAGAGAAGTATATTTAAAAAAAAAAAAACAATCATGAAACCGACGCGTTAAATATTGTTCCAATCAGTATTTTGTAAAGGAACACGAAATGCTAAAAAGTTTGAAAGAAAGACTGTAAGACGTGTTTATGGCCCGGTTAAAGAAGGTGATGAATGGAGACAGATGTAACCAGGACACAGATAAACTATTGAAGCATGAGAACATTGTAAGATTCGTACAGGCTCAATGAATACAGTGGATAGGTCACCTACAGCGGATGGATGATCAGCGTATGCCAAAGAAAATCCTGAGGACGCAAGTCTACAAAAGCAGAAACAGGGGCCGACCTAGGATAAGACTGGTTGGATGACGTGCTGGAAGATCTAAGAAGAATGGATATGAGGGGGTTGCACTGAGAGGGCAATGGATAGGAGACATCGGAGAAGATTGGTGTTGGAAGCTAGGGCTCACGTTGGGCTGTAGCGCGACCACGAGTTATGAACCGAGTCATAAAGCATTTTCCATATTACATTAAAATTCCTTATATATAAATATCACTATTGCATTAACGACTCGGAACACTAGGTTTTTTATAAGTAAAAGCATAAAGTTTTACCTTATAGCCTAAACCGGTTTTCTCCTTTATAAGGCTTCTTCAGAGGCTGCCGTTGGTAGCGCTGTCCGTCTTGTTGTAGGCGACGGAATCGAGTTTCGAAAGATCGATGCTGTGTGTGTGTGTGGGGTGAGATATGTTCGAATAATGCGTGCGATTTGAAATGTGTCTGTTCGTTTAGGATGTCGTTTTTATTTGTTTTTGTGTGTTTGTATATTTCCAATTGTTCTAGAGTGTCTAGTTTTCGGCCTTTTGTGTGTACGTGTAGAATGTTCAAAGTTTGTGTTTGAATCGGTGTATCGAAAAGTATGTGTGATCTATATCACATATTTTGAATAATCAAATATACATATAACATATTTATATGTATAATATAACATATTATATAACATATTTGATCTATAATGAAACTTTGAATCCCAGCGCCAATTCCCTCCCACCAGCAACCCCCACCACACACGCCTACAACCCGTAACCGTTACTGTGTGCAGACATTCAGTATTTTAAATCCCATTGAGGAAGACGAACACCACGTCGAAACGTCTGGGAAACAATACCAAAAAATAAGTGTTCACAGTGAAAGTTTAATATATATAAATATTTTTAAAAAGTGAATGAAGAAGATGTACCAACAAGATAATTATAAAATTCCTTGTTTAATGTCTGAAAATCATTAATTACTATTCCCGGAGTTCACAGCCTTCTTAATCGGGGCATTGTAGAGTCGTCGTGAATCGTTCAACACGACGTCTACGGCGCACCTCCCCATTGTAATTGGAATCTCGCGTCGTTGTCAAAATTAGAAGTGATATAAACGCAGTGCTAGTTACATTTCCCTACTTGCTTACCGTACAGTTAAGACTTTTACCTACACTGACCTTGAACGTTACAAAGCTGCAGTTGTCAAACTGGCGCGGGAGGAAGATACGTTTTGGTAATTAAAACTATTAATAACTCAACCTAAGATAGTTCCAGAGAACGAGATATTTTCGTTGACACTTGAAGACACCACCGAGTTTTGGAATATAGTTTTTCAGTTACACCTACATTTAAAGTTATTTAGGCCAATCACAACTGTTTTGAGTGTAGTACTGTACTAAAAATTTACCGTCACGTGGACCAGAACGTTATGATAAGCGTACACGTGTAACTATACGCAGGAGAATACGCACGCTAAACAAACAGCTTCTAAACACAATACATCGAGGGATGTGTTGCTTCTCCATTTGGTTACAAGGGGGTGGGGGGGGGTCATCAAGGTAATATGCTGAAAATCCTGTACGATAAACGAAATGGTTTATTTTTGGGGAGAGTATCTTTGCCAAGTTCCAAAGAAGATAATGCACCGCAGACGATTGAAAGGTTGCAACTGAAATCATATAAACCTTTGCTCGATCCATAGCTCTGCGATTTAAAAATTGTTAATTGTATAGCGCACCCGTTACCAAACTAGAGAGGTATTTGGGGTAATATTTATGCACTTTACTACCTACACCCTCTGTCAGAGCGTATAGGCCTAATACTTTTTTTGATCTGAGGCCTTCACGGCCGACGTCAACATTATTTTAACGAGCGTTAGCCGGGCTGTTAGGCCGTGGTCTGTCGGTGTTAGAACCATACGTTTCTTCGGCCTCACCATCGGAGGCCATCTTTGTTTTTTAGTATCTCATACCATCTTCAGTACATCACAGTTTTTGCCTCAGTATTTGGCGAACAACTGCCACAATAATTTTGCACTGAAGATGGCCTCCAATGGTGAGGCCGAAACGTATGGTTTTAACACCAACAGACCACGGCCTAACAGCCCGGCTAACGCTCGTTTAAAGGGAGTTGAAGGGTAAAAATTGTACAATTTTTTTTATTAGCTTATATTAAAATATTGTCTTTTCTACACAGTTTGGTAACAAAACCATGGGGTTTTTATTGTTAAAAATATTTTTACTTTTAATTTAGAAGTTGTGCTGCACGCAGTTTTTGTAGCAGTTTTTTTAGCATTTTTGAAATTAGGCGAAAACTTGCATTTATTGTCATACCTAGCTAATTTTATACAAAATATTGTTACATCTATTATATTCACAAGTTACACAAGCTGAAAAACTGGAATGCATGGGCCACATCCAGAAACGGATGGGCTGTCGCTTACGAAAACTAAAATTCAAGTTAGGTGGTACATTACTGTCAGACCAAAAATCAATAAAAGGGGTTGGCCGACTAACTGATAAAGTTATTGATAAACTTCAGCCTTATTATGGAAATGCTATCAGAGCAAATGTAACTGATTTAGAGAAAATTAAAACAGCTGTTTGGGCTATATTTTTTCACAGTATATATTATACTGACGAAAAGCCTGCTTATCAATTATGCCCACCACCGCCAGAAACCTGGTGTAAATTTAGGAAAGCTGAAGCAGAGAGTAAAGCATTTCAACATAAAAACTCTATTCCTGTCGCTGTAATGGAGGCCATAAAACCAGTATTTAGAGCATTGGCCAATCCAGACCTATTGAAAAGGTGCCTTCATGGCAAAACTCAAAACGTGAACGTCGTTCAGCAATGTACTGTGGACCAGGATGCCAAAAATGTATTTGTTAGGAGAAACACATTCGAGGTTGGGGCTTATGACGCTTTAATTACATTTAATGATAGAAATATTGGACGATTGGAAGTGTTAAAACAACTGGGCTTTACGGACTATGGTGTAAACACACTCAAAGCACTCAAGAAGGCTGACCAGGAGCGGTTGTGGAAAGCGGAGTTATCACCAAAGAAAATGACCAACAAGAGAAGGAGAAAACTTGAAACTGAGGAAGACAGAAACAGCCACTAGAATCCAGGTGCATTTTAAAGGGATGCAAATTGAAATTTAATCACACAAAATGATACTATTTTGTTTTTCTTGATTTTCCGAAAACCTTGTTTTTTTTAACACTACGGTACATTTATCTTATGAACCAATAAAGATATTATGTTGAAAATTTTTACTCCATATTATACTAGATCTTGTCAAGGTACTGTAGTAAAATAGTTTTATTAGGTGAAGAAATGTTTGATAAAATAAAATGTCAGAAGTTTTATAATAAAAATGATTTTAAAACTAAAAATTTATAACGTTTTTATTATTTTAGGTATTAGTATAATTTTACTACAGTAAATACAAATAATGTGAGTAAATATGCATACAAAATTTCAATCTTCTAGCTTAAAACGTTTGTGAGAAAAATGTACTTAAAACCTGCCAATTTAACATGGGCAGTATAGGACCCTTCAACTCCCTTTAAATAGAGCGTATAATATTTATTTCCTAATTAAAAGTGATTTCTTTCCGCACGCCTAAAAATTAAGGTAACTACAACATGGAAACTACACAGTTTTTAACAAATGCGGCGAAGAATAGAGTTGTTTACTCCAAGGTACACATACAAGTTGTTAAAAACTTATAACCAAAGAAACTAACCTCAAGTAGCGGTTTGAAGTTCGAAGAGTCTCTTCTATTCAATGAAATGTATGTATGTGTATGTGTTTTAGGGGAGGGTAGAGAGAGAGCGGAGGGAGGGAGCTGATATAGTGCGCCGCGACCTGTAAATCACATCGCTCGCAATGACATAACACAAAACAGTACGTTGAAACCGGTCTCGGAAACGATCACCTGTGTGATTCAACAATTAAAAATGCCGTCCGGAGTAGCAAGAATCCGATACAATCGATACCTAGTCGAAACCGCGGCTCATTCACTGCACTAGCAAAACTACACAAGCCAGATTGAACGTTGTTTCTCGTTTTTAATTCAGATAAACGATATTATACGCCTACACTTACTTTTGACACATGTTACTATCAAAATCTCGTGTAAGTGTGAGAACACAAATTAATGTTTATTTTTGAAAGTAATAAATTAAACCGCTACAACTAGCTTGTCGCGTTAAAAGAAAATCTGTCATAAATCATACGTAAATTCACATGTGTAATGAACGAATAGGCCTATAATAAATGAAAATACGTATGTAATACGTAAATTAAATTCCACAATTCATAACGAAGATATGTTCCATGTTACTAAATTTCCATGTATACGAGGTTAGGTAATCGGTGTCCCGATCTAACAGAAGAAGTCAGGAAAAATAGTTCGGGTGATCGATTTTTTTATTTGAATTTCGTCTATTATTACGAAGAACTGTCTGTATATTCTTCGTACTTTGCTAATTATATAGTTCATTATTTAAACAAATTAACAAATCACTTTTCAAGAAAGAACTACTTACTTAGTTTTAATTTTCCAAACACCTTTCAAGAACCGATCGTGTTTTCTTCATCAGCAATACTTAGCTGAAGAAAGTCACGACCTGCCTTGGAAAATGCTACGTGAAATTCAAAAAAGTTTTTGATTAAGATTTATTAAATTAGCATAACAGTGTATTAAGTGGCAACATGTAAAACCTACTGTGTGTGGGGGGGGGGGGAGAGAGAGGATGACCGCTAAAATTCAATCACAATCAGTAAATATGGAATAATTCAATTTTGAATAGTAGGCTACTACAGTTATAAACTGCAGTTACAGCAATCAAACTGTAAAAAGACTCAATACTGTAGTGTCTGCACACAATTCGACAAAATACACACACACACACACACACACACACACACACACACACACACACACACCACCACCACCAGTGGCGTGTCTAGAATTTGGCTTTGGGGGGAGAGTCCGGGGTCGGGTCGGCTTCATCCAAAAGAAAAAACACGTTAAGACTAACCAACATCACTATCGTTAAAGTGGTTGCAAAACGTGTGGTAACATTTTGAAATCGGTCCCATTAAAATGAATGGTAATAACACAAAAAATAGGCGTTACTGAATCATTGTTAAAAGGTACTTTATGACTGAATTGATTTCCTTATATTTCATATTCGGACGTATACCCAAACGATATATAGGGAATAAACCTGTTTCTATATTTTAAAAAGAGCCATTACTATATTAGCGTCAGAGCTGAAAAAAAAGAATAAAACCTAAAAATTAAGAGTTTAACAAAATTCGTCAGTTTTTTCGACCTTCTGGAGGGGTCCAGTCCCGTTCGTCCCCCCCCCTATACCCCGTAAATACGTCCCTGACACAAATAATTCAAATTCATTTTTGTGTAACGATAAACGTCAACTTAAAAACTCTGTCAAATAATGATTATATGGTCTGTGCTATTGTATGGGGCCCAAGTATGGACGCTGAATGCTGCAACAATCAACCGCTTGAAGATACTTGAAATGTGACTCAGAATATCCT
Source organism: Magicicada septendecula (assembly GCA_034769895.1). Classification (NCBI taxonomy): domain Eukaryota; kingdom Metazoa; phylum Arthropoda; class Insecta; order Hemiptera; family Cicadidae; genus Magicicada; species Magicicada septendecula. The sequence goes on along the minus strand of CM068370.1, from coordinate 42,128,939 downwards.
CCAGAGCTATGCAAACCAGTGAGGGTTGTGTTTATATGTAGAGCAAACGGAGTTCGAGGGATACTGAAAATCGGGCATAAGGTACCGAGAGGTAATCGATACCTATTCTCCAGCCGATAGTGAAAGATATAGACGACTAGGAAGAAAACAGACCTGATGGTAAAGCAAATCTGCAACTGGACTACAATATACACAGTGCTGAACAAACGTTCATAATAACTGAAAAAAAGCATCGGGGGGGCTGAAGAAGAGTACGAAATCGAGTGCATTTCAAATGAGTCGACCGCTGAAGCTACAACGAAGTCTCCTGCAGTAATAAAATACATAAAAATGTGTAACAACCATGTAATAAAGTTCCAAATACAAGTTTGTTTTTAATTAAAGTTATGAGACCCATGTTAACTTTTTAATTATTTTTGTGTGTAACCGTGAAATCTCCAGGTTTTTCACTGCGCTGCTTTTTTACGATTAAATATTTTTAAGTAGAAAATGTTTATTACTTTATTAGGTTATAAAACTGTCTGAAACGTATTAAGTAGCTGAATGGAAAATCTAAGTCTTGATGTAACTCAATGTTAACTAATAGTGTGATGATGATGATGATTATTATTATTATTATTATTATTCCGGCTGTACAATGTTTACACATTTTCTGGAACCAAAGATTACAGAAGTGATTGAACTCTCATCTTCCACTGTTGCTTGTCCATCCACAGATCTTCTTCAATTTCTCGTTCTCTCAATACAGTCTGAATTTCTTCTATCCAGGTGATAGGTGGTCTTCCTCTTTTCCTCCTTCCTGGTGGGGTCCATTCGATAATTCTCCTTGGCAATCTTTCCTGTGCCATTCTTTTCCTGTCTCCATACCACTGTAATTTTTTTGTTTGGTAAAATCAACAATTGAATTTTTCACACTCATTCTGTCCTGAATGAATAGTGTTAATGAATAGTGACTAATAGTTTTAGTGGATGGTTAGTGAGGATCGGTCAATAATACAAATTTTAGCTATTTTGCGTCGACGTTTCGACAATATTTATTGTCATCTTCAGGACCTGTGTATGAAATACAATAGAAATATCAAACATAACGAAACAATTAATATTTGGGTGAACGTGTTGGTGTATGTATCATTTTATATGTGAAGACTTATGATAGTTTGTTTACATCTTCAAATTATCTTTAAGAAAATGTAACAAACTATCATAAGTCTTCACATATAAAATGATACATACATACGCACGCACACACTCACATACACCAACACGTTCACCCAAATATTAATTGTTTCGTTATGTTTGATATTTCTATTGTATTTCATACACAGGTCCTGAAGATGACAATAAATATTGTCGAAACGTCGACGCAAAATAGCTAAAATTTGTATTATTGACCGATCCTCACTAACCATCCACTAAAACATTCATTGATTGACGGTCACTAAAAATTTAAGGATTTAAGTGACTAATAGTGTTAATAAATATTCGAAAATAAGTAAAAAGAAAAACTAACACACTCCTACAGGTGACTGGAGCCGGTACTTTCGCAAAATTAATTACCTACAGGACTATTTAACTTTTTATAAACCTGAAGTCAGTTGTGAATGATAAAACGTATGGAAATTGTTATGTCTATATTATGTCTACCACGCTGTAATCCGCCGTTGCCTATATCCCTGCACATGAGGGAGAGGGAGAAAGAGAGAGAGAGAGACGCGAATACGCGCTTACTGCACTTTTTATGGAAATTTGTACTTACAAGATGGTTATTACCGTATACGGTTAACACCACAGTCTTCATAACAATGCTAGGTTTTTTTTTGTAGAACCGGCTAATTGTTCAAGACCTTTTGTTATGAAGAATCGTGTTTTTATATCTTGAGCATACGCGCGGACCCGTGGCTCCACTAGCGAAACTGAGACGCAGCTCAAAACTGTTTTTTCTATATTTCAAGAATATTATTAATCTTGTTCAACACAGTGCTTGAAAATTTTGAATTTTTCCGTAGCACTTCTTCATTTTGTAGAGATCAGGAAGCGCTACCCTTTCTAATAAATACAACGCTTAATTAAAACATTTTTCAATATAACATATCGACGCGATTGCTTAGTACGTTTAATAACATGTTTACAGTAATACCAGGCATTATTTCTTCATACTAATCATACTGATACTGGCGACCACCTTAATGGATTGTGTTGCCAAATAGCAACACATCATAAATATCATAAAAATGTAAGTTAACTCTATTAAATAATTTTTTTAATATTTTTCCATGTCTATTTAAAGTATTTTTCTATAACATATAATTTATTTAACACAAAAGAAAAAATCATGCATTGTAGGGTTACAATTGCTTCATATTATCACTTCACTCCCTTCACTCGGGCAAATTAATTAATAATAATATATTAATAATACACAGAACACAGAAATAACACTGTTGCACACCACTATAAAAAAAAATTGGCCATTAGTGCTTTCAAGCTTCACAGCTCATGAATATTTCCGATCTCATGGCGAGCTGAAATATTCATCATCAGCATCATCATCAGATCGGAAATATTCACGAGTTGCTGATGATCATGGTGATGATGATGAATGTTTCAGCTCGTCACCAGATCGGAAATATTCATGAGCTGTGAAGCTTGAAAGCGCTAATCGGAAACATTTTTTAAATACACAGAAAACTCCACTACCCAAATTAACAATACTCCCTTTAACTGTCATCAGTTCGGTGAACCAACGACACAGTATTCTAAAAAAAAAATTTTAAATATGTACTCTACTTTATAAAAAGTATATTACGAAATAATTTTTTTTAAGACGGATTTTGTCTAAAGAAGAAAAATATGTACTTCAATTCTACTAAAACACGAGAATATGTTACCGATACAATTTTTAATTTGGCTTCACACTCAAAAAATAAAACAAATCATTACTTACTTTACAGAAGAAAACTGCTACAGATCCACCGATTACGATCACTGTAAACAGAGAACACTTACAATATTGCAGTGGCGGCAACAATATACCACACAATAGATTTGTAAACACTGAATTACTGGCGTGGTGGCCCAACAACACAAACTAGTCAAACATCGAACGCTTCCCTTTCGAAAGCAACTGAATTCAAAAAGCTTTAAAGGGAGAGAGAGGATCAACCGGTCCCCCCTCTCCGCGAGCCGGTCGTCTGTCTCTGTCCGATGCGTAGAAAAGCGTTGTCCGTCTCTGTCGCACTTATTGTAAAAGCTCGCGTTACCAACAATGAATTGTGCGTCCCTCCCCCTGCCCCCTCCGAGGATACGCACTGTGCGCAGGCCCAACACCCCTCTCGAATTCATTTTCGTACAGTCTGTTCCTGACGGAAAATATAACCAGGAACGTTCACCAAAGCTTCTGTAATGACATAATTACCAACCCTCTTTTGATTTGGCATTGTAATAATTAAAGAATACGCTACGACTTCTGTTAACTTTTCGTCGTCTGAATTTACAGAAAGGTGTAATCTAGTCACTACGAGACTCGCCACCGAGTCGTCCGTTTTACGACCGAATACCGTGTTGCACACTCGTCCCCAGACAGCTGTATAACATCGTTCTGGTTGCATTTATGTTTAAAAAGATTGCCGACTTAGAAGACAAAAATTAAGTGAAGAATTCTGATTTAACCGTCTACGTGTTCTTACCCTGTGTACGCCGTGTCAAAGTAAAAATTCCGTTCGTTTAAAAATAGGAAGATTAGAGTATTATTGCATAATGAAATAAGTAGCGAATCTAAAATTTGGCTACTAGGGGGGGGGGGGGAGGGTCCGATCGAGTCGGCTTCATACGCAAGAATAAACAAGTTAATACAAATCAATATTGGAAACTTTAAAGTGATTGGAAAACGTGTAATAACATACTAAAAATCAAATCCATTTAAATAATAACACAGTAAAAGTAAAGACTATTGAAACATTGTTTATAAGTGTTTTAGTGGATGGTTAGTGAGGATCGGTCAATAATACAAATTTTAGCTATTTTGCGTCGACGTTTCGACAATATTTATTGTCATCTTCAGGACCTGTGTATGAAATACAATAGAAATATCAAACATAACGAAACAATTAAATATTTGGGTGAACGTGTTAGTGTATGTGAGTGTGTGCGTGCGTATGTATGTATCATTTTACATGTGAAGACTTACGATACATACATACATGTTTAAAATGATACAGTACATACATACGCACGCACACACTCACGTACACCAACACGTTCGCCCAAATATTTAATTGTTTCGTTATGTTTGATATTTATATTGTATTTCATACACTGGTCATGAAGATGACAATAAATATTGTCGAAACGTCGACGCAAAATAGCTAAAATTTGTATTATTGACCGATCCTCACTAACCATCAACTAAAACATTCATTGACTGACGGTCACTAAAAATTTAAGGATTTGATTGTTTATAAGATGACGAAGATTAACGTAATAGTAGAGTGGAAATGAAAACCGTGCTAAGTGCCAAAAAACATAGTTTTGAGTAAATGAAGAAAATATGTTTAAAACAATTACTATTAATGGTTTTGCTTTGCCATATTTATGGTAGATAAATTAAATGATAGGTAATTATGATTTAATAAAATAACTGTTGGAAAAAAATCCTAAATGTAATAAAAAAATTTTTAAAGTTACACTTTTGAAACAAGGGTTATGTCCATAAGCATAGTAGTGAAAAGCGTGCTAAGTACCTAATTCAAAATCATAAAACGGGCTAAGTGCAGAGTTAGTAAACATAAAAGGTTCTACATTGTAATAATTAAAACTTGGGTAAACTAAAAAAACAAAACAATAAAATATCAAAATCAAGTTTTATTGTCATAACTAAAAGATCTAAGAACCAAAATTAAAGTGTCAGTTTTGGTACAATCTAAAAACTAAACAGTTAACTTTCTGTAAAAGTCTTTGTTTTCTTCTTTCAAAAATGGTATCATTGTCTTAAGATCATCTTTCTTCTCTTTTTTCATATTGTTTATTGGATTCAAGTGTTCGGGTAGCTGTTTCAAATCTTCTAATTTTACCCCCTTTCTCAAAACTTTGGTTTGTGACCATGGCTCGATTTCGTTGAATGTTTTTTTTGTGCTGATTACGCCAGGGTTTTCTTTTGTTATCCTAATCCAGTGCACCTTTTTAATTTCAAGTTTTTTTGTATTTAAAAATGACTTTGCTGCACTCTTGAAATCAAAAAAGTCCTCTTCTTGCATCAAGGTAGCCATAAACGGATTTTTGTGGCAGGTACTTACAAGAAGTCGAACAATATCCAAAGGAACTTCGCATTTTGTGACTTTCTTCTTTTTTTCTATTTGACCAAAGTCCCTGTCGCTAGATAGATATGAATGGCCAGAAACCAGGTACTTATGATCTATCTCATCGAATACACCGTTCAATACCAGATAAATCCACAGAAATAAAAGCATTTGGTTCTTATTTTGACCTGTACAATTGTCGCTCCAAATGACAAGATTTTTCTTATTTGTAAATCTGGATTGTAAAAATTTTAGTAAACAAGAAGCAATCTCGTTGCCACCTCTTCCACTCAAACCTTCGTGCCACACAAACATGAATCCTTTATTGTAGTCACCGAGATGAATGCCAAAATTATAGCAGGAAAGTTGGCGTAAGTAATACATCTGTGAGTGCGTCAATGTCGGTAGTGAGAATACTTGTTGGAGATCAACTGAAATGGTACACATTTTACTGTTAGGATGTTGAGATTTTTCTGTGTCTGATTTCATTTCCAAGCGAGCTCGCTCTGTCTGTCGATGATGAAGTTCGAGAGTGTTTTTGTTTTTATCCTTATTACTACTACTGCTAGACTCATTCACAAGTTTAGATTTTAACAAATCACATGTTCCACATGTGTCTTTTCGTGGTTTCTGAAATTTTAAATTCGGAAAACGCCTCTTTACAGTATCTTTATAATAACGAGGCTTTATCTCAGATTCTGGATAGATTTCTTTAAATGCTAAGTACATTCTGTTGAAATTCAAATCTTCACTCAGGTAATCTCTATCGTTTTTCGCCCTCGTATAGTGACTCTTTTGCTTTGGAAAGCTATTTACATGATCGACAACAGATTTCTCATCCTCAGGAGAATATTTCCTGTTTTTCTTTTTATTTCCTCTTTTTTCCACGTAAACAAAATCCCCTTTTTTCTTCGCTTTAACCAATGTTTCAACTGTCCTTTTGGTAATTCCATGTACATCCAAAAAAGTCTTTTTGCAAACTTGAACTACATTACCTTTCCCATCAGGTAGAGTAAAAAATACTGTAGCTTGGCGACGGCTTGATTCAGGTTCCTCGTAGGTACCATGTCTTCGTCTGACAACGTTAGTCACATTAATCAGGCCCATGAGATAGGAATATTGTTTAATATTGTCACCCATATCATAATATTCTCTGAGTATTACCAGTTTCTGATCATAAGAAACATTTTTGCATTGATACTTGCATTTGCAGGTAACCTAAAAAAAAAAAAAAAAAAAAGTCTAAGACTTGTGACACCACGAACATATTAGTTTTCTAACTCTGCAATAAAATAGCCCGAGTAAATACCTTACTAAATAATACCTAAATACCTATACCTTATGAGTTATTAATAATCAACCAAGAAAGTTAAAAGCATAGGCCTACCTCATCTGGAGGGGGCTGCTTTGCCAACACCTGTTGCTTTTTGTTATTAATGTACGATTTACCTTCACAGCGTAATTTCTTCTGAAACTCCTTCTCACTTCCTTCTCCACTCTTACGTCTCTTCTTAGGATTACTTTCTACTAACTCTGTATCACTCATTTGTAGCATAAAACTACGTGCACACTTCTAACAACACAGTCAACACTATAACAATGTTATAACCTCATAATGGGTTCCAAGGAGCTTGGCACTTAGCCCGGTTTTCATTTACTGAGGTAATGGAGTTGACCCATGCGCATTCTTGCGGCTACTGTTTGAACCTCTTAAGAAGTGGTATTTGCAGATAACCCGCTTTTCAGTGTATTGGGCTTGGCACATAGCACACATTTTGACACTTAACTCAATTTTTGATTTTTTGGCACTTAGCCCGGTTTTCATTTCCACTCTACAATTTATTTTCTTATATTTCATACTTTAAACGTACACGAAGATGCTGTGTAACTTGCTTGTAGACCTATATTTAAAAGAGAATTACTACTGAATTACCGTATACAGCTGAGAAACTAATATAACAGCTTAAAAATTAAGAGATTAAAAATTGACAATTGACAATTTCTTGTTAACTTTCAACCCTCTGGGGGGGGGGCGGTCCCGTTCGTCTCTTCCCCGTAAATACGCCACTGCATGAAATCGGGACAATACCGTACATCACGATTATGAAGTTCGACACCATTCGACCAAAGTAAAAATTAGTACCTACGAGTATGTACTACGAGTATCTAAGGCCACAGACGTAGGCCTACAGGTACGTGTTGCACAATAGTAAGCTGGGAATACTGTTATTGTTACTCGCATTTTTCTAATCAGCGAAACTCATCATCATCACCACATGCAAGTTTTCATTACGGGTGCCACCGCCTTCCAAAGCCTGCGGTCCGTACATTCTCCATACTCCAATGCTCTATTGTCTAAAGCGATGTTAACTTCTGTATACCAGCTCTTTCTCTGTCTACCTCTGAACTTCTGTGTAAAGGAGCAGAGGCGTATTTACGAGGGGGGCGAGCGGGACGGGACATCATCTACGGGCCTCCACCTTCCCAACGGCCGGTCTGCAATGGCGTACGACTCCCCACAATTCCCATACAATCTGGCTGAAGGGGGCTTGCCACAGACCAGCCCGAGTCTGGCCCGATTCGGTCCAAGACTCAAACAATCAAAAAAAAAGGACGGGACACCCAGAGGGTCCACAAAAGTTAACGAACTTTGTTAATCTTTTAATTTTTAAGCTGTTTTATTACTTTTTTCATGTGTTCACACTAATATAGTAGTAACTTTTTTTTTAAATCTACATACAGGTTTATTACACAGCATTAGCGTATAGGCTTACGTTTGAATGATGGAATGTAGGAAAATCAATTCAGCCGCAACTACATTGTAAAGAATGTTTAAAATCGCGTTTTTTATTGTGATATTACCGGTTACTTTAATGGGGCTGATTTCAGAATGTTATGGCACACTTTCAAGACAGTACTGTTGATTAGTTTTGTTTTTTCTTTTCTATGAATCCGACTCGACCCCAGATCCCCCCCAAGCCAAAATCTAGATATGCCACTGTAAGGGAGACTATTTTTTTACACGAACAGGCCAGCCATGGACCACGCGAATATCATTTCATTTTCTTCTCCTGCCGGAATACCCTCATTCGCACGCTATGCGCCGCCTTCCTTTCCACTGTCCACCCATTTCTCTTCTTCTTCTCACCACAGAGAATCTCAAGATTATGAATTTTGTTTCTGTAGGCCTATGTATTTCTATCCACACAGTCGTTCAAAGAGATACCCCGTTTCATCATTTCCTCCTTGAGTTGTTTGGTGTATCCGTTCAGACTGGAAAGTTGCCAAATATAGTTGAAAATTTGTTTATTTAATCTGGACTGATCCATCCGAACCATATGTCCAAGGAATCTGTCTTTTCCTTTGAAAAGCCGTTTACAGATCTTCGAGATCCCTGTACAGCTCTTCTTTTGGTCTATGTCTGTACCCATCTTCTGTTTTCTTGGGCCCATAAATTTTCCGAAGAATTCTTCGTTTAATTTTAAGAAGAGGTTCCAAATTTTGAAAGCACGTTGTTTCCACTCCATATATGATCTCCGGCCTGATCACAATGTTATAATAGGGGACTTTCGTGCTTCTGGAAAGGGTTTTCTTTCCGTGCGGTTCTCGGGTTACAATAAAGGCCTTTGATAATTTGAGTTTCCTTATCTTAAAGGATTCTTTGTCTGAGGCGTTTCGGGATATAGGAGACCATTTATTATTTATATTATTCCTTTAGGCCACCTCTCGTCGTCTATTCTTTCTTTCCACATGACCGTACTACCTCAGTCTCTTCCACTCAATGGTTTCAAGTAAACTGATTACTTTGCGCCTTCATATCTCAGAATTCCTTATTCTGTCAGTTCTCATCAACTGGCAGCATCTACGCCAGTAGTTCATTTCCAACATAGTTGGTATTTTATACGCATTTTTTTTATTAATTACCCGTAATTCAGCACCGTGTATGTTGCAGTACTTTCTACGAAGCTGTTTTAGATCCTTATCTTGGTGTTCCAAGATATATTATTACTCCGAAGTACTGAACGAATTTTCTTCAAGAAAATCGATATACGTGTGACCAAAGTCGATTTCTAATAAGATTGAGCTCACAGAACAATTCTCGTGAACATAAGGTAAACTAATCGTTAGCACTCTAACTTCTTCTTCTGATATTTCCTATCCGTTTCGGATGTTGGATATCATACAGACTATTTTAACTTTCTGTACTCTTGCATGGAATAAGTCATGCCAAACCAGGTCCTTAAATTTCTCGGTCGCCCAACTTCTCTCTTTCCAAGTACTTTTCCCTGTAGTATGGAATGCATGAAGTAAAATCTCTGTTCATTTCTCATGAGACGTCCCACATACTGAAGCTCTCTTATCTTCACTGTGTTAATAAATTCCCTTTCTTTCTTCATCTTTCTAAGAACTTCAACATTAGTTATATGTGCTGTCCATGAAATGCTCAGTATTCTACGGTAAAGCCACATTTCGAAAGATTCCAGTTTTTTAGTTGTGGCTTCAAAGTCGAAGATTCTACCCCGTAGAAGAGGACCGAGAATACGTAGCAGCGTAAAAGTCTCATCTTTGTGTTTATTGTTAAACCGTGACTTTTGAATAAACTGCTCATTCTGTTGTACACTACTCTTGCCTTTTCAATTCTACTCTTTATTTCTTGAGAGTCGTCCCATTGTTCTTGACTATAGTACCAAGATATGTAAATTTGCTTACACGTTCAACTGGCCTTTGGTTTATATTAAGGATGCAGTTTGTGAACTGTAATGCTAGTTCATATATATTTACTTCAAAATCAAACATTTTTGCATCCTAGCAGTCGTCGAAAAAATCGGGATAGCTTATAAAACTAGGACTATTCGGACGAAATCGTGATGTCTTGTAACATTGCAGTAAGCCACATAAATATTACTGAGAGCAGCGTTTTTTGTAGCCAGCAGTTTACTGAAAGCAGAAATTAACAGAGATAGGCTACCAAAACCGAATACCGGAGTATTGATTATTATGTGAGATAATATTCTGTTAATTATCAATTATTTATGTGTTTACAATGTAAATTACTATGCACTAATTTTTCTCTCTTCTCTTCTTCTTTAGCACTGGATTCCGACACCAATCTTCTCCAGTGTCTCCTATCATTTGCCATCTCATCACCGTAACCCCTCACATCCATTCTTCTTAGATCTTCCAGCACATCATCCAACCATCTTATCCTACGTCAGTCCGTCTTTCTGTTTTATAGACTTGCGCCCTCAGGATTTTCTTTGGCATCAATCCGCTTTAGGTGATCAGCCATTGTATTCGTTGAGCCTTTACGAATCTACAATATCTTTACGCTTCAATAGTTCATCTAACTATCTTTACAGGGATAGTTCATCGCTTAAATAGTTAACACTAATCAAAATTACTGTCTTTAAAGTGGTTGAAAAACGTGTGATTACATCCTGAAAGCAGTCCCTTTAAAGTAAACGGTAAAAACACAGTAAAAATGCACGCTACTGAAACATTGCTCACTTATTCACTGAATTGACTTTCTTATATTTCATATTTCAAACGTGTACACAAATGCTGTGCAATAAACCTGTTAGTATATTTAAAAATGAGTTACTACTACATTACCGTACAGAGATATAAAATAATAAAATAGCCTAAAAATTCAGAGATTAAAGAAATTTGTCAACTGTTTTCGACCCTGTGCGGGAGAGGTAGGTCTCGTCGTCCCCCCGTTCCCCCTCGTAAATACGTGTCTGACCATAGCTGCCCAAAACAAAAAAGTACTAATATCAATTATGATAATAATAGTAATAAGCCTAAACGCATAACTTGTGATGATAATAAATATCATATTTTTAAGTGAAAAATTTCACTTAGGGTTGCCATTGCTGACTTTCCTTAAAATATTTACACCATAACTGACTGGAAAGGTGGTTTTCATACAAATCAGGGTAACTCTTTAAAAACTTCTGAACATTGCAGAATTGATCAAAACATTTGTTATTATCATCTGTTCTGGTTCCAAGGGAATTTAAAGTTTCCTTTACATCATGCCAAGAAAGAGGTTTTGAAAGACTCATCCACTTGAAAGGCTGAAACTGCTCGTATTGTGCCAATCACTTTTCCAAATAAGCAACCATAGAAGAATAAACAGTTTTACATAAAAAAAGAGGACATTTCCCTGTTTTTAAAAAAATCCTCCCGGAGATGTTTTAACACTAAAAAAGAGGACGTATGGCAACCCTAGAGAAGAATTTTGTTGTTTATAAATTATGAATTAATTATTGTACTGTTGTTGTTGTTTATAAATTGTGAATTAAATATTTTACAATTATAAGTAAGAAAGTTAAACACTAACCGGAAAAAGGAAATGAAAATGTAACTAAATGTCCTTTTGTTTAAAGTTAAGTAACAGTCTATACTTTCCATGTTAAAGAGATCAATCTCAATTTTCTGACTTAAAATATAGGCTTAATTGTAAAATTTACTGAAGAAATTTTTGTTAGTGGTTGAAATCACAAGCAGAATGATCACGTTGCACATCACTATATAAAAATTATCCCGATTAGCGCTTTCAAGCTTCACAGCTCATCGTCAGATTGGAACCCACGTGAAGCTTGAAAGCGCTAATCGGGATAATTTTTATATAGTGGTGTGCAACAGTGATCATTCTGCTTGTAAAATTTACTAACCGTCTGTTAGGATTGATAAAATCCTGGACTTGGGTAAAATGTCTCTCCCCCCTTCGAACGTTCCACTCACGACAAAAAGAACGTATGAGGGAAAAACCCGGATCGATGGCGACTCTACATTAAAGCAGATTACGCTCTCACAAGCAAGTCGCAATAAAATCGTGTAACTCTGACGGCATATTGGGCGAACGAAGACATAACAATTCACAAACAAACGTATGAACGCTACTTATGTTTAGGCCTATGTTTAGTCTTCACTGCGTGTGACAAAGATCTTTTGGTGACAAAACCCTCTGCTAGACGTAGTAGCGACTTTGCTAACGTAATTAGTCAGTAAAGTCTTACTCCTTTTTCTCTTTCGAGTCTCTTTAGGCGGGTGAGGGCACGATCTGGAAAGATTGTTCACATAGATCGAGTTGACCGTCGTCAGGGTCAGACCAGCTACATATTCTCTTGTTCTCTTTCTTTCTATGCTTCATTCACCCTCCCTTATCACGTGCGAAATTTTAAATCTCTTTCCATTTTATACATCTATCTCCTACCGCTTCTCGCTTAGTCTACTGGCTTTCTTTGCTTTTCTTGTTACCTGGTCTTGCTTCATATATTCTTCTTCTTCTTCTTCTTTCCAGGATTAGGCGGCATCACCAGTTCCGGTCTCTATTTTCAAGCCATCTATTGCGTGGTCTTCCCACATCGCTTTTCCCTTTAGGCCCGTATTGTAAAACTTGTTAAGGTAGCCTTTTCGCTATCCTTCCATTCTACCTATATGTTCAGCCCATCTCAGCTTACATTCTTCGATTCTTGTGTTTACAAAGAATATACCCAAATCATGTCTTATCACATCGTTTCTAATTCTGTCGTTTCGTGTATATCCCTTTACGTACCTTATCTCTGCAGCTTGTATGTGACTTGTATCTTTTTTAGATAAAACCCATATTTCGGAACCGTATAAAAGAGTGGGGACTGGCATAACCTCATAGAACTTCATTTGAGAGTCCCTAAACTTTCTTGTTTTCTCCCTAAAGTTCATTTAATAATGCCACAAATCGCCTGAAATCTGTATCTTTCTCTCGATGTCATTTCTATGATGTCTATTTTCAGTTTTTGTTTTCTTGTAGTGACCCGTGGCTCCGATTCATACGTCAAATATTGGGACAGCTTTATATTGGGACAAACTTTATACTTGCATTTTACTTTCTGACAGTATTTATATTTTGCCGATATTTTGCTCTGCATACTATTACAAATTCTTTCTGCGGCTTCTCTTGTTTTATTAACCTCGTCATCAGTGACGTAGCTAGAATTTGCCGGCGGGGGGGGGGTCCGGTGTCCGGTCGAGTCGACTTCATACCAAAGAAAAAACAAGTTAAAAACAATCAACATTACTATGTTCAAAGTGGCTGAGAAACGTGTGATAACGTCCTGTAATCAGTCCCATTCAATTAAACGTTAATAACACAATAGAACTACGCGTTACTGAAACACTGTTTACAAGATACTTACAACTGATTTGATTTTCATATATTTTATATTTCAAACGTATACGCATATGCTGTGTAATAAACCTCTTTGTAAAGGGTGTCCCATAAAGTACGCTAGATTTAATAATGTTGTAAAAACTTTTATTTATTGAAAAATATCAGATGTTTTAATGTTAATACAAAGTACACTTACTGCGGTTAAATGTGGAACACAATATCAGACAAATGTCCCCCGCGACTCTGCTGGCACACTGTTGTCCGTCGATCGAAATTTTCGATGACCTTCTTGCACAATTCCGGCTCAATCTCACCAATAACTTGTTGAATCTGTTCCTTGAGTTGAAAAATTGTTCGTGGATTGCGGACATAAGCGCGTGATTTCACATATCCCCAAAGGAAGAAGTCGCATGAGAGATCTGGGTTCATCTTCACATGGGTCATCTTCTTCTTCTTCTTGTTCTTCTTCTTCTACCTATTTCTTCTTCTTCTTCTTCTTCTTCTTCTTCTTCTTCTTCTTCTTCTTCTTCTTCTTCTTCTTCTTCTTCTTCTCCTTCTTCTTCATCATCATCATCATAATCTTCTTCTTCTTCTTCTTCTTCCCCAACAAAGGTTAGGCCTGTTCCGGCTTAACATGATTTATTCCCACCTTTTTTTGGTCTCCCTACGCTTCTTCTTCTACCTGGTTTGTATCTACTTGTATCTTCTTCGATCACCCATACGCTCCAGATCATCCATGACGACTAATGGCGAGTAAACAGCAACAACAATACAACAGTTGCAGTGCTACCAACCTAACAAGACGACAGTGGCGCGTAATTCAAATATTGCGTACATTATGGGACACCCTTATGTAAAAAAGTAGTTACTAGCTATAAACATAGCTGAAAAAATAATAACAGAGCCTAAAAATTAACACACTAACTTTGTCACTACTTATTGCCACACTGCTAAATACTTCGTTCTTGACGTGGCCTTTCGGTGTCTCCACCATCTTCAGGTCGTTTAAGAACGAAAGGGCTCGTCAAGAACGAAGTATTTAGCAGTGTGGCAATAATTAGTGACAAAGTTGGTGTTAATATGGCTGCTAATAAAACTAACAAAACTAAAAATTAACAGATTAACGAAATTCGTAAACTTCTTTTGACCCTCTGGGTTGGGGGGGGGTCCTATCCCGTTCGTCCCGCCCCCCGTAAATACGCTCGTGCTCGTCATCCAGTTTCCCTTCAACTTATTCAAACGGAATAGAAACGTATGTACAACTAACTGTACCAGAAATGTTTGGTCTTAAAGCGGAACATTGTTTGCAGTAGGACATACAAGGACCGAGGGAGAAGAGATTGTGATAGAACATTCAATCAGACAAAAAGCATTATTTTAATTTACTAGAATTCGTACTTTGTACTGGAACTCAACTGTTTTAAAGGTATGATGGATCGTGGCATGCAACACAAATCTGGACAGCTAAAGCAAAGATACTAGGTGATCTTAGTAACAAGTATTATTTATAATCTTGGGCTACAAAATTGTGAATGTAAGACAACCCACTATGGGTGGAGCTAAGTAAGACGTTACTTCGTCAGGAGGCGGGGCTAGATAGGTCCGGTAAAACGGTATATAAGAAGTGAACGGTTTCATATTTCTCTGTTGGTAAATGACCTGAAGATGGCTTGACTGCCGAAAGCGCTCGTCAATACCAAAGATAACATAGTGGTTTATATAAAATTACTAGTAGAAATATTTGAGACTACTAACACTCCAATATAACAATAAGATAACTGAAAAGTCCAAATACCCGTTCCGATTACTCGCGGCCTCGCGGTTCCGAGTCCCCCCCCCCCCAAAACGCAACTAACGGATAAACGAGTATTACCCGTATTACGAGTATTACGAGTACAAACTCACTTTTTGGTGCTGAATACTTGATTCTGCGCATGTGCCGATTGCCATACAAGTACGAAACGAAGCAAAACAGCGAGGTTCAGAATATATATATATATATGCCAAAAAGACGAAGCTGTTTTTAATGCTCTTCAGAGGCCAAAAGATGTACATGAGCAATAACTTAATGGGAAAAGAAACTGAAATACAAAAAATTTACAGGCACTGCACAAATGCAATGCACAGAGAAGGGCATTGCAAATGCTTCAATAAATCTAAATTATATATATCATTCACCAATCAATGAATTCATTCTTCATTCACCAATCAATGAATTCATTCTTCATTTACCAATGTACAGATTATAAGTTAAATATAGTCGCATTCATAAGCGAAGTTTTATATGTGTACTACGTTATTGACAACAAAGAAGTAGTTTCTATGGAAACTCACCGGTTCCCATTTTCGATCACGCACCAGCGATCGGCCGCAAATGTGCGACACGTCCTTATAAACATTTTCAATGTTAAAAGATCAAAGGGAAAAAAGGAAGAGAGGTTAAGACAAGATTCGTGGAACTTCAACAGATAGGGTCTGGTGGAAATGGAACAGTTCTGAGTGAAGTTGGGAAAAATAGAAAATCAAGAAGAGCAAATGAAGAAGCCAAAAAACTAAGTAAAGAAAGGTAAGGAAAGGAGTACGGGAAAGGAACTTATTGGCTTAAGATCGGCATCGGAGTTATAAAGGAAGATAACAAGTTTAAGCTAATGTAAAGTTACAATTATTCCGGAAAAGGTCGTAGAAGAAGTAAACCCATGCTTTGAGACTGGGTGACTGAAACGTTGCGAGTATTCACAGAAAAGAAGTTGAGCTAATGGAAGATTTGACTTTGGACACAGAAACCAAAATTGAAGAGCAGGGAATGAATTCGTAATGGATGCGGTCTGTTTTGACCTGGAGTTGATGAGTGGTCGAGAAAGAGAGGGGGGATTGGGGTTCATAGTCTCTCCAACGAGATTATCGGACATAACTGATGAGAAATGCGTGTGATAATCCGAACCTCCCCCCCCCCCCCGGCAAAATTTAATTTGGATTATCAAGGCTCTACTGTACTACTGACGAGTCACGTCAATTAACTGCAGGCCTACCATTAACACTTCAGTTTTCTACCATTTCTGTACTCTTCAGTATATAACTGTTCATTAGTACGTATTTTCTATCCACATGTTTGATAATTCGAACTTCTCCCTGTCTAATTTAGTTTGGATTGAGAAGATTCGATTGTATTACTGAAGAAACACGATTAACTGTATTATTGACGAAACACTATTAACTGTTTTTTTATCTATCTATCTAACTTCACTATCTGCTGCGAAACTATGATCAACGTAGGTGTCAGCAAAATTTAATCCATAGGATTTTAACTGCTGGAACGTTTCCAACATCCATGCAAAATGCTGGAAGCATTTTTCAGGTTGGTAGTACAGGTTGCTATGCTTCCTTTTCTATATTTCTTATACACCGTACTCATGCACAGAGAGGCAACAAAATATGTTTGAGAGGAAGATCCGCAGGCAAATGTTTGGTACAGTGGAAGAGAGGGGAGCCTGGAGGAAAAGATATAATTTAGAGCTTTGTATGATGAACTTGATATGGGTACCTTTATTAAATTAAAAAGATTGGATTGTACGTGCTTGCGAAAGCAGAGTTGTTGTTGGGAAGATGTTTGATGCAAAGACAGAGGGAAAAGGAAAGTTGTAAGGGAAAAACTGAGATGGATGGACTAGGTGAGTCAGGAATCAGTACTCTTGAAATTAGAAACTGGAGGAGTGTGCCTAAGAATAGAGAAGAATGGCGAAATCTTCTGAAGAAAGGCAGAGCCCAAAAGGCCAATGATGATGATGATGATGATGATGGTGGTAGTGGTGTCATGCACAGGAAAGAGTGAAGGAAGATCGGTTCTTTTCAAAAATTTTGTGGTGATAATATAAACCACACGATCAATCAAATTACAATTCTATCAAGGAAAGACAGTAGCACCGAGATTGAACATTGTCAGCTTGTAGTAAACTGTTTCTGTACCGTTTCTGTCAGCACTGATTAATTTTTAAATACTAAATTCAAATCAGGCATAACAAAAAAAAGAAGAGAATTCCAATGTATGAGAAATTATTAATCGATAAATGAATCTGTGTTATCGTCGAAAACAGATTCTGTTATCTTCCACGATTAAATTCCTTTGCTAGTGATGTAATTAAAGGACACTCATTCGCACGCAATGAAAGGACTTTTCAGAACAATAAAAACCTAACCGTCAAGTCTTCATCCATCACAAGCATTAACAAAGAGATAGCACCAACATACTGTTCTGCGATAATAGATGCCATTGCGAAGGCGATAAACTTAATTATCACTACTACTACTACTACTACTACTACTACTACTACTACTACTAAGCTTTTGGACACTTGTCTGGAGCCGCTACCTCCTCGATAATATACCCAACGATAATTTACTGAGTAGAGGCGCGCGCGTTTTATTTCAATTAACTGGGCTATATAGTATTTGACACGGTATACCGCTAATCACGTCCATGTTGATTAATACGAGGGCTGCCTTTTAAGTCTTTACAAACGACCACTAGATGGCGCTAGTGAGATGTGACATTATCATTGTTGAAAAATTTGTTATATGTTATTTGTAAAACAATTGCAGCTCAGATATTGGCCGAGTAGTTTGTTTACAGTGAGCGTTTAAAACAAAAGTGTTTGTGAAAAAATGGAAATTTCATGTGCAGGTTTTCGTTGGATGATTTTTACGATTTTAATAAAGGCCTAACTCAACAACAATGCCTCGAATCGCTTCGTACAACTTTTGGTAATCAATCACCATCAGAAAAGACTGTTTACAATTAGTTTGCGAAATTTCGCGTGGTCGTGCTTCAGTCAGCGATGAATTTCGTGAAGGTCGACCTAAATCGGTTGTTGTTCCCAAAAACATCGATGCTGTGCACAACATGATTAAAGAAGATCGCCATGTGACTTACCGTGAGATAGAGGCATCCTTAGGCATATCGAAGACTGCAGTACATTCGATTTTACATGAACATTTAGCTGTTAAAAAGATCTGTTCTCGATGGATTCCGCATAATTTGATCGAAACTCAAAAACAGGCTCGTGTCAATTGGTGTAAGGAAATGATCCAAAAATTCGACCGAGGAAATGCAAAATCCGTATACAACATCGTAACAGGAGACGAAACTTGGATATATTCGTACGAGCCGGAAACTAAGCAACACTCAACTGTTTGGGTGTTGCAAGATGAACCGAAGCCAACAAAAGTGGTTCGTTCACGAAGCACTTCCAAGAAAATGATCGCTTGTTTCTTTGCTTACACTGGACATGTCGCGACCATTGCTTTAGAGGATCGAAGAACAGTTAATGCTGAATGGTATACAACAATTTGTTTGCCACAAGTCATCGATGAAATCAGGAAACACAACCGAAAACGTCGCATCATTCTTCATCACGACAATGCCAGCTCTCACACAGCACGTCAAACAACTGATTATTTGAAGGAGGAAAACATCGAATTAATGTCTCATTGCCCGTATTCACCTGATTTATCGCCAAACGACTTCTTTTTGTTCCCGAATGTCAAACAAAAAATGCGTGGACAGCGATTTTCATCACCTCAAGAAGCTGTTGAATCCTTCCAAAACCATATTTCTGAGGTACCAACATCAGAGTGGAAAAAATGTTTCGGGACTTGGTTCGAACGCATGCAAAAGTGTGTAAATCTCAAAGGCGAATATTTTGAGAAACAATAAAACGATTTGTAACAAAAAATGTTTTTTCTTTCATTGTCTTTGTAAAAACTTAAAAGGTAGCCTATGTACCTAGTACAGTATTGCTCCCTGAGCTGCAGACCTCACTCACTATTTGGAACGAACTACATTTATTAATACATAAATTTCCATATTAGATAACTTTTCAATTAAGGGACAACTTACAACAAATCCATACCTCTACTATTTCCTTAGTAATATAACAATTATTTTAGAGCATACTGTTACGACGGTCTACTCGATCGTCGTAGGTACAGTGGAAACAAAATAAGTACAAGACGCCAGTTAAGTCACTAATCACACCTTTAATTGTTACAGTAAAACAGTTCGTAATTAACAACACAGTCTCTACAACAAATCAAATGAAAATTGTACACACACAATAAAATGTCCACAAATATTAAAACTCAATTGTATTACAATTATACCGTCCGAATAAAAAACGCAACACTTCACTACTAACTGCTTGCACGTACACAGTAATAACCCGAACCGCTCTGTAAATATATCGCACTAATACTCTCGAACCGCACTAACCAATATCTCGCATGGAACTGGTAACTAAGGCCGCTACCCGATGTATTTATAGTTACGCTCACACAACAGAAGCTTCCAAACTGCGTCTTATCTCTCGTGAATTACGTAATTACTACGGCCTTGACACAGTCCGAGCGACCGAGCGAAGCCCGGCACAGTCGAGACGATTCTCGCAAAATGCGTCTAGTAGCACGTACACCACACGCTTACGTCGAGATCTTTCTGGCACATTCGATAAACGCGTAGATTGTTCTGTGCTGTCGTAGCACTGCCCCCTCCTTAAGCCTGTTCATCCCGAACTGGCAAAGCGTCTTCGAAGTAATACTCGACCAGGCGATCTAGGTGGCCATCCTTGCGAAGGATAATTTTCCCGTTCTTCGAATTCAGTCTCGTGTGATCCGAACATCACGTTCCCAGGAATGCGAATCTTTCGCGCAACCACTAGCTTCGCTGGAATCACTCTCGTTGCGTCATGTACTAATGACCTAAATACCACTGGCTGATCCAAGTTTGTTTGGTTCTCGTCAACAACCTCTTGCGTAACCTTATCTTCAGACACTTTACCCTCGGGCGCTTCTATCAGCTCAGGAACCAGCAAGAGTTTTGTCTCGACACCCATAGTTGGCTCTCCAATCACTTCTTTTGTCGTTATACTTATTTGTACTTCCTCTGCTAGTTCTTCCTCCATTTCCGCTGGCAACAGGGAGGGTTCCTCTTGACCAGACTTGTTGACTTTTTCTTCGACTAATGCCACTAGATTAATCGAATGGTTGGTAGACCCTGTCGTTTTAGCCATGGAAAGCTTTATCTCCTCTTGGCTGACACACAGGACATTCTCTCTTAAGTCCACAACGAATCCGTAGGCATTCATAATGTCCGTGCCAAGAATCACTTCATCGACAATGTCTGCAACGAGCACTTGGTGGCTAAACTCAAGAAGACCCAGGCGTACACGTACGTCTACCTTTCCTAGCACCTTGACGGGGCTTCCAGTCACAGTCTGTATTGTACAAGAGCTAGTTAGAGGATGGCGGTTACAGACTAAGTCAGGGCGCACAATGGACACTGTTGTGCCCGTGTCAACTGTAAATGATGTTGGTTTACCATCCACAAATCCATTAACAATCAAGTTTCCACTGATCTTACGTAGCGTGGAAACTGTGTGCTGTTCTGGGCCTTTACTTCTCCAATTGGTGCGATCAGTCTGTTCTCTCGGTATCTTCTTTTCCCAACAGTCTACCTGTAGATGACCACGTTTTCCACAGTTGTAACATTTCGGCCTTCTGTCTTTTTCAAATCGTTGCGACTCTCTTGAACTTTTGAACTGTTTGTCCGACAACACTGTTTTTCTGCACCCATCGTAACGGTGATGTGATACAGGGATCTTCTGACTGCAACGTGATGGCACAAACCCATTAATGTAGCGGGACGCTGATTTGGTAGCTTCAAACTCTAGGGCGTGAACAAGAGCTTCTGAGCTATCTCGGTGTCTTGCCATTCGTAGCACTTGCTGAAGTTCACAATCTCCGATGCCATCAATAAATGTCTGCACCGTAAACCTTATTCGGAAGTTTTCTGGTGCTTCAGGATAGGCCAATCTAATCAATCTGTCGATACTTGCTTCAAATTCTTGAATACTTTCCCCGGAACGTTGTCGTCTTGTTCTCAACTGAGCGTAGTACACCTCTCGCAAATGTTTATCACCGTAGCGTAATTCTAGAGCTTTTATCAACTCGGCACAGATGTTCTGGCTGTCATGTAGCACTTTCTGTAGTAGTTCTGCCGCGGGTCCTTTTAATGCAAGAAAGTAGTGGTGTAGGGGGGTACTAGCCCTTCATGACGTCACGAGGTCCCAGTACCCCCCCTACATCTGGGGGGGATTCTAGGCCGTCCGCTACAAGGCCATCATGACGTCATGAGGTCCCAGTACTAGGGGGAAACTGACAGTTCTACCCCGGAAGTGACGTCACACGGCGGGAAATTCAAAAATTGTGGTGGTGGGGGTAACCATGCGGTAGTTGGCTTTCGGCTATGTTGTCGTCGGCCAGCCTAAAGTGGGGTAATGTGTGCGTTGATTGGCGGAGGCGTGGCTATGTTCGCCGTTCGCCGTTCGCCGTTCGCCGTTGACGTCGTCGTTGACGTCGTCATCGTCGCTGGGCGGTGGCCTGGTGGTGGCTTGATGGCCGCCCGTCGTGGTGGGTCGGCGGCGGCCATGTTGGAAAAGCGGCGATGTTGTCAAGTAGTGTAAGAGTGTAGTGGTTAAGGTACGGCCGGGTTGCCGATTCGTGCATGTGTTATAGTGTATGGTTATGTATATGTAAGGGGTTTTTCCGGAAGTTCGGCCATGTTGGAAAAGCGTCGTCGGTGTTGCCAACTTGTCGACGTTCTCGGCTCGGTGTTATAGTGTACGGGTTGAATATATAACTGCCGCCATTGTTGCCAACTCGGTGTTATAGTGTACTGGTTTTGCATATATTTACACTGCCGTGCCGATATCGTCGATGTTGTGTATATGTGTTAAGTAAATGTATAAACAGATTGAAAAAAAAAACATGGTTACTCCCACCACCACAATTTTTGAATTTCCCGTCGTGTGACGTCACTTCCAGCAATGAACTGTCAGTTTCCCTGTAAGAAACACACATGATAAGGTGAAGTTATTTTTTACAACAGAATGCTGACAGACCACCCATTATCACTGGTGGGTATGTAATATAATAGGGACAAGCGGTAGTTGGCTCCCACATGCATTTTTTTTTTAATGCGGCAGTTGACTCCCACGTGCATTTTGCAGCTGTCTAGACATCTGTTTAGCGAGTCGCTAAATTAATTGCATTCGGCTGTCTGAGCGTAGAATTAATTGCCGCCATCTGTTAGTTGTCTCCGTCTGTCTGAGCGTATAATTAATTGTCGCCGTCTGTCTGAACATATCTTAATGTTGTGTGTGAACGAATTTAGAGGCGTACATAAATTATTGTGTGAACAAGCCAAGCTAAGTGTGCATGGCAGCTGTTACTTTTTTTGTTGATGATGTAATCGGCTCCGTCTGTATGACCATCTGTTTATCGCAGCGTGTGAACGTGGTCGTACATAATTTTTTTTTTTTAATAACAGAACAAACAGGATGTCTGACACCATCTGTTATCACAGCGTGTGGGAATTAGAACGCAGACCGAGCTAAGTGCGTGTTCATGACTTTGTGTGTGGGAGCTTTTTTTTGTTGTTACCATCTCTTTCGTGTACATCCTTGATATACTATATATAAGCCTGTACGAACTGCTCTCCAAGGCACATAGTTCGTCGCGAGACTCAACTGGAACTTGTATAAGGTCAGTTTGATATTTAAATATTCTTTAATTTCTAAAGTATATTATAATCATACAATTATTGTTTAATAAAATTGATTTTTTTTAGAATAGTGTTAATGTTCCAAGGAATTTTGAAATTAAAAACAATAAAAAGGTTAAAGCAATACTGTTTAATTACAAATAATTAAAATACATGTAATCAAAATATATTACAATTTAAAATACATAATATGTAAACGCACACAGTAGTGAAAATTACAAAATGTAAACATGTGCACTATGACATGACAATTATGTAATATTACAATTTAAAATACATAATATGTAAACGCACACAGTAGTGAAAATTACAAAATGTAAACATGTGCACTATGACATGACAAATATGTAAAAAAAAAAATGAAATAAACACACACACAGTAGTGACAATTAAAAAAAAAATACAATTGTATACAATTATATCAAATGAATTATGTGTAAGCACATTATTTTAAATATTATTGGTAAACGTGTGCAATGACAATTATGTACAAATATATTTGTTAATTCTGAAGATGTCTAAAGTGTACAACATGTAAGCCTTGTTTTATTATCTAGGCATAAGTACAATTAAATCAAATGAAATATGTGTAATCACATATATTATTTATAAATAAATGAAATACAACTAAGTACATGTTAATATATATATATATATATATATAATCGTACGTGACAAATGAAGATGTCCATTCGATACTACTGTACAATTTCTACTATGTAAGCTCTATCCTTTTCTCCGCGATAAATTAGTTGCAGCGAGCACGGTAATAAATTTTTTAATTCCTCATCTTCAAAAACGCCTGCGTATCTCTTTGGTAGATATACACGATATTTTAGTCTAGGGTCTTTGTAATCTTGAAGAGTGACGAGTACAGTTTTACCGTGTTTTGCGTCTATATTTTGCATTTCTTCTATCGGATATTTTACACCGATTATCAATTCCTTTATTTTTTTATACTCGATTGCGCTAATAGTAGCAAACTTTTCAGTGATTGATGCCATTTTAAAATAAAGAACTTATAATAATTTGCGGCACGTCTCTCAACGAATGAACAAATAACGCTCGTGCGCAGTGGAATATATAGGGAGGTAGTTGTGGAGGTGGAAACCGGAGAGGGGGAAACCACTCAACGCACAGTAAGCGTTTATTTTTAACCGTGTGAACAGGTCACGAGCTGATTTCTCACGGGTCGATGGGTAGGTGGGGAAGAGGGGAGTCGGTTATTTTTTTATACGTCTAGACAGTACTTGTGCTTGTTCGAACATGTCGACGACGTTAATTTATTTTTAACTGTGTGAACAGGATGCAACTTGATTTCTCACGGTTCGATGGGTAGGTGGGGAAGAGGGGTGTCGGTTATTTTTTTTTATACGACTAGACAGCGGTCGCGCTTGTTTGAACACGCTAATTTATTTTTAGACAGATGATGTAATCGATAGAAAGGCGACGACTGTTTTTTTTTATGTAAGCGCTAAACAATAATGTTAGTAATTTATCAGAAACGTATTGACTATTCTAAAATCCGATACAACCCACTCGCGTAAAGCGTGTACTCTACTATTTGTACATATTTCTGGACATAAGCGGTGCGTGAGACAGGCTGTTCCGTGTATTGATTGTAATTGATCGAGTTTGGGACAACCGAAATCTTCTAAATTTATAATATTAAAATGCACGATACGCTTCTGTAGAAATATTTTTTTTTGTAATCCTTTTACGAACACGAAGTTAAAAGGAAACGTATACTTTTCTAATATCGGTACAAGATGTTCGTACGATGTGTCCCCGTCCGTCCATGTTAGTCCATGATAATGGTCTGTTAACCATCTGTTTGTCCTCACATGTTGTGATTCGAAACAATCGTCTCTACTGGATGTGTAAATATCCAATGCCTGCTGGCAAATGCAGTGACGTCCATAACGGCTAGTTCCTTAACGAGTTCGTTTTCATCGTTGTCGATAAAACAGTGAAAGTCAAGTATGACTGCTAGTTTATCCTCGCACATCCTTTTTTCGTTATATACAACGTGTTTGGTTTTACTAGGAACGTTGCAGATCCGTCCGTCTTACGGAACAGACACGTTGTATATTGTGAAACGCTCGTAAAGAATTTGTTCGGAACGTTTATTTTGTACTTTATATTTTCGTCACGGATCAGTGCAACAAATTTACATGTCAGAACGTTGTATACAAAAATTTCTATAGGGTACAGTACTGTATGCTTTAGGTCACTGCAGCGTATGTACTCGTGCGGAGATAGCAGCTCCATGCGTCCGTCTTCAACGCGTGCTGTTCAAACACTGAGGTATGCGATATTAGCGGAGGTTGTATAAAACACTTTTGTCACAGCAGCATATATATATTTTCAAACCTGGTGTTCAATAGACGCGTGAAAACGAACTAGAAATACGCTCTCATGTAAGCAGTGTATGCGGTTCTACATAAGGGATAATTATGTAGGGTTATGGCGCAATTCACACATGTAATAAAATGTCGACAGGGAATAAGTACAACTTCCACGTTTTGTGTGTAACAGACTTTGCACATCGTATCACGATTCGAGCTTTCTTCTACGTTTTTTATATTCTCCTTGATCGTGTCGGTGCGTTGTTCGTTCTTTGCTGTCACTGCTACAGCTGTTGGTGCTTGCGCTTCGGTAACGATACCCAGTGCCTTGATGATACAATTTTTATCTTTCATTAACATTACGTAAGAGCACGCAGGAAAATGTCGTGCGTGTTCCATCCAAGCATATTCTCCACGTTCCCATTTGTTTAATCCGCCTCCACAGCAAAAACAAATCACTCTATCGTTGCATCCGGTGTAAAAGAAACCCGCTTCTGATAATTCTTTAGGTGTTATCGTTAACGATACAGGCCATTCTTTAAAACTCTTTAAACGGTTTTCCAAGTTTCTGTAACGCGGGTACGGAGATGTGATTTTTTGAATTAAGATGACCTGTACTTCTTTATCGTCTGGTGATAAGGACTTGATTGATGTAGTCGTCGCCGCTTCACCGCATTGTTTGAAATAGCGGTTGTTGCTGTTGTGATTGATATCGTCAACATAGATATCGTGTGAAAGCATCTTGTACGTCCACTCACGACTCGTGCTGATGAAACACTGAGCGAAGAATAGGGAGAAGAGGAGAATCGTTTTCCCCCTCCACAAAAATAAAATACACGAAAATTGATTACATTACATTCTATTTACAATAAAATAAAAATACATGAAAATTGATTACATTTTTTTAATTAAAAATTACATTCTAAAAAAGCAAAGTTCTATTTACTGTAAAAAAAAAAAAATTAATATATAGTAAGCGTTTAATTGTGTCTGCGCACCGTGTTGGATAACGGAGTGTACACGTTGATTGAATCATGCAGTATCAAGAAGTAGGCCGCTGTCTGAGCGGGGAAATTAGTCGATGACTCGAATTCCAATCTGACGTCGACTGGTGATGACTTGAGCGATTCGTCCTGTCTGCTACAATCGAAGACAAATAACGGTGCTTTTCCTATGAACTCTGTAGGTGTTAGAAGTACGTTGGGTTGACTTCTGTGGTAGTACGATTTTTGAAATCGTGTATACATGTCGTACAGCAATGCGTAACGTCCGTTATCGATATCCAGGTTCAGGTTATCGTACGGGTAGTATTTGTCGTTCAGAAAGAGTCTCGCGTTTGTCACATTGCAGTGATCGAATTCACCTGCGTGTTTATTCAGATTGTTTTTTCTGGCGGTCTGAAAGGTGAGTATCACGTACCGTGGTTTCTCCAGTTGTGTAGTTGTTTTTACTGTCCAAGTCTGTCTGTCGGTCGTCGGTAAAGCCGGATACTCGTGCAGTTCCCAACTACGAAACGGTAAGAATAGCGGTAGGTCCTTGCGTATGATATCCAACAATCGTATCCGTACTTCGTTGTTCACGTACACGAACGGAATCATCCAAGAGATTTTGGTCAGTTCTATATCGGCGTTAGCGGGCGCATCCGTGGACGAGAACAAAGCGTTAACGTTGCTGGAAGTGCGCAACAGTATAAGTTCCTGTTTCATGTTTAAAATAACATGCGTGAAATCCTCAGCGAATCCCATCAGCATCCTCAACGGTATGCAAAAGTTAAATTCCTCGTGTTGGCCGGTCGGTGTTATCTCGTTAGCTGTAGGAGCAACCCAACCGGCGTTTTGCATCGAAACAATGTCCTGCTTGCCGGCAGATAGCATGGTTTTAATAGTGGACGTGATGCCGACGCTCTTGGTTCGATCCACATCCACACCGGCCAGTTCGTAACGGATTTCTTCGAAGAGAAACGCGATCGCGTTGTTGATCATTTTCACGTTCACACTACCGGTGCTGTCGGTCTTTTTGCTCAATTTGCCTTCAACGTACAGGAAACTTTCCATCGGTAAAGTGAAGACTTCCTGTTGCAGTATAGGTATGCGTATCTCATCGTTATTTCCGTATCGTGACGCTGACGCGTACGGTGCATGAGGATGATATTCGTAATGCGTGATGTTATCTTCGAAGAATGGTCGACGTTCAACCGATAAGACGATACCTCTGTCCGCCATATTACTTGTTTTTCTTGACTTTGAATCCTAGTGAAATCAGGTAGCGTCGGTTAGTTGCTGTTAACCGTGTCAACGACGAACGTCTACTGATACCTTTTCCAAAAGTGTTGACCTCTTTTATCTCGTGGTGCGAGCAGCCGCCGCCACCGCTCTTCATCACGGGGGTATCGGTGAAATAAATTCCCATGATTACTACACACGTTTCAAATGTATACGTGCGGTGATGACTTCGCCTTGAAAATTCACAATATCGCCGTCCTGATCGTGTACGAACAGTGTAACGTTACGCAAGTGTAGTACGTTAAGTGGAAAATAAATGACGTTTCTAGGCGTTTCTACTATCTTGAATCCTGGCTCAACCGTTGGATAGAACGAGTGCAGTATATGCTCGTTTCGTCCCGTCTTGTACGAGCCTTGTACAGCGTTACACCTTATCTCCAAAACGTTCACTTTGTTAATGTTTACAGGCACGTCCGACGTGTGTAATATATACGCTTCTAACTTTCGGTTCTTGGAAAAACCCAACATGGTACCGATCGTGTGTTCCGTACATCCGAAATCGATATCGTATGAACAATAAATTTCACATTTCAACGTGTTGTTGTTGGGTCGTAGAGAAAATTTTGGGTCTGCTAGTTCTTTCTTCAGGTATGTTTCGATATCGCTGATTTCGTACACACCGGTCGGCGGTATATTGACGAATTCTAACGTTTTACGTGCTCCCTTTATTACGGGAAAGACGTTGTTTCTTCCGCTTTCCACGTTCGGTATAGAGTTGTACGTGGTAAAGTCCAGCAGTCCCGCGTACCATTCACCGTTCGTCAGTTCAAGCGGTGGAAAAAAGTCACAAACCAGTGCGCATGGATCCGTTCCTGTGACGGTGACCGTAAGCGAAGACATCTTGTCGTTTACTGATCGTTCGATGTCAAAAACACTAAACATAAATGTCCGCAGATGACCGTGTTCGATGGCTGTTTCTGTGCGTAATTGTAATGAACGTCGGTCACGTTCGATCCAAAGTACTGTATTAGCTCGACAGGAGGGCGCAGATTGCCGAATCCATCAAAGTACCAGACTCTGTCGCCTCGCTTCTTGTAGCATACCCAGTGCGTGCCCGGTCCGGTAGCGTCGTCCAGATTGACGATCGCGCTTTCGTTCTCCCACGGTGATGTACTAGGAAGTGTGTCGCGCATGTACACGCCTCTGAAATAAGGTATACGCAATAGTTTCGTGTACTCATAAAGATCTCGATCGGACAACGGACACACGGGTATTTTGATTAGTTTTTTCGGTACGGTCGAAGGTATAGTCCTGAAGCCTTTTTACCACCGGCCCGTCTTCGTCGACGTCCTGTCCCAGCTGTCGTTGTCCTCCTCCTCCTCTTCCTGATTATCGTGCGTCGAACCGGCTTGCGTCGTCTGGTGCGACGTTTACGCACACCGCCACCGCAGCATAGCTAGCTGCCTAACGCCGATTTCGCCTTCATCGCTGCTGCTACGGCTGCCGCGTACGCTCTTTCACTGATGCCGGAATTCAAAGCTTTCACTCGTTCCCACGCTTTACCGGCTAGCACGCGATCCGCTACACGTCGTCGTTCGTTGTCCTTGTACTTGCTGTAAGCGATATCGTGTTCACGACAACCTTCGTCCAACTCGTTGATTCCTCGATCACCGCGAGCCAATCTCTGCTCTAGTTTCGTTCCGGGTCCACAGAACCTGTAGCCGGGCAGATGTAGTTCCACCGGTAATACGTCCACCGCTCGATTGATCAGTGTAGGTACTGACTTCGCAACGAATGGTACCGCGCTTTTAACTATTTTTCCGATAAGACCACGCCCTCCCTTTTTTTTTCGGCTACGTAGTTCGTACATGACTACTGTTTCGCTTGCTCTCGATAAAGGGATCTCCAATCGTGCTCGTCCTTAGATTTGTCCAGATCAGTAATCAACTCGTTCGTCTCCGCCTTGTTCGTAAGTAGTAAGTCCGCCTCTTCGGCACCAAGTAAAGTACGCGCTGCGTGCTTATGCAATTTATAGATATACGATACCACTGTCTCCCAACTATGTTGGAACACTTTTGCGAGTTTGTACGTTTCGTTCTTCGCGTACCGCTTCGCCTCCTCCAATTGACGTGCGTTCACCGCGTCCGTAGCCCGTG
The DNA here is from genome assembly GCA_034769895.1 of Magicicada septendecula. Classification (NCBI taxonomy): domain Eukaryota; kingdom Metazoa; phylum Arthropoda; class Insecta; order Hemiptera; family Cicadidae; genus Magicicada; species Magicicada septendecula. The sequence goes on along the minus strand of CM068370.1, from coordinate 42,099,148 downwards.
CGCCACCGTCGCCGACGTTTAGAATAGTCTTTCCTTGTGCGTTGAAATAAGCGTCGTTTACCGCGGTGATCGTGTGTCGGTTCAAAAATTCCAAATTCACCGCGTCCTTGTTGTTGACTGGCGGCGCTAACTGTGTTATCCGCACGTTGCCGACCATTAGGTTAGAGTTCGTATCCTTCGGTATGATTTTCGAGTCCACGTATACTTTGGTCGCAGCGTCTCTCGCACGAATCAGTTCCCTCAGAGACTGTATGCGATGATCCCGCGCGTCGACGACAGCTGCGTTCTTCTTGTTCGGTACCAGCTGTGTGAAACGTAAGCACGAGTAGTCTACGTACTGCTTGTTGACAGCGTCCCCGAGATCGACGGGAGCGCCGACGTTGACGAGCTTACGACCTTTCGCGTCTATTCCTTGCGTCGTCGTCGACGACGGATCGTCGGCAAACAGACAGTGGTCACGCACAAAGCGCAGTGGAACGGCATCGTTACCGTCTTGCGGTTCGCCCAAGTTGTGTATTTTTTTCCCCGCTACGTCGAAGTGCCCGTCCTCGGTCATCGTGATACCAATATCCTCCCGTAGACTGCGACGCGTCTCCCTTCGCGCTCTGACAGCGCTCTGGTGTCTGCCGAACTTGTCAACACTCATCTCGTGAATGATGCGTCTCGTCCGTTGTTCACGGCATTTATACGTACTCGCGTAATAAATCGATTAGTTTTGATACGATCGTACTGTCTATGCATTTTATTCCGACAACGGAGAGTCCGTCGCTATGTTTCCCTTTTACGATCGTATTTAGAAATTCATCGTACACGTATACGCGTGCGTCTTTGAAGAAATAAATCTTTCCGTCGATGTATCGGAACGCGCTGTCGACGGCTTCTGGTAAGTCGACAAAACGATCTTTAACGTATCCGTGTTTCTTGATCGTGAACGTGCACTCGTCTATTTCGCCGTAATACATATTGTTCTACAACAGAAGAGTTCGACCCGTGTAAGTGTGTATCGCAGCGTTTATTTTCGTCATCGTGCGAACACCGAGCGTTGTGATCGAACGCGGATACCCGTTCAGCGGTTGCAGACTGTGTATATCGAACATGTATACCTAGTTGTCTATGAAGAGCACCACTTCTTCGGTCCGTGGTCTCTGGTACATCGCCGAAACGTTGGTGAACGTCAACGGTAAGAAAGTCAACCAATCCGTCAACAGAAGCGGCGGCGGACCCGATCGCTTCGACTCGAGATCCAATGTCCACAAAAAGTTATCGTGCACAATATACAGGTGTCTGTTGATTATTAAAAATTGATTAACGTTCTTTAGCCGACATAAATCCGTCGTCCGAACGGTGTCGTTCGTTGTCGTCGCCGTCGCCGTCGTCGTTGACGTCGTCGTCGTAGTAGGCGGCGGCGGCGGCGGCTTCCCGTACAAGCGTTGAATGCCTTTTATATCGTCGTCTCTCAGGTCGAACAGACCGTCCGAGCGTGGTACGTAGAACGGGTACATGATCGAATCCTTTTCGAGGGAATGAGACAGTCCTAACGCGTGTCCGATTTCGTGCGTTAACACCTGAAGAAAACTGGTCTGATCGTCCGGTATTTCGGTTGCGTTCGTATAATTCCACGATTCGTAGTAGTCCATGTGTATTTCGGTAGTGTTATACGGTAAATCGGGCGGGTAGTAAGCGTGAGCGAGTATACCTCCTCGCCCGTCCAAATCGTACCCGCAGATCGTGCACCTGGAATCAGACACCTGTGTTTAAAATATTTCATAGCAATGACCATGTCGGCGTTTATGTCGTTGGGTCGATATTCGAATTCCAGGTTCGAATGTTTCTGCCATACAGCGAACGCTTGTCGCCACGCTTCTATAGCGCCGGCGCTACCGTGAAAGAACCGCCACGACAAACGTCTCTTGGCCCACGGTGTTCGTAAGGTGTACGACACGAAATCTTCGTTACCGCATCTCCGCGCACGCATCAGATTCATCGTTTCGTTGTTCAATTCTCCATTTACGGTTAAATTGTAATTCACTTGAAACGTGCGAAGGTAGGCGTCCATATCGATGGTGGCGTTGTCCGTGAGTCGTAAACTATCGTCGGGCACGTATCCGTATCGCACCAAGTAATCTATAGCGAAATCAACATCGTTAGCGTTAACGCTCGATGCGACAACGGCACTTGTGCACACGATAATAAACAATAGCACGATATCCATGTTGTCACAACCAAACGTGGAATGTCCCCGGCGCATGTACGATATTATTTATACACTTTATCGGCTTTCAGAATCGAATAGGGAGCACATCGACTACTTTCGACCCTTGTGAATCCTAACGGTGCTGTGAATCGTTTCTTCTTTTTTACAACGTACAGACCGTCGCGCGGAGTGTAGTAGTACACTGAACCTTGTTCTGTGTGTAACTCTTGTCGTCTTTCTATTATCAGCTCTTCGTTGTTGTATTCTTTCCGCGCCAAGGTCAGCACGTACATCATCTCTGATTCAACGTCGTCTATGAAGGCAAACGCATCCGTTCTCTATTTATTTTTAACGGATGCTTTGGTCACAAAATAATGCAAGGGATACAGTTTAGCAGTGACCATTTCGTTAAGGTTAATGTGCTTACGCGGCATTAACGAGTCCTTTAAGATTGATTCCATCACGACGATGCTGCTGCTGCTAATGTCAGATGATGATATATACCGCTCTTATTATACGATTATGCCTGCTTCACGTAGTTCTTCCACTATGGAGACGATTTCGTTCGTGTGCCCACTGTTTCCAACACGTTGTGATGCCATTAACAGTCGCAATCTGTCCACCAGTTCGTTCGGATCGTCCCAGTGCACGTAATCGATTTTGTCTTTTTTTCTCGTTAGCGTCATATACGATGTATCGATAATATTATGCCCCTGTCCTGTACGTTTCGGTGGAAACAGTTGCGATATTATTCGTTTATACTTTACACCTCTGTCCGCGTTCACCTGTGCGTTCGCTAAGTAATACTGCTTATGCGCGTTGGTGTTACGCAGTATATCTTTGTACGCTTTCAGATCTGATTCCTTGTAAATATTTTCATTAGGATGCTTCATGAACACTAGTTCGTAGAGTCCTGGTGTACCTTTGTATCGTTTACCGTTGATAAGAATCGTATCGTCCGTTTCGATTTCGAACTGTGAATCACCGATCATCCATTTTCCGTTTTCGTGTCTTACACCGTACGTATAGTCCATCAGACGATCGCGTTCGGACGAAACGATCATACGCATGTACTTGTTCGCTAATGATTCGCTGTCGTATTTGTCCTGAAAATATCTACGCGCTTCACGTCTTCCTTCCGGTGTGTCTAGCATTTTTTCAATGTTGAGACTGGGATCGCCCTCATCATCATCATCATCATCATCGTCCAATGTTTCGCCTATCATAGGCGTTTTCAGGAAACGCGGTGGCTTCGTTCGGGAACGAGATGGTGTTCCCGCATCGATTTTACTAATTGCACCTGTCGGATCCTCTTCCTTCTCCTCTTCCTCATCCTGTTCACGTTTCATCTTTTTCACTCTTGAAGACTTTTCATTTGTTGATTTACGTTTCTTTTCAAGCAACGCTTGCGAAATATTTTGTAACGGTTCTAGAATCGGTTTGTAACTTTTGGATAACGATGCTTCTTCTTCACGAATCCCATGTTTTAACGCACGGTATTTCTTCCGTATATCATCACTGATCGTGTCGATATCACGTGCTAGTCGTTTCTTCTTGTCGTCCATCTCGATAAACGGCAGAACATCAACTAAAGTCGTTGACAGCAGGTCATGTGTATTTAGCTGAACGTGTGACTTTTTTTTGTTTAATCGTTAGGTGCGACTACTATGAAACGGTCAAAACCGACTCTATACCTGCCAGTGTCGATAGAAGAATCCTTGTCCACAACGAGAAAGCCGTAACGATCTTTCCACGCTTCAGCGCACATATTCTTAAACGTGTCATATTTCATGTCTGTGTTGACGTGATCGTTGTACGCATGTTTCAAGTTGCGATCGTCCTGTTTGAACAACACTATTAGATTGGCATTGTCACGAACCAACTGTTTTGGCACTTGACTGTACGTCTGACAAAGGTAAAACGCGTCCACACCGCTGTGTCGTCCCATAGAGAAATACTTGCGTATGTTGTGTTGCCTTTCGCAAGACACGTCATCGAACACCATAATAGAATTGGGATCGACCTCGTCGGGAGGTGGTACCTCTTCGTTATCGTTGTAGGCGTGATAACCCATTCCTTCGTCGGAAAGTCGTGTTCCCCAGCATCTGATATTTGGGTTGAAATAGTGATTTAGAAAACACGTATAAGTTCGCGAATCTCAATCCTTTTACATCGAACAACAGGTTGAACATGACGTTTGTCTTTCCGCACGCGGAAGGTCCGCAGATGATCGAACGAACGGTATCGGGCAGAAGACGTCCGTGTTTACGTTTTTTTCTGCCACTCCCACCATCGTCGCACAATTTCGAATAGTCCACGTCCTGTATTTTTAGTCTGTGCGCTTGTTGCAATATTTTCATGTTGTCGTTCTACGCACAGTCTATTTAATAGTCGCACTATATCGTAGCAGTCGGTAGATATGTAACTGCATACACATGTGTCCGGACCCGTTTCACAGTTCGGATCCGACCAAACACATTCTTTGTAGTGATCGAATCCGGTGCCGGTTGGTACTATTTCGCTGAGTCGGAACCTCGTCACGCGATTGGTAACCCGTTACCAGTACTCGTACACTGTCAAGATCCTGCGCATGCGTTCAACGTCGTTTGCGGTCGTGTTCACGATGTACTCATCGTAACCAGGATGTGACACAATGTCTTTTACACTGTACACAGCGCGCATGTTGTCATCGTAACGCATCGACGCATACTGGTTCTATTTCCTCGAGTCGAATCGTTGTTATACCAAGTTCTTCTTGTGTATCCACGAATCGTGTTTACCATCGAATCCTAACCATCTGACTTTCACACGATCGCCTTTACGTTGTACGATCTTTTGTACCAAGTACACGTCACCAACGTTCGATTTACTGATTTCGTGTTCATAAAAACCACCTTTCAACACTTCTCCTGTATGATCCTTTAGCGAATAAGTGACGGGTACGCTGCCGGTACGCACTGTGTGAACGAGGAATATCTCGTTTGTCCAATTCGGTGTGTATCCTTTAGCGAACGTCATTTTGTGTTTGCTTATACGCACACGATCGCCTACTTTGAACTTTGGTCGTTTATAATCGATGCTCCTCGCTGTGTTCACACGAATCCTGCGTAACACTGTACGTTCGTTGGATTCGTTCACCTGTTGCGGTTTCATTCCAATCGTTCTGTGCACAGTGTTGTTATACGTGCTGACTAGTTCCGGTAACATATCCAACCAACGGTAATGACCTTGTTCGCTGAACGCGCGATACATGTGCGTTTTCAACGTACGGTTGAAGCGTTCCACAATGGAAGCCTTTTTCTCACTGTACGTGGAATAGAGTGTGACACCATATCTGCTCAGCAATTTTTCTACGGTACTGTTGTAGTACTCTTTCCCGTTGTCCGTCTGCAGATATTTCATTTTATTAGCACGCAGAATCGGTTCCAGAGCTCGTGCGACCTCTACACCCGTCTTCGTTTTCAATGGAACGGCGTACGCGTACTTGCTAAACGCGTTAATCATCGTCATAAGGTACTTGAATCCCTTGTTCGCCTTTGCGTGCGGTATCATCTCTACCAGGTCTGCTTGGTACAAGTCGTGAAGTCCCTTCAACTTGACCGCGCGTCTCGGAAAATTCCTTCTTACCGGTCTGTGCAACTCCGTCGCGATAGTCTTGCGAACGCTCTGGTGTATATTCTTCACAGCTCGTTTCATTCTCGTGTCGTCGTGCGAACCGTGATTCGCAATACGCTGGAATGTAGTAAACTGTCGGCTCGGTGCTGAAGGTAATTCTCATCGATGCCGTTCTGGCACGTCCACCTTCCATCACGCGACTGTCACACCGCCACCGCTCCACACCCGCTTATATCATCTCGACCGAACGGAAGAACATCGCGTTCTTTTTCCGATTGCGCAAGTACGTTAAAACATGAGCTAAACTGATTTTCATACGCCCATTACGCACGAGGCTCATACCGATGTAGTATCTCGGGAGCGCGTGTTGTTACGAGTCCAACGCTTTTACAGTCTTAACAGAATTCATGTCTTTGAACATGACGCTACGTATAACGTTGTCGCGGTACTCGTGCATTTCCGCGACTATGACGTTATCGTTCTCAGGTAGCCACTCGCACATGTGTATAGCTTTGAGTTCAGCGATTGGGCGTTGACTTCTTGATTCCGTATGCAGGTGTATCAGATACGAGTTCAACAACCAAAATTCGTCCGCCATAGCGCCCGTGCAATGCTGCCACTGTTCGTACAAACGCTGGTCTTTCACCGTGTACCCTTGTTCGTGCGAATACCGCAGACCAAAGTATTCGCAATACTTGCGGAGTGTAGGCAATGCCTCCTTCAAAAAGGCTACCGAAAATAATCCCTGCGCCTTGTTGTTCACAACGCGAACTGTTTCCCTCTCGCTAGTGTCGGTAACGAGGACGGTGGGCAGTGCAGGTCAAAACTTACGTTGTAGCTAGGATCCAGTGCGCACTTTGGCACTATCATCATCACGCTTCTGTATATTTCCATCGGTGTGCGTATCGGAATAGTGCTCTCCGTAAGGACGATGCAACAAGAAGCGTGTGGTATCGAACTTCCGTAGGCGAGCATGTCCGTGTATACAGTAGCGTAGTTCATCTGTCCGTGTGAATCGTGTAAGCCGTGCACACGCTGAACAGCGTTGTAGAGTTCAGGAATCGGACGGAAACGTGAAAGAAAATTCCATCCGTGACGTACGGTACACTTGAACATATTCTTTTCGTAAACCACAAGATCTATCGGTACGTTATTTTGTTCGCACTCTACGATAAATTGAAGCCATCGTGATTTGTTGTGTATACGATCGGATACTATCATCAACAGCACGATCGGCGGCAAATCACTGCGATGTTTTTTTTATGTGACGCCAACAACGTGCGTGATATTTGTCAACGCCGAATTTGTAACGTGTACAGTAGTTGCCACAAAATCGTCTTTTCTTCACAAAATACACGGAACATAAGTTGGACCGTATCGCGCTTCGTGAAGCTTTTGTTATTGTGAAATGTTTCCCATCATCATATCGATAGACGTCCATCGTCTCGATGATCTGCGATGTGAGTGATACGCTATTAATCGTGATCATGATATTTATAGTGTATACGCATATTGTTTGAGTAATTTTTTTATGTGTCTTCACTCACACTTTTGGAGTGAATACTGTCGTTCGGTAGTAGTAGTAGTACTAACACATAGTACTACTAGTACTACCCAAACGGGTATGTTTGTACATGAGTTTATGTTGGCTCTGAAAAGAGCCGTTTTTGCGTGCGTCGGCTTCTACAAGTGTTCACGAACGAAATCGCATGCGGGCATTGACGCCTTATGGACTTGGGTGGGATCATCACCCACTGCCCAATCCATAATTCGTATTTTACACTTGCAGCATCTTACAACATCACCATCGTCTTCGTAAATAAACCCAGCTTTGGCTAGGTCAAAAATTTTTACGTTCGCATTCGGAAATTTATGAACGAAAAATTTAATGTTATCACGACGACTGATGTTGTAAAAGCTTTTTAATCGGCTTGCAAAAGAATATGTGGACACATCCATATCTGAAGCAAGAATGTTGGTTTGTCGCGTTGCATTTCACCTCCTCAGCGATAGCTGCGCGCGCATCCGTAGTGGGGATGGCTGTCGTCAATTGGTCGGTATGAAATAAAGCACGGTAGTGGGAGCAGATAGCTGCGCACGCAGTTGGTTGTGGGGGATCGTCGGCGGTAATAGTTCGGTAGTGGGAGCGGATAGCTGCGCGCGCTATTGTCATAGATAGTATAAGTAGAGCGACGATCACTGCCAGCGTTCACCTTCAAGTCTCGCGCAGTCTAACTTTCACGTATCGCATATAAAATAGTGCTTATTTTCTAATTTCGTATCAGTATTCAATTGTTCTTCAAGCGAGCAAGTAATTGTTAAAGTTTCGTGTTTTCATTGTTGTTGATAATGCAGTCATTTGCTGTTGAATGTAAATATTCGTTACGCGGCGCGTTGTATTGCGCGTTTACACGCCTATCACAGATGACGAAGAATGTGTCAACGATGTCATAACCTTTTTTGATGAAATGCACGATACGTTACGTACGGACATTCTAAACGAACTGACACGTTTGCTTTCTATAAAGTGGCATATAACGGTTAAAGCGAGATTTGTCAAGTACATCGTAAACGCTGACACGGACCAGGACGAAGAAGTGACGACTGAAGCTTATTTTCACGGACGATGTCATACGACACTGATCGCTGACCAAGATGTATTGCCCAATCGTTTAGAAGCTTCATACGAAAAGATCATTGAATCGATTTATAAATTCACACGCGAGGGTAGCGGTTGGGTGTTAGACCGCATAATCTCCTTAGAACTCGTTCTCTCACGATACCAACCGCTAACCGCCTCCAGTTTCATTCGTACACCTCCTGAATTGTCTCGTACTAAATCCATCATCAACGTGAACAATACAGGCGATCAAATGTGTTTCGTATGGTCAGTGTTGGCCGCTCTGTTTCCGCAACACTCACACAACGATCGCGTATCCAAATACAAGCCACATATCTGCAGTATCATTACTTCTGGTATAACTTATCCCACCCGTCTATCCGACATTGTGAAGTTCGAACGAGACAATCCTAACGTTTCTATAAATGTTTTCGGTTACGAAGAATATGAAATTTACCCTTTAAGAATAACTCCTTCCAGTGGCAGACAACATCACGTTAATCTATTACTTCTTACCGCTGACGACCGAAAACATTACTGTTTAATAAAAAATACAAGTCGCTTATTCTCTTCACTAAGCAACCACGACGGCCGTTCTTTCTATTGCAATTACTGTCTGCATAGATTCTGCGAAGAACGACTCCTTACCGAACATATCCCCCACTGTTCACCATATGGCGAACAGAAAATTCTTATACCCACGTCAGTGGAGGAGGAGAATGTGATGTGTTTCAGAAATTATACATACTGCCATAAGGTCCCTTTTGCGATATACGCAGATTTTGAATCATTTATCGTCCCTTGCCATCGCTGCGGCGCTCCTCCGCACACATCGTCCACCACAACGGAGTCGTTACATCTTCCTTCAGGTTTCTCCTACCTCATAGTCGACTACGAGCGTAACATTTTCAAACCCCAGGTCGTTTATCGCGGTGAGAACGTGGTAGACGTTTTTCTCAATAGACTGGTCGCTGAAGAGCGAGAACTTTTCAGAATCATCCGATCCATTGTCCCTATGACTATGAGTGACCGTGATTTGTTATCTTTCGCAAATGCCCTCGTATGTCATCTCTGTGAAGAACCACTGACCGAAATCGACAAAGTGCGCAACCATTGTCATCTGACAGGACGATACCTAGGCGCAGCTCACAACATCTGTAACCTTAACTTCAAGACTCCACGACACATACCCGTATTTTTTCACAACTTACGAGGTTACGATGCACATCACCTAGTACAAGGGTTGAGTAAATACGACGATCTCGCTTGTATCGCTACCACTAGCGAACGCTTCGTATCAGTCTCGTTGGGTCGTCTGCGTTTCGTAGACACGCTTCAATTTCTGAACACGTCCTTGGACACACTTGTTGGAAACTTGCACGCGAGCGGTGCGGATTTCGATTTAACGAAGCAATGTTTCGAAGAACACTTCGAGCTACTCTTACGTAAGGGCGTGTACCCTTACGATTACATGACGGGTAGCGAGAAATTCAACGAAACACGTCTGCCCGCACGCGAACACTTTTTCAACAGGTTGAGTGAATCGCCAGTATCTGACGAAGATTACGCTCACGCGCACAACGTGTGGCGTACTTTTGGAATCAGTACACTGGGCGAATATCACGATCTGTATCTTAAAACAGACGTGCTACTACTGGCCGACGTCTTCGAGGCGTTCCGTGATATGGCCATGCGGTACTACCAGATCGATCCGGCTCATGTTTACTCGCTTCCTGGTGTCGCTTGGCATGCGATGTTAAAGATGACCCGTATGCGACTGGAGCTGTTGACGGATATAGATCAGCATCTCTTTATAGAATCGGCTGTTCGCGGTGGCGTTAGCATGGTACCCAACCACCACGCCAAGGCCAACAACCCGCTAATTGTCGATCAGTACGATGCTTCAAAGCCAACCTCTTTCATATTGTACATGGACTGCAACAACCTTTACGGTGCAGCCATGTCACAACCGCTCCCTTACGCCGACTTCAGATGGTTAGATCGTAACGAGATCAACTCACTGGACGTGCGTACTCTGTGCGATGACGGTGACATGGGCTACATCTCGAGGTCGACTTACACTATCCACCTGAACTTCATGACCTCCATTCCGATTATCCACTGGCACCCGTCCGTTCCTGTGTCCATCCTGACATACTTTCACCGTACTCTCGACGACTCCACACACGACTGCACTATACAAAAGGGTATAGCGGATCGGAAACGCCTTCGTCGTCCGTTCCCAAGTTGCTGACGACTTTGGACGACAAGCAAAATTACGTTCTCCATTTTCGAATTTTAAAATTGTATCTGAGTCTCGGTTTAGAATTGAAAGCGATACATAGGGTGTTGAGTTTTAAACAGAGAGCGTGGATGAAACCGTTTATCGATTTCAACACGCAAAAGAGAGCAGCAGCCACCAACAGTTTCGAAAAGGATTTTTTCAAACTGATGGTCAACGCCGTCTATGGCAAATCTCTGGAGAACGTGAGGAAACGAATAGACTTCCAACTAGTCTCTAACGAACAACGGCTGCAGAAAATTGTTTCCAATCCTCGGCTAAAGCGTATGATCCGCTACACCGATAACTTGGTCGGACTGGCCTTACGAAAAAGGACGATATTCCTTTCCCGTCCGGTGTACGTCGGCTTCACAGTACTCGATGTCAGCAAATTGATAATGTACAATTTTCATTATCGGTACGCTGTCGCCAAGTACGGACAACGATTGACCTTACTAATGACTGACACAGACAGTTTGCTTTACAGCATTCAGACTGACGATTTGTACTCAGATATGAAAGAGGATCTCCACCTTTTTGACACATCGGACTATCCCATGGATCATCCTTGTCATTGCGATGACAACAAAAAAGTCGTGGGGAAGTTCAAGGATGAGACCAATGGAAAACCCATCAGGGAATTTGTCGGACTCAGGGCGAAGTGTTACTCGCTCTTGTTGTCCGACCGCACCGACAAAAAGGTGGCGAAAGGTGTGCCAAGGACGGCAATAAAAAAAAGATTACGACATCAATTGTACAGCGAGTGTCTTTTTGACAGTCGTACCGTATTCACCTCTGCTGACTGTATACGAAGCAATCATCATAAGCTGTACACGCAACGTATAACAAAACTTTCCCTGTCTCCTTATGATGATAAGAGGTATGTACTGGACGACGGTGTAAGTACACTCGCGTACGGGCATTACATGATAGCCGCAATAACCAACGACGCTGCTGGTCCTAAGGCAAAAAAGAGAAAGTACACGGACCGATAACTAACGGTAAAGATGATGTTCAGCATTACACACACACACACACATTAACTTTATGTTCTTTATTTACTTATTTTACAACTTTTGATACGTTTTACAGAATGAACAACAAGAAAATTATAAAAAATAGACCAGCAGAGCAACGTCGAGTACGATGGTAAATATAACATTTTTTTTCTTTATTTATAATGCACAAACAGAATATTCCATTCGATTGATGTTTTTTTTTTTATATAGTTCACAACGGTTACGCCGTGCTTTGTTAGGACCCGGCTCGAGTCGGTAAGACCGTTTTCATTAATAAACTCTTGTCCTAATGCGTTTACCTCCGGTGTTCAATTGTATTTTTTTTTATTTCAGTGATACCGACGAGGCACCTGTCACCGCTGATACTAATATGGATTCTCCCGTACCTCCAGAACTCGATTCGAGTCGGTAAGACAATTGTCATTTTAATAAACTTTTGTACTTTTGTGTTTTTTTTACCTCCGGTGTTCAATTTATTTTTTTTTTCAGCGATGATGATGATGCTGCTGCTGCTGCTGCTGCTGCTGCTACTGCTGCTGCTGCTGCTGCTGTAATTCGTCCACAATCTCCGCAACCTGTCACGAGTCGGTAAGACAATTTTCATTAATAAACTCCTGTGCTCTTACGTTTTACCTCCAGTGTTCATTTCATACATTTTTTTTTTTTTTTTTTTTAAGTGATGCTAACGCTCCAACTGGTGCTGTTGCTGCTGCTGCAGATTGTCGTCGTCCCCTATCTCCAAACAGCCTGCAATGTTTTAAACGTGCATTATTTCGATTACAGTCTAGTGTGTTGCGGTAAGTCCGTTTTCATTAACAACAAAGTCTTATACTATTGCGTTTACCTCATGTGTTCAATTTATACTTTTTTTTTCAGCGATGCTCTAGCTGCAGGAGTGGCGGTATTTCACCCTCGACCCCGTACTAGTCGGTACGTTTGTTTTTAATTAACATTCAATTGTTCTCTTGCGTTTAAATCTGGTATTAAAATTGTTCCTTTTTTTTTGTTTCAGTAATGTCGAGTCCACAGAAGGTGAAGTTATGGAGGAGGACAATCAAAGCGATGCCGATACGGTTGAATTGAATCATAACGATAATGATAATAGTGATAGTGATGATGACGATGTAGAAGTCCTCGACATAAATATGTAAGTCATCTTCTTATGCGTACATACTGCTTTGTTTTATTTGCGATTATACATAATTTCTATGTTGTCTTTTTTTAGTGACATTCGCCCGATACCAGCACCGCCACCTCCACAACCACAACCGATTACGCCACCACAATCACCACCACCGTCACCACCACCGTCACCACCACCGCCACCACCGCAGATGCAACCTCAACCACGACCACAGCCCATTTATCAGCAACAGAAGCAGCAGCAACTATTGCGCAGAGATCCCCGTTTGTGGACCCCTCCAGAAGACGCGCTACCCGTCTTCTTTGAAGTGTTACACGCTACCGAACCGAGGACGCACGATGACCCAACAACATTGAGACTCCTTCTTAGAAGGAGTCTACCGACATGGTGTTGGCGTCGCGGTGAGCCCTGTCCTGTTCAAGGTATGATTCCAAACAATACCTGCAGTATATGCATAGAATCATACAATGACGGGCAGAGGCTCCTCGGTTTGGTATGTGGCCATACATACCATTACCGATGCGTCCTCAATTGGTTCCAGGCGGTAGCGATGGAGGGGACACCACCCGCATGCCCACAATGCAGGCTGTACGTATTCGGAAAGCCGAATCGTACGTTTTATGGGCGCATGCATATTTAAGGTATATTACAGTGTTAATAAAGGTTTTAGTAATCCATCCTAATTGTAACAACCACATGTCAATAATACTCTTACTTTTTTGTTACAGATGGAAATTAACCACCCGGATTGAGACTTGTAAAAAAATACCCGATTGTGAGATGTATATTTTGTAGTTTTAAAATAAATTTGTATATATTTTTTTTATCGTATAATATTTTTATGTTTATATATTTGTAAATATTAGTTGTAAAGTAGATATTTTTTTCTTTTATGTTTATATTTGTATATTTATAATAAACTTGTACATATTTTTTCATTGTATAAGTGTTTATTTTCAACTATCCTTTTCGCATACTACAATTTACTTAACACATAGACACACAGTTGTCAACAATGCAATCGTTCAGATAAGTGAATTGAACACTGCATATCATGTGTGTTTATTACAGGGAAACTGACAGTTCATTGCTGGAAGTGACGTCACACGACTGGAAATTCAAAAATTGTGGTGGTGGGAGTAACCATGTTTTTTTTTCAATCTGTTTATACATTTACTTAACACATATACACAACATCGACGATATCGGCACGGCAGTGTAAATATATACGAAACCAGTACACTATAACACCGAGTTGGCAACAATGGCGGCAGTTATATATTCAACCCGTACACTATAACACCGAGCCGACAACGTCGACAAGTTGGCAACACCGACGACGCTTTTCCAACATGGCCGAACTTCCGGAAAAACCCCTTACATATACATAACCATACACTATAACACATGCACGAATCGGCAACCCGGCCGTACCTTAACCACTACACTCTTACACTACTTGACAACATCGCCGCTTTTCCAACATGGCCGCCGCCGACCCACCACGACGGGCGGCCATCAAGCCACCACCAGGCCACCGCCCAGCGACGATGACGACGTCAACGACGACGTCAACGGCGAACGGCGAACGGCGAACGGCGAACATAGCCACGCCTCCGCCAATCAACGCACACATTACCCCACTTTAGGCTGGCCGACGACAACATAGCCGAAAGCCAACTACCGCATGGTTACCCCCACCACCACAATTTTTGAATTTCCCGCCGTGTGACGTCACTTCCGGGGTAGAACTGTCAGTTTCCCCCTAGTACTGGGACCTCATGACGTCATGATGGCCTTGTAGCGGACGGCCTAGAATCCCCCCCAGATATAGGGGGGGTACTGGGACCTCGTGACGTCATGAAGGGCTAGTACCCCCTACACCACTACTTTCTTGCATTAAAAGGACCCGCGGCAGAACTACTACAGAAAGTGCTACATGACAGCCAGAACATCTGTGCCGAGTTGATAAAAGCTCTAGAATTACGCTACGGTGATAAACATTTGCGAGAGGTGTACTACGCTCAGTTGAGAACAAGACGACAACGTTCCGGGGAAAGTCTTCAAGAATTTGAAGCAAGTATCGACAGATTGATTAGATTGGCCTATCCTGAAGCACCAGAAAACTTCCGAATAAGGTTTACGGTGCAGACATTTATTGATGGCATCGGAGATTGTGAACTTCAGCAAGTGCTACGAATGGCAAGACACCGAGATAGCTCAGAAGCTCTTGTTCACGCCCTAGAGTTTGAAGCTACCAAATCAGCGTCCCGCTACATTAATGGGTGTGTGCCATCACGTTGCAGTCAGAAGATCCCTGTATCACATCACCGTTACGATGGGTGCAGAAAAACAGTGTTGTCGGACAAACAGTTCAAAAGTTCAAGAGAGTCGCAACGATTTGAAAAAGACAGAAGGCCGAAATGTTACAACTGTGGAAAACGTGGTCATCTACAGGTAGACTGTTGGGAAAAGAAGATACCGAGAGAACAGACTGATCGCACCAATTGGAGAAGTAAAGGCCCAGAACAGCACACAGTTTCCACGCTACATAAGATCAGTGGAAACTTGATTGTTAATGGATTTGTGGATGGTAAACCAACATCATTTACAGTTGACACGGGCACAACAGTGTCCATTGTGCGCCCTGACTTAGTCTGTAACCGCCATCCTCTAACTAGCTCTTGTACAATACAGACTGTGACTGGAAGCCCCGTCAAGGTGCTAGGAAAGGTAGACGTACGTGTACGCCTGGGTCTTCTTGAGTTTAGCCACCAAGTGCTCGTTGCAGACATTGTCGATGAAGTGATTCTTGGCACGGACATTATGAATGCCTACGGATTCGTTGTGGACTTAAGAGAGAATGTCCTGTGTGTCAGCCAAGAGGAGATAAAGCTTTCCATGGCTAAAACGACAGGGTCTACCAACCATTCGATTAAGCTAGTGGCATTAGTCGAAGAAAAAGTCAACAAGTCTGGTCAAGAGGAACCCTCCCTGTTGCCAGCGGAAATGGAGGAAGAACTAGCAGAGGAAGTACAAATAAGTATAACGACAAAAGAAGTGATTGGAGAGCCAACTATGGGTGTCGAGACAAAACTCTTGCTGGTTCCTGAGCCACTTTAGGCTGGCCGACGACAACATGGCCGAAAGCCAACTACCGCATGGTTAACCCCACCACCACAATTTTTGAATTTCCCGCCGTGTGACGTCACTTCCGGGGTAGAACTGTCAGTTTCCCCCTAGTACTGGGACCTCATGACGTCATGATGGCCTTGTAGCGGACGGCCTAGAATCCCCCCCCAGATGTAGGGGGGTACTGGGACCTCGTGACGTCATGAAGGCCTAGTACCCCCCCTACACCACTACTCAAGAACAAGTGAAACAGCCTTGTCTTTTTCTGTCCAATTATTTGCGCATGCAGCAGCTTCAAATTGGCGGAGGTACGTTGCCCAGTGACTGCTTCCGTCAAAGGTTGGAGCTTTGACATGAACTGTCCCTACTGCAGGCAAAGTGACTTTCTCTATTAACTTATTTTCTGTGTCTTTTTCTGTCTTTATCACCGGTACAGTCTGTTCAGAAATTTGTTTTGGTTGAATCTTCATGCACTGTTCGACTTCACTTTTAATTTGTTCTCTTATGTTTGCCATTGAGTTTTCTACTGCAGATATTTTATTTGAAACAGATTCTTCTATAACAGATATTTTTGTAGACATCGATTCTTCAACAGTCAAGACAGATTTTTCTACTTCAGCTATTTTTAATGTCATTGATTCTTGTACCTCCGATATTTTAGTAACTTGTTTTTTAAGCTCACCTCGTAGGATACCCAATTCTGCGGTACTGTGTTCTTGCAACTGTTTCTGCATAACTTCAAAGAGAGCTTCCGTTTTATCTGCTTCTTGCTTACGTTTTTCATCCTGTCTTTCTTCTGTTTATAGCATTAGTGCTTTCTGACGTTCCTCAGCTTCTTCTCTTTCTTGTCTTCGTTCTTCTTTTTGTCGTCTTTCTGCTTCTTCCGCCTCCTGTCGGCGTCTTTCCTCTGCTTTCAGCAGGAGGGGTTTCTGTCTCTCTTCCGCTTTCTCTGAATCCTGTCGTCGTCGTTCTTCTGTCTGCAACAACAGCGCCTGGAAATTTTCCATCATCTGACTGGCAACCATTGTTTTTCGATTAATTACGAATTACACTCGTGTTGTACAAAGTATCCACTGTTTCAACTGTTAACCGTTCTATCCCACTTCTGACACCACTGTTACGACGGTCTACTCGATCGTCGTAGGTACAGTGGAAACAAAATAATTACAAGACACCAGTTAAGTCACTAATCACACCTTTAATTGTTACAGTAAAACAGTTCGTAATTAACAACACAGTCTCTACAACAAATCAAATGAAAATTGTACACACACAATAAAATGTCCACAAATATTAAAACTCAATTGTATTACAATTATACCGTCCGAATATAAAACGCAACACTTCACTACTAACTACTTGCACGTACACAGTAATAACCTGAACCGCTCTGTAAATATATCGCACTAATACTCTCGAACCGCACTAACCAATATCTCGCATGGAACTAGTAACTAAGGCCGCTACCCGATGTATTTATAGTTACGCTCACACACCAGAAGCTTCCAAACTGCGTCTTATCTCTCGTGAATTACGTAATTACTACGGCCTTGACACAGTCCGAGCGACCGAGCGAAGCCCGGCACAGTCGAGACGATTCTCGCAAAATGCGTCTAGTAGCACGTACACCACACGCTTACGTCGAGATCTTTCTGGCACATTCGATAAACGCGTAGATTGTTCTGTGCTGTCGTAGCAATACAATCCTTTCTTCCTTCCTCAGTTAGCAAAGCGCAGGTTGTTTTGTAGCAGTTCTCCACACCTATATTCTCTGTGCTTTCCGTTTCATCTCCTCATAGGGATTACAACTTACGTCACCAATAATCGTTTCACACATTGGAGTTTCGGTCTTCTTCTTTTTCCTTCAACGTAACCTTCAATTATTGATTTCATCAAATTCTCGTGACTTATAATATGGCCAATACGTTCAACCCTTCGCTTTACAATATTTTGCCAAAAACGTCTTGTTCCTCCAACTCCAACCATCATTACTAATCTTGTCGATCCATCTTACTTTCAGTAACTTCTTAACACCACATTTCCAGTGCTTCAAGTCTTCCCCTTTCCTCTGTTCCAATTGTCCACGGCTCACATCCACATAAAGCTATGTGGATGTGTGTTTCATATGTAACTCTTCAGGAACCTCTGTATTTATTACTCTATAATCTCCACTCCAGAAGTCGCCTTCTTACTTCTGACAGACTTAGCACATCTGTCCCTATTCTCTTCATTTCTGCTTTCTCATTATCTTGTACATTCCAAGTCCCCAGCCGTAACTCCTTCCTTTTTTATCTCTTTAGATGGACCCGCCCGGAGATTTTACTAAAGAGCCATCCGCCTTGAACTACCAACACTATAAAACCTTTAATGGATTGGTTTTGGCGTTTGCCTTCTTCATTCTATGCCGTTGGCCATCTTGTTGCTCGTCCGCCTTATAACGTGATTTTCGCCTCAAGGGCAAGAGAATGCCCTAACGTACACACGCTCTTCTGCCCTCCGAAGAGGCCATTGGAACTTGGTGTAGAATATCTCATTATCCCGGGAAATATTACATTATCATTATCATACAATAAGTACAAAAATTCGAAACATTTGGATTTGTGTTACAGTTCCATTTAGTCTAACGCCATGCGGATTTTAATTTTTTTTTCAAATGTTTGGTCTCCTCTTTAGGCCCTGGGGTCCCAAAACTTTTTAATTTTCAAAAATGAACACTATATTCAGACTGTGGTTTAAATTCAGTTTAATTTGAATCCCTACATGGGCATTGGCGATTTTTTCACAATTTTGACCACCCGCATTTTGCCTCCCTTCCCCCTATTTTTGGGCGGATCAATCTCAAAAAACAAGAAGTTTCTGTAGGGTAAAAGTACGGACACCCACGCCAAGTATTACGTAAATCGGTTATGCTTTCAAAAGTTATCGAGGGACATACCCCAAAATAGACATAGATAGATGCTCAAGTCAGAACTCATCCAGTTGACATAAGTAGATATTTCTCCTTATTTGTCGACCATTTACAAATCGAATTGTCAATCATAAATGAACTCTGTTTCAAATTTCTAACTGTAAGTCCCTGAGTGTTACTGACACAAAATTAGTATCTCTCTCTATATATATAGGCCTACTATAATGTTTTGCAAGGTGACAGGTTTGAAGCTGACTGCACTTGAAGAAATAAATATTGATTGGGTAAATTAATACTTTTATTAAATTATTCCTTAGGCTTTCACGGCCGGTGTCATTTGAATTATGCATGATATCCGGGCTGTTTGGCCGTGGTCCCTGGTTTAAAACAAAACCAAACGTTTCGGCAGCTCCACTGGCTGCCATCATCAGTGGTAAAAAATTCCTGCACTTTGGGTGTCTACGTGCAGGCCCACAGTACTGTGGTATAGGGACCACGGCCAAACAGCCCGGATATCATGCATAATAATACTTTTATTGGTTATTCTTTTTGTTTTGTATAAAACATGTACAATTATATCTGAAAATTATGAATTTCAAAATATACAAATTTTGAAATATTTGACAGTTTGAAGCGTTTTTTATAACAAACCCCAGTTTTAAATCTTCCCTTTCTCATTTGTCTGTGCTTTTTGATATCCCCAATGATGCAAGCTCGCAAAAACCCTCACTACTATGCGACTTTTTAATCTATTCCTACCCTGTTTCATTCCACCCTACTGTGAGTCTCCAGCAGTTTACGGGTATTACCATCTTTGCTGTCGTCACCGTCATCGTCATTCCTATTATTGTAGCGATGCCGTAATGTGTTGGAATTTTGGAAAAAAGTCGGTAGCTTAATATTAATTAAGAAAGTTGTGTTAGTGGTTATAATCACAAACAGAATAATCACTGTTGCACACCACTATAGAAAAATTATTCCGATATTAGCGCTTTCAAGCTTCACAGCTCATCGTCAGATCAGATCTGACTTCCGATCTGACGATGAGCTGTGAAGCTTGAAAGCGCTAATATCGGAATAATTTTTCTATAGTGGTGTGCAACAGTGATTATTCTGTTTGTGAATATTATAAAGCTACATCTTGCGTACACAAAGACTAGATAGAGCGCTGTCTTCAGGCTAAATTAATATACGAAATCGTAACTATACTATAATGAAATTATTCGTAGCATACAATGAATAAAGGGTACTTTATAGTCAACACTGGTTTCCTTTTTTAGTTAGTCGACATAACCTGTCGCTTTTCACAAATTTTTTGCAAACTGTGGTTTCCCTGTAAACCGAAAGAAAAATCAGAAAACTGCCTAACCCAACCTATTAAGTTTACTAACAGTCACGGGGATACATTTGTTAAATCGAATCTGCAAAGACTCTGGATTCCAGATATCCACACGTAAGATCAAGGTGGTGGCTTTTCGTGGATCTGATACCGTACGGGCGAAAATTGTTATAGATGGTACTGTCCTGGAACAAGTTAGCAGTTTTGAATACCTGGGCTACAGTGTCTTATAATGCAAGCAACGACGTTGTGAACAAGTTGGATAAGTGCAACCTTATGTGCGGGACCATTAGGCGAACTCTTAAGTCAGCAAGTAAAGGAACACGCCTAAAATTCTACAAGGTGAAGGCTCGTCCCACACTTCTTTATGGGTCTGAGAATTGGACTTTAAGGAAAGGTCAGGCCAGTCGCATCCAAGCGGATGAAATGAGATTTCTCAGGCACGTGGCAGGGTATACTCTCCATGATCATAGAAGAAACAGAGTATACGGCAGGAACTGAATATTACGAGTACATACTCGACAGGATCGCCCAGTATCGGCTGAATTGGTGGGAACATCTTTGCCGAATGGATGACGGCCGCATCCCCAAACAACTCTGGAACTGTAAGCCGAGGGGACGGAGAGGTGTGGGACGTCCGAGGAAGCGCTGGAGTGACCAGCTCTAATGAGATTTCTCAGGCACGTGACAGGGTATACTCTCCATGATCATAGAAGAAACAGAGATATACGGCAGGAACTGAATATTACGAGTACATACTCGACAGGATCGCCCAGTATCGGCTGAATTGGTGGGAACATCTTTGCCGAATAGATGACGGCCGCATCCCCAAACAACTCTGGAACTGTAAGCCGAGGGGACGGAGAGGTGTGGGACGTCCGAGGAAGCGCTGGAATGACCAGCTCTAATTTTTGTCTATTTGAGACCGGAACAAACCAACCTTGGTTTAATCCGTGAAGATGATTATGATTATGACCAATCACGGCCGGAGTCATTGGTAAAAGAATTTATATCCGGGGTTGTTTGGCCGTGGTCGATTATTTTGTTCTGTCATTATATAAATGTTTCGGCCACGTTTGCAATTCTTTTACCTTGTATAGGGGTACGTTCGGCTCTCCACCCTTTTCTCGAACCCTTTGTAACTTTTTTCTACTGAAGAAGGCCTCCGGTGGGTAACCGAAACGTTTAGAGAATGACAGGACAAAGCAATCGACCACGGCCAAACAACCCGGACATAATATTATTTTACCAGACCTACCAACGTATAAAAAAAATGTTTTCTTACTCGAGTCGAAATTGGAGTATTTCGACATACAACATGATATACTGTATGTCATTTATCACTCTGTCTATCTTTCCATCGTCTGTCTGCCTGTGTGGGTGGGTGGGGTGGGGTGGGGGGGTTATGTCTCACGATAACTTTTCAATGCCAATTTTCGTAAACTTGGCATATATGTCTTTATTTTTATCCTACTTGAAACGTAAATAAACAATTTTTGTTTTTAATTTTCTTCCGGAACATAGAAAAAGTAACAAAATAGAATTAACATCGTAAAAAATATTTGCTACGGACAATGTAAATGGGCATCGGGAAAATGTAATAATACTCTAACGTAGTTTTGACACAGAATAATGAATAAACCAATTTAAATATTTTAACAAAAGAAGCGAGTTGTCGGTTTTAATTCCCCCGTTTGACATTTATTAATATTAAGGTTAAATAAGACAAGCTAAATATGTGCTTACGCTGACGATGTTGTGATAATAGCCAGATCAAGACAACTGCGAGTTGAGGTATACAAACAAGGAGCTGAATCAAAAATCCGCTGGATTGGGATTGAATGTGAATATCAGAAAAACTAAATACACGCTAATTTCTGCATCAGAAATCTTTTTCAATTAATAATTTTTAGAGAATATTTCATTTGATGCAGTTAATAAGTTCAGATACCTGGGTAACATGATAGATAATGAAGGGTCCATACACACAACAACACGTGACAGGATACAGATAGGAAATAGAGCATATTATGCCAACAGTAGACTACGGAGAAGCAAACTTATTAGTCGTAACATAAAAATAAAAGTATAAAGACATTTATCAGGCCGGTTGTTACTTATGGAAGCGATACATAAACATTAACAAAAAATAAAAACAAGAAACACTGAGAAGGTTTGAAAAAAAAAAAATATTGGAAGACGTATTTATGGTCCGGTTAAAGAAGATGCTAATGAAGAATAAGAAATAATAAGGAGATAGATGAGCTGTTGAAGCACGAGGACATTGTAAGATTCGTAACAATGGCTAGGTCACCTAGAGCGGATGAATGATCAGCGTATGCCAAAGAAAATGCTGAGGGCGCCAGTCTAGAAAGCGGGGCCGACCTAGGATAAGATGATATGGATGATGTGTTGGAAAATCTAAGAAGAACGGATGTGAGAGAAGTTACACTGATAGGAGACATTGGAGAAGACTGGTGATGTAAGCACCAGACATTTATCAGTCTGTCTGTCTGTCTGCCTTTGTGGGGGGTATGCCTCACGTTAACTTTTGAATGCCAATTTTCATAAACTTGGCATGTGTGTCTTTACTTTTATACGACAGATCTCTATTGTTTTTGAGATCGATCCCCTCAAGAATAGCGAGGTGGGAGGCGAAATGAGAGGTGCAAATTTTGAAAACAATTTGCGGGGTATCAACTTTTTAAAAAGTGACAAAAACGGGATTTAGTGTTCAGAATTGAACACAGCATTTGAACAATTAAGCTCCCTGAGTGGCAGAAGTCGTTATTTTGAACGAAACACATTTGTTGTTTCAACATTAGATACAAGTAAATTTTCAGCATTAGATAATTTTTTAGTTGTTATAAAAATTACGGAAACCCAAATCACTCTACTTTTTTTTAGGAAAATATCAATTATAAAGTAGAAAACGTATACAACAAACACACGAATTTCCTAACTATCGCGTTGATTTTTTTGTTAAATTTATAACCATAGTGCCTAAATGACAAATAATTCAGTCTTAGCTCTTAAGTTTATATCTGTTTCCGTAACTACATATAGGCCTATAATAGTTTTTACAAGTATATATAACCGATAATAAGCCTAACATGTAAAGTTCTTTTTTGCAGACATAGCTTATAAGTAGGGGGATAATGCCGGTTCTGACCAAAGTACCGTTATTCCCCCACCACCACCGCTGGACCAGCAGCATCAACCAATCAAATTTCATGGCGCCTTTCGCGCGTCAATTCAAATATATGCCGTCTTTCGCGAGCCTAAATCACTTTCACTTTCTACTGGACCGCGAATTTCCGCGAATAAATTTTTTTATTTTTTTTTTAATTTGATATTTTTATTTTTTTAATTAAATTGATTTGCATATCCGCGAATATATGCCGTCTTTCGCGAGCCTAAATCACTTTCACTTTCTACTGGACCGCGAATTTCCGCGAATAAATTTTTTTAATTTGATATTTTTATTTTTTTAATTAAATTGATTTGCATATCCGCGAATATATGCCGCCTTTCGCGAGCCTAAATCACTTTCACTTTCTAATTTCCGCGAATATAATTTTTTATATGCAGCCTTTCGCGAGCCTAGATCACTTTCACTTTCTACTGGACCACAGCATCCGCGACTTTTTCGCTGATCTGTGTCAAGATCCGCGACTTTTTCGCGTATCTGGACCACAGCATCAGCGAATATAATTTTTTTTTTTTATATGCCGCCTTTCGCGAGCTTAGATCACTTTCACTTTCTATCACTTGATGTATTATAGTGTATATATTAAATATATGATCAGGGTTACCAACCTTGCATGAGTTCAAATTTGTTATAATGTATATTAAATCTATATGATCAGGTTTACCAACCTATGTATGGGTTCAAACTTGATATGTGTGTGTATTATAGTGTATATTAAAATATATGATCAGGGTTACCAACCTTGCATGAGTTCAAATTTGTTATAATGTATATTAAATCTATATGATCAGGTTTACCAAGTATCCCTCCTCAGACGCTGGTGTTACTTTGCATTTTTGCATTAAATATATATATCGTAAACAATGAAATAATAATATTTCGTCATTGTAAGATTTTAATAAAACAATTATCAGTTTAAATTCTCTCTCTCTCACACTTGTTGTGTATGTTTCTCTCTCTCTCTGTGGTCAGTACCGCGCGCATGTATATGAAATTAGAAAGTTTATATTTATTCGACAAATATTAACGCCCTCTCTCTCTCTCTCTCTCTCGCTCGCAGACGTCGGAAGCAATTCGAGGTCATTGACACGACTTTACACTGACACATTGCAGTCTCTCACTCTCTCTCTCTCTCGCTCTCTCTCTCTCTCTCTGGGTTAAGCTGGTGTTGTACGTTACTAAAATCATAGCAAATATTTTCATTCTAAGCATGTATTACTGTTTAGTAATAATTACAGCCCCAACAAAGGATATATAAGTTTGTGTACATGGATTGTATATTGCAAGTACGGAATTATTATTTAAATCCGATATCTGTTTTTATTAAAATCATACAATGTCAAAAGAGGATAGTTGTCTGTTACGAACCAGTACTAACTCTCCTATATGGCCGTCGCTCGCATCATCCGTATTTAAAGTTCGCTACTTCCAATACACATGGCCTCTGTAACAGATTTGGTCTCCAACAGGTGTGATTCGAACGGTAAGAGCAAGAACAATATGAACAAGGCCAAGGACATTATATGTCTAGTATCCCTCCTCAGACGCTGGTGTTACTTTGTGTCATAAAATCTCGTGGCACTCAAGATAAGAGACAATACGTTTGCAAAAAACGACAAAATTGAACTTCTGGAAACAAAATTGTACGGTTTGTAAGTAATATCGACAACACAGGTCAGCATTTTTCGGTCATTGACAGATAAAGGGATCGTCACATTAGGACTACTGACTGCTAAATCCAGTAGTACAAGAACTTAGATATTTGTTGAATCAGTAGCAAAAAAATGTTAGATCTACTGTTTTCAGCGTACATAGACATTTGATAATATTCCATTTTGGTTGTATTCGTGAAGCCATAGTGTAATGGCTGTCCTTGGAAGTCATGTAACCCTTAGTGTTTGTGCAGGAATCGTAGTCGGATTTTAGTTTCTGTCATGTCTTTCGTCCGTTTGTGTGCAGGTTGTCTTTACAGTCATGAAAATCATTTCAAGAGGTAAGCCGCATTGTATTGTTCGCGTACCGCGAGCATATGCGGTGGTGATTGCTGTACAAGAATTCTACGGACTGATGTGTTACGAAATTAGCGTGGTAACCAAGTTCTATGACATAGAGCGCGGGTTTCTCCGTACAATTGTGTAACGTCGCGTAGCATTTTTGTGCGATGTTAAGCGACCTATAAAACGTAATGAACCTGTTGTGCCATGATGACGGAGTTGCACAGATGCGTGTGATAATAATAATAATAACAATAATAATATAAAGAGGTCGCGTGCTCAAACATTATTATTATTTCGCCTTTGACATGCTCCTTGTCAGTCTGTAATTTAGAGGTAGCGAATCTTTTTGCCATTCTTCTGCCGATGATAAAATGTTCTCTGTAGAGTTATTCGTCAAGTTGTTGGTGTAACAATAACATGGTGTAAGCTACCTCTCGTTTATCCATGAGAATGAGTGTTCGGTGTCATCTGCCGTGAGGGTAAATAGCGCCTTATTTTCGCTATTATTTACAACGGTACGGCTAAAATACTAGTAAGCGTAATCAAAAATTACTTCCTACCCTGCTAACAACATCAATGGATGCATTTTGAGTACGTGGCTATGAAAATGATCCGGACACAGGTTATGTCAGGTTGTAATAAGTTAGGCCTCTCCAGTTCTATAATTTTCTACAAAAAATTAGTTTTGTTTCCGATTAAGTATCTCCATTTTAATTACTTTTAACACTACACTGAAAAGTTTGTAGTTGTGGGTAGAGGAAAGGTATCCGTAGTATGTCATACGATAGTGAAGGAAAGATTTCATCGATATTTTGACATGTTCTCTCGCATATGTTATAGGTTACAGTGGATATGAGATTCGGTTAGAACATGTGCACACTAAATAGGTAATTGTAAGGAAAATAAGAAATTACTGTAATAGGTAAGTTGTTCAGTACTACAGGAGTAGAAAAATATTTTCATATTCATCATTGTCGTAAGGAACTCACACCCTGATGGAAGGACACACAAGGTGCAGTACAAAAATCCTCCCAGAAGGTCCTTCCAGAGGGCGACTGACTGTACGCTATCATTAAAATTATACAAAACCACTGCTGTCCCGATTCAGATGTACGACAGTGAGGAATGTAAGCGAGACATGTCTACAATTTGAAGCAGCTGAAGTGCTTTCTCTGAGAAGAGTCAAGGGTTCCACACAGTTGGACAGAACGACTGCATTCGGAACGAGCTAAACGTCTATAATCCGAACCAGCGAATAGACGATTACAGATTAAAATGGTGGGAACACGTCGACGGAATGGACGAAAACAGGCAAGCAGTCCAGCGGGCTAAGCTATGTTAACTTCACACACACGCACGCACGCACACACACACACACACACACACACACACACACACACACATTGATACATTTGGAAACTGAGTACAGAATAAATCTACAATCACCTAGTCGGTTTGTTGGCAGAAAACAATTAATATATTCGTTGAGAAAATCTGTTGTGGCTGAACGAAACATGTGTCTGAATAAATTTTCTCTCTACATAGCAGTTGTAAAAGTAGTCATATACATTATGTGCTATATATACAAAAGGCTTTCAACGTGTTTGTCATTTCAACCAATTTGTACCGTGCTCTAATTATGTAAAAAAAAAAAAAAATAACTGTACCGCTCCATACAACTGAGAATAAATCCGTACACACACACATGAACAATTTTACGTTTAAATAAAATCTATACATACAATAAAATTACGTTTCAGTATTAATGATATAAATATTACTGTTTTATTAATTTAAAATACCGTATAATTGCTTACGACGCGCACACTTAGCAACGTTTTTACTTATTTGAACAAGCCATGTATTAACTTCAATAAATAATGCACTTGATAATGTTTAAATATTTCCAACAACTATGTTGATTAGAAGTGCTGTAAGTTCAATAACAATGTTCGCTACGTAACGTATTCAAATCTGTTTACTCACCTCTTAAATGTTGATGCACGCAATTATCGATTTCACAATGAGGTATGAAGGCTAATTGCATTCTTCACGTATATATATTGATGTATCTTACAACGGTAGGGTAGGAGTAGCTTAGCGTTTTTGTTTTGAAAGTCATTGTCCGCCGTTGGAAACTTTCAGAAGTTAGCGATACTGAAAGTATTTTCGTGCATTAGTCAAAATTAGGAAAACAATGCAGAGAGAGAGCGAGTGGACACACATGTAAGTAGCTCGATACTCAGTGACAACAACAACACACACACACACACACACACACACACACACAGTTAATATTTGTCAAATATATAACAACGAGTGAGAGAGAGAGAGAGAGAGAGAGAGAGAGTGAGGAGGGGTCATCGACCGTGATGGAAAAGCTTTACCTCACTGCTTTAAGAAGTTAGCGATACTTAAAGTATTTTCGGTCAAGTTAACACGGCTCTTTTTAAGAAACATTCTATCATTTATTTGATGTCGATACCGGTATTAATTATAGATTACACTTAGTTCCATTCACTTCCATGTGCTTACAAATACTTGTAATTAGTTTCGTTAATAACTAGGCCAAAACATTGTCATTACATGTCAACTCTTCCGTCTGTCTCGTAAATTTTGCGCAGCACTGTTTGAGTCTTATCTTTGTAAATAAAGAGCAACAGCAACAGTGTCGTAATACTCATACGAAACGATTTGTATCACCACAATTAATCATTGCTATTGAAATGAACAAAAATTATTCACATTAAAACATTATCAAGTGCATTATCTAACTACAACTGCAATCATTCAATTATCGTATGCATATATGTACAGAACAAACATAAATATAGTTTACAGTCCAATGTAATGCAATATTTTTAAAAATTCATTTTACATTGATTAAATATATATATTGCAAACAATATTATAAAATAAATACAAATCACAAACAATGTTATAAAATAAATAAAATATTAATAATAATTTTTGACATTGTAAGATTTTAATAAAAACAGATAACGATTCATTAACAACAAAATGGACTGCACTCATACATTATTCTTGTTCCAGGAGCGACTTGACTGCAGTGATCAGACCTACAGAAAAAGTACACTTTATCGTAATTACTTTGTAGTATAAACATTATACTTACATTGTCTCTATATGGCTCCGTTTTCCTCTTTTACACTCTGTAAATATATAATATACCGCCTTCCTTATTTGTTCGGGCTTAGGACCGACTCAAGATCACGTGAAAATGTTTTTTGTTGTGTAAACAAATAACGAATTCAAGTAATATGAGGCTAAGTTACGGTGGCTCTGAAAAGAACCGATTAATAATTAGACCTAACGTTTGTGTGTTGTTTTTATCATTTTAGTTGTGTCACCACAAACTGGCACTGCGGCATTACTCGAGCATGTAAAGCGTTAGGACAATCGTCCATCGTCCAGTCCTCAAATCTAACTTGACATGAACTACACCGTACAGTATCGCCATCCCCCTCGTACACAAACCCAGCGCGTACCAGTGTTTGTGGACTCTGGTTGATATTTGGATACTTTAAATGGTAATCTTTACGTGCACCCACTCTCTGTATTTTAAAATACGTGCGTAGACGACGTAAATATTCTTCATGATTGTACTTCATTGTACAGCCGTAAATGAAGAGTAATCTGCATGGCTTCCCTTACACACATTTATATGTAACTAGAAGTGGTGTAAGATCCCCACCACCTGCCCTTTTCTTCTTCTTCAAGTGGAAAGGTGAAGAACAAACGATACATGATTACAACACCAGCTTAACTCAAGGTCATTGTACACACACAGTGGAATGCTTTCAGAAATTTGCGACACACACACACACACACACACATACATACACAACGATGTTTCTACTTATTTGAACAAGTCCTGTATTAAATGCACTTGTTAATGTTTTAATGTGAACAATTTTACGTTTAAATAAAATCTGTACATACAATAAAATTATGTTTCAGTATTAATGATATAAATATTACTGTTTTATTAATTTAAAATACCGTATATATATATAACCTAGGAACTTCGCAGGTGAAGAAATTAATTTCTATTTTTCATCTGTAACGACATGCGTGTATAATTTTAATTTATTTCACTATACACCTCTGAACCTATGTGTAATTATTTTGTAAACTGCGTTATCTATGGAGGAACTGTCGCAGCAAACGTTAACACTAGAACGATTATATTATTATTATTTAGTGATCAGATAATTTCATAAAAAAATAAGAAACGTAAAAGATATACGCTGACTTTACCGCAACCACGTCTATTTAGATAAACAGCTCGGAAGAAAAAATAATTCTTCACAAAGCAGAACAACAACAACAACTACAGTCTCAAATAAATATATATTTTAAATCTGGGGCTATGCGTGTACGTAGGGAAGGTCTTCATATGCTCACTGAACAAAATATAAATATTCGCTGGCAGATAATTTCATAAAAAAATAAGAAACGTAAAAGATATACACTGACTTTACCGCAACCACGTCTATTTAGATAAACGGCTCGGAAGAAAAAATAATTCTTCACAAAGCAGAACAACAACTACAGTCTCAAATAAATATATTTTAAAAAAGATAAATATACATTAGATGGAAATGTTTCCTCTGTTTTTCTCTGTGAAACACAAAAAGAACTTGGGAATCGTGTGTCTTCCCTAGATGCAGTCAACACGATTAAAAGTAAAATTTTAATAACAAAGTTTTCACTGTACTTTAACAAGGATGGTAATATTTTTTTTTTCTAGTGCCTAATCTTTTAAACTAAAAAACGTACAATCTTTATTACTTTTACAAATACACACAGACGTTAGGGAGAGACTGCAATGTGTCAGTGTAAAGTCGTGTCAATGACCTCTTGTATTACAATGGTTTAGCATAGTTTCTTACTGAAGGCTTGTACGCTTTAAATTCAGCTATACCTAAAATATATCTTCAATTACAGTCATTGTACACACACAATGGAATGCTTTCAGAAATTTGCGACACACACACACACACACACACAACGCTGTTTCTACTTATTTGAACAAGTCCTGTATTAAATGCACTTGTTAATGTTTTAATGTAATCAAATTTACGTTTAAATAAAATCTGTACATACAATAAAATTATGTTTCAGTATTAATGATATAAATATTACTGTTTTATTAATTTAAAATACCGTATATATATATATATATATATATATATATATATAACCTAGGAACTTCGCAGGTGAAGAAATTAATTTCTATTTTTCATCTGTAACGACATGCGTGTATAATTTTAATTTATTTCACTATACACCTTCGCCACCGCTGCTACCACAGTCGTCAGTAATAAAAAAAGAAGAAGAAGAAAGCTCAGTTAGGAAACGCTTCAGTACTCGTTCGAAACTGAAACGATTAACGTACCTTACGTCTTACGTCTTTCGTCTTACGTCTTACGTCTTACGTCTTACGTCTTACGTTTACGTTTCACGTCTTACGTCTTACGTTTTAGTTTCACATCTTACGTCTTACGTCTTACGTCTTACGTTTTACGTTTTACGTCTTACGTCTTACGTCTTACGTTTACGTTTTACGTCTTACGTCTTACGTTTTAGTTTCACATCTTACGTCTTACGTTTTACGTCTTACGTCTTACGTCTTACGTCTTACGTCTTACGTTTACGTTTTACGTCTTACGTCTTACGTTTTAGTTTCACATCTTACGTCTTACGTCTTACGTTTACGTTTTACGTCTTACGTCTTACGTTTTACGTCTTACGTCTTACGTTTTACGTTTTACGTTTTACGTCTTACGTCTTACGTCTTACGTCTTACGTCTTACGTCTTACGTCTTACGTTTTACGTTTTACGTTTTTTTATTCGCGGAAATTCGCGGATGCTGTGGTCCATTGGGACTGATGTTAATCGTTTCAGTTTCGAACGAGAACTGATTAGCAATTGTGTTTGCGTTCGAGAAGTTTAAACCCTTCCTAGAACATAAAGAATTCCTTTTGGAAACCGTCAATCAGGCGTTATCTTGGTTATTGAATCACCCTAAACAGTTAGGATGAATTGGAAGGTGGATATTGAAGTTAAACTGCTACAAATTCAGAGTGCAGCATATAAAAGGTACTCAAAACGTAGTCGCTGATACCCTGTCTCGTATGTTCCAGTCGCCCACTAAAACTCCTGAAAACAAAGAGAATCCGGAAATAGCACATGCTAACGTCGTAATTACTGAATTCCCCCTTGCCTTCACAAATATTGCCCTGTATCAACAACAAGACCTCTCACTGAAGCCTATTATAGAACAACTTACGCAAGGTATTAAATCCGAGAAGTACGTATTGAGTAGAAATGTACTATGTCACAAGATAAGAATAATAGCCCCGGATGTAATTAAGCCCATGCTGATGGAATACTTCCATTCATCTACCATAGGAGCCCATATGGGAATCAATAAGACAATACATCGTGTTCGAAAGGAATATCATTGGAACAATATGAACAGCGAAATAGCCAACTTCGTAAAGAAATGTACATTACGTGCCCTCAGTAAACCGGCCCG
The DNA here is from genome assembly GCA_034769895.1 of Magicicada septendecula. Lineage (NCBI taxonomy): Eukaryota > Metazoa > Arthropoda > Insecta > Hemiptera > Cicadidae > Magicicada > Magicicada septendecula. Next base: position 42,067,122 of record CM068370.1, on the reverse strand, counting down.
AAATAATCAAGTGAGCCAAATGATTTCAGAAATCCCTAAGACCCCTTTTTCTAAACTTTATCTAGATTTCTCAGGTCCATATCCACGATCCAAATCAGGCAATACAATGTTACTCATCTGTGTAGATTCGTTCACTAAATTTGTTTGGATGTATCCCATGCGACGAGCATTAGCGTCGACGACTGTAAAAATATTACAGGAAAGACTATTTAAAGACTACGGTACTCCAGTACGTATAGTATCTGATAACAGTCCACAGTTTAAAGCGAAAGAATTTAGGAATATGTGTTTCAAGTTAGGGATAGACCATATAACCACTACAGAGTATCGACCGCAAGGCAATATTGCTGAAAGGTATCTACGAAACCTCAAATCTGCGCTAATCGCCTATCATGTAAACGATCACACGTCGTGGGACCAAAACCTATCCTGGATTCAATATGCTTTTAATTCAGCTTATCACGAAGGTCACAAGTCGACCCCGTTTGAGTTACTGTACAAATACCGACCAAACCACCCTTTGTCCACAAGATGGAATATACACGATCTGCTGCCTCCGCAAATAACGGATAAGCAGATAAAGCGAATATGGAATAAAGCCCGCTCTAATTTAAGAGCAAACTTAGAGAAATCCAGAAAATACCACTGCATTTAATACAGGACTTGTTCAAATAAGTAGAAACAGCGTTGTGTATGTGTGTGCGTGTGTGCGTGTGTGTGTGTGTGTGTGTGTGTGTGTGTGTGTGTGTGTGTGTGTGTGTGTGTGTGTGTGTGTGTGTGTGTGTGTGTGTGTGTGTGTGTGTGTGTCGCAAATTTCTGAAAGCATTCCATTGTGTGTGTACAATGACTGTAATTGAAGATATATTTTAGGTATAGCTGAATTTAAAGCGTACAAGCCTTCAGTAAGAAACTATGCTAAACCATTGTAATACAAGAGGTCATTGACACGACTTTACACTGACACATTGCAGTCTCTCCCTAACGTCTGTGTGTATTTGTAAAAGTAATAAAGATTGTACGTTTTTTAGTTTAAAAGATTAGGCACTAGAAAAAAAAAATATTACCATCCTTGTTAAAGTACAGTGAAAACTTTGTTATTAAAATTTTACTTTTAATCGTGTTGACTGCATCTAGGGAAGAAACACGATTCCCAAGTTCTTTTTGTGTTTCACAGAGAAAAACAGAGGAAACATTTCCATCTAATGTATATTTATCTTTTTTAAAATATATTTATTTGAGACTGTAGTTGTTGTTCTGCTTTGTGAAGAATTATTTTTTCTTCCGAGCCGTTTATCTAAATAGACGTGGTTGCGGTAAAGTCAGTGTATATCTTTTACGTTTCTTATTTTTTTATGAAATTATCTGCCAGCGAATATTTATATTTTGTTCAGTGAGCATATGAAGACCTTCCCTATGTACACGCATAGCCCCAGATTTAAAATATATATTTATTTGAGACTGTAGTTGTTGTTGTTGTTCTGCTTTGTGAAGAATTATTTTTTCTTCCGAGCTGTTTATCTAAATAGACGTGGTTGCGGTAAAGTCAGCGTATATCTTTTACGTTTCTTATTTTTTTATGAAATTATCTGATCACTAAATAATAATAATATAATCGTTCTAGTGTTAACGTTTGCTGCGACAGTTCCTCCATAGATAACGCAGTTTACAAAATAATTACACATAGGTTCAGAGGTGTATAGTGAAATAAATTAAAATTATACACGCATGTCGTTACAGATGAAAAATAGAAATTAATTTCTTCACCTGCGAAGTTCCTAGGTTATATATATATATACGGTATTTTAAATTAATAAAACAGTAATATTTATATCATTAATACTGAAACATAATTTTATTGTATGTACAGATTTTATTTAAACGTAAAATTGTTCACATTAAAACATTAACAAGTGCATTTATACAGGACTTGTTCAAATAAGTAGAAACATCGTTGTGTATGTATGTGTGTGTGTGTGTGTGTGTGTCGCAAATTTCTGAAAGCATTCCACTGTGTGTGTACAATGACCTTGAGTTAAGCTGGTGTTGTAATCATGTATCGTTTGTTCTTCACCTTCCACTTCAAGAAGAAGAAAAGGGCAGGTGGTGGGGATCTTACACCACTTCTAGTTACATATAAATGTGTGTAAGGGAAGCCATGCAAATTACTCTTCATTTACGGCTGTACAATGAAGTACAATCATGAAGAATATTTACGTCGTCTACGCACGTATTTTAAAATACAGAGAGTGGGTGCACGTAAAGATTACCATTTAAAGTATCCAAATATCAACCAGAGTCCACAAACACTGGTACGCGCTGGGTTTGTGTACGAGGGGGATGGCGATACTGTACGGTGTAGTTCATGTCAAGTTAGATTTGAGGACTGGACGATGGACGATTGTCCTAACGCTTTACATGCTCGAGTAATGCCGCAGTGCCAGTTTGTGGTGACACAACTAAAATGATAAAAACAACACACAAACGTTAGGTCTAATTATTAATCGGTTCTTTTCAGAGCCACCGTAACTTAGCCTCATATTACTTGAATTCGTTATTTGTTTACACAACAAAAAACATTTTCACGTGATCTTGAGTCGGTCCTAAGCCCGAACAAATAAGGAAGGCGGTATATTATATATTTACAGAGTGTAAAAGAGGAAAACGGAGCCATATAGAGACAATGTAAGTATAATGTTTATACTACAAAGTAATTACGATAAAGTGTACTTTTTCTGTAGGTCTGATCACTGCAGTCAAGTCGCTCCTGGAACAAGAATAATGTATGAGTGCAGTCCATTTTGTTGTTAATGAATCGTTATCTGTTTTTATTAAAATCTTACAATGTCAAAAATTATTATTAATATTTTATTTATTTTATAACATTGTTTGTGATTTGTATTTATTTTATAATATTGTTTGCAATATATATATTTAATCAATGTAAAATGAATTTTTAAAAATATTGCATTACATTGGACTGTAAACTATACTTATGTTTGTTCTGTACATATATGCATACGATAATTGAATGATTGCAGTTGTAGTTAGATAATGCACTTGATAATGTTTTAATGTGAATAATTTTTGTTCATTTCAATAGCAATGATTAATTGTGGTGATACAAATCGTTTCGTATGAGTATTACGACACTGTTGCTGTTGCTCTTTATTTACAAAGATAAGACTCAAACAGTGCTGCGCAAAATTTACGAGACAGACGGAAGAGTTGACATGTAATGACAATGTTTTGGCCTAGTTATTAACGAAACTAATTACAAGTATTTGTAAGCACATGGAAGTGAATGGAACTAAGTGTAATCTATAATTAATACCGGTATCGACATCAAATAAATGATAGAATGTTTCTTAAAAAGAGCCGTGTTAACTTGACCGAAAATACTTTAAGTATCGCTAACTTCTTAAAGCAGTGAGGTAAAGCTTTTCCATCACGGTCGATGACCCCTCCTCACTCTCTCTCTCTCTCTCTCTCTCTCTCTCTCACTCGTTGTTATATATTTGACAAATATTAACTGTGTGTGTGTGTGTGTGTGTGTGTGTGTGTGTGTTGTTGTTGTTGTCACTGAGTATCGAGCTACTTACATGTGTGTCCACTCGCTCTCTCTCTGCATTGTTTTCCTAATTTTGACTAATGCACGAAAATACTTTCAGTATCGCTAACTTCTGAAAGTTTCCAACGGCGGACAATGACTTTCAAAACAAAAACGCTAAGCTACTCCTACCCTACCGTTGTAAGATACATCAATATATATACGTGAAGAATGCAATTAGCCTTCATACCTCATTGTGAAATCGATAATTGCGTGCATCAACATTTAAGAGGTGAGTAAACAGATTTGAATACGTTACGTAGCGAACATTGTTATTGAACTTACAGCACTTCTAATCAACATAGTTGTTGGAAATATTTAAACATTATCAAGTGCATTATTTATTGAAGTTAATACATGGCTTGTTCAAATAAGTAAAAACGTTGCTAAGTGTGCGCGTCGTAAGCAATTATACGGTATTTTAAATTAATAAAACAGTAATATTTATATCATTAATACTGAAACGTAATTTTATTGTATGTATAGATTTTATTTAAACGTAAAATTGTTCATGTGTGTGTGTACGGATTTATTCTCAGTTGTATGGAGCGGTACAGTTATTTTTTTTTTTTTACATAATTAGAGCACGGTACAAATTGGTTGAAATGACAAACACGTTGAAAGCCTTTTGTATATATAGCACATAATGTATATGACTACTTTTACAACTGCTATGTAGAGAGAAAATTTATTCAGACACATGTTTCGTTCAGCCACAACAGATTTTCTCAACGAATATATTAATTGTTTTCTGCCAACAAACCGACTAGGTGATTGTAGATTTATTCTGTACTCAGTTTCCAAATGTATCAATGTGTGTGTGTGTGTGTGTGTGTGTGTGTGTGTGTGTGTGTGTGTGTGTGTGTGTGTGTGCGTGCGTGCGTGCGTGTGAAGTTAACATAGCTTAGCCCGCTGGACTGCTTGCCTGTTTTCGTCCATTCCGTCGACGTGTTCCCACCATTTTAATCTGTAATCGTCTATTCGCTGGTTCGGATTATAGACGTTTAGCTCGTTCCGAATGCAGTCGTTCTGTCCAACTGTGTGGAACCCTTGACTCTTCTCAGAGAAAGCACTTCAGCTGCTTCAAATTGTAGACATGTCTCGCTTACATTCCTCACTGTCGTACATCTGAATCGGGACAGCAGTGGTTTTGTATAATTTTAATGATAGCGTACAGTCAGTCGCCCTCTGGAAGGACCTTCTGGGAGGATTTTTGTACTGCACCTTGTGTGTCCTTCCATCAGGGTGTGAGTTCCTTACGACAATGATGAATATGAAAATATTTTTCTACTCCTGTAGTACTGAACAACTTACCTATTACAGTAATTTCTTATTTTCCTTACAATTACCTATTTAGTGTGCACATGTTCTAACCGAATCTCATATCCACTGTAACCTATAACATATGCGAGAGAACATGTCAAAATATCGATGAAATCTTTCCTTCACTATCGTATGACATACTACGGATACCTTTCCTCTACCCACAACTACAAACTTTTCAGTGTAGTGTTAAAAGTAATTAAAATGGAGATACTTAATCGGAAACAAAACTAATTTTTTGTAGAAAATTATAGAACTGGAGAGGCCTAACTTATTACAACCTGACATAACCTGTGTCCGGATCATTTTCATAGCCACGTACTCAAAATGCATCCATTGATGTTGTTAGCAGGGTAGGAAGTAATTTTTGATTACGCTTACTAGTATTTTAGCCGTACCATTGTAAATAATAGCGAAAATAAGGCGCTATTTACCCTCACGGCAGATGACACCGAACACTCATTCTCATGGATAAACGAGAGGTAGCTTACACCATGTTATTGTTACACCAACAACTTGACGAATAACTCTACAGAGAACATTTTATCATCGGCAGAAGAATGGCAAAAAGATTCGCTACCTCTAAATTACAGACTGACAAGGAGCATGTCAAAGGCGAAATAATAATAATGTTTGAGCACGCGACCTCTTTATATTATTATTGTTATTATTATTATTATCACACGCATCTGTGCAACTCCGTCATCATGGCACAATAGGTTCATTACGTTTTATAGGTCGCTTAACATCGCACAAAAATGCTACGCGACGTTACACAATTGTACGGAGAAACCCGCGCTCTATGTCATAGAACTTGGTTACCACGCTAATTTCGTAACACATCAGTCCGTAGAATTCTTGTACAGCAATCACCACCGCATATGCTCGCGGTACGCGAACAATACAATGCGGCTTACCTCTTGAAATGATTTTCATGACTGTAAAGACAACCTGCACACAAACGGACGAAAGACATGACAGAAACTAAAATCCGACTACGATTCCCGCACAAACACTAAGGGTTACATGACTTCCAAGGACAGCCATTACACTATGGCTTCACGAATACAACCAAAATGGAATATTATCAAATGTCTATGTACGCTGAAAACAGTAGATCTAACATTTTTTTGCTACTGATTCAACAAATATCTAAGTTCTTGTACTACTGGATTTAGCAGTCAGTAGTCCTAATGTGACGATCCCTTTATCTGTCAATGACCGAAAAATGCTGACCTGTGTTGTCGATATTACTTACAAACCGTACAATTTTGTTTCCAGAAGTTCAATTTTGTCGTTTTTTTCAAACGTATTGTCTCTTATCTTGAGTGCCACGAGATTTTATGACACAAAGTAACACCAGCGTCTGAGGAGGGATACTAGACATATAATGTCCTTGGCCTTGTTCATATTGTTCTTGCTCTTACCGTTCGAATCACACCTGTTGGAGACCAAATCTGTTACAGAGGCCATGTGTATTGGAAGTAGCGAACTTTAAATACGGATGATGCGAGCGACGGCCATATAGGAGAGTTAGTACTGGTTCGTAACAGACAACTATCCTCTTTTGACATTGTATGATTTTAATAAAAACAGATATCGGATTTAAATAATAATTCCGTACTTGCAATATACAATCCATGTACACAAACTTATATATCCTTTGTTGGGGCTGTAATTATTACTAAACAGTAATACATGCTTAGAATGAAAATATTTGCTATGATTTTAGTAACGTACAACACCAGCTTAACCCAGAGAGAGAGAGAGAGCGAGAGAGAGAGAGAGTGAGAGACTGCAATGTGTCAGTGTAAAGTCGTGTCAATGACCTCGAATTGCTTCCGACGTCTGCGAGCGAGAGAGAGAGAGAGAGAGAGGGCGTTAATATTTGTCGAATAAATATAAACTTTCTAATTTCATATACATGCGCGCGGTACTGACCACAGAGAGAGAGAGAAACATACACAACAAGTGTGAGAGAGAGAGAATTTAAACTGATAATTGTTTTATTAAAATCTTACAATGACGAAATATTATTATTTCATTGTTTACGATATATATATTTAATGCAAAAATGCAAAGTAACACCAGCGTCTGAGGAGGGATACTTGGTAAACCTGATCATATAGATTTAATATACATTATAACAAATTTGAACTCATGCAAGGTTGGTAACCCTGATCATATATTTTAATATACACTATAATACACACACATATCAAGTTTGAACCCATACATAGGTTGGTAAACCTGATCATATAGATTTAATATACATTATAACAAATTTGAACTCATGCAAGGTTGGTAACCCTGATCATATATTTAATATATACACTATAATACATCAAGTGATAGAAAGTGAAAGTGATCTAAGCTCGCGAAAGGCGGCATATAAAAAAAAAAAATTATATTCGCTGATGCTGTGGTCCAGATACGCGAAAAAGTCGCGGATCTTGACACAGATCAGCGAAAAAGTCGCGGATGCTGTGGTCCAGTAGAAAGTGAAAGTGATCTAGGCTCGCGAAAGGCTGCATATAAAAAATTATATTCGCGGAAATTAGAAAGTGAAAGTGATTTAGGCTCGCGAAAGGCGGCATATATTCGCGGATATGCAAATCAATTTAATTAAAAAAATAAAAATATCAAATTAAAAAAATTTATTCGCGGAAATTCGCGGTCCAGTAGAAAGTGAAAGTGATTTAGGCTCGCGAAAGACGGCATATATTCGCGGATATGCAAATCAATTTAATTAAAAAAATAAAAATATCAAATTAAAAAAAAAATAAAAAAATTTATTCGCGGAAATTCGCGGTCCAGTAGAAAGTGAAAGTGATTTAGGCTCGCGAAAGACGGCATATATTTGAATTGACGCGCGAAAGGCGCCATGAAATTTGATTGGTTGATGCTGCTGGTCCAGCGGTGGTGGTGGGGGAATAACGGTACTTTGGTCAGAACCGGCATTATCCCCCTACTTATAAGCTATGTCTGCAAAAAAGAACTTTACATGTTAGGCTTATTATCGGTTATATATACTTGTAAAAACTATTATAGGCCTATATGTAGTTACGGAAACAGATATAAACTTAAGAGCTAAGACTGAATTATTTGTCATTTAGGCACTATGGTTATAAATTTAACAAAAAAATCAACGCGATAGTTCGGAAATTCGTGTGTTTGTTGTATACGTTTTCTACTTTATAATTGATATTTTCCTAAAAAAAAGTAGAGTGATTTGGGTTTCCGTAATTTTTATAACAACTAAAAAATTATCTAATGCTGAAAATTTACTTGTATCTAATGTTGAAACAACAAATGTGTTTCGTTCAAAATAACGACTTCTGCCACTCAGGGAGCTTAATTAGTTACTTAAGATATGAATAAACACGCAGTTGATTCAATAGATTTCTCAGGTGATTGTTTTTTATTTTTTCAATTGTTTTTGAGTTTGACACTTCAAAACTATAGGGGGAGGAAAATTGTAAATGGGTCAAAATTGTGAAAAAAATTGCAAAAGCTCATGTAGGGTGTCAAAATGAATTTTAACCACAACCTGAATTTAGTGTTCGTTTTTGAAAACGTATTTAAAATTTTTAAGATTTTTGGACGCCTGGAACGGAAAAGTAGGTAGAACTTTTTACGTTCTACAGCACAAAGTTTGGCTAAAAGTGAAAACGTCCCCCTCCATTAAAAAAGAAATAACGAAGAAAGACTATCACTCGAGTAATATGAAGTCAAGAATAAAGTCACATAAGAACGCTCTAAAATTAAAACAAACGTGTAATTTACCGTGGTTTCTGGATATGTAAAGTACCCACACTGAAAACAGGCACACTCCATCATAAACAGAATAGAAACTTGAGACTTATTTTACCTGTTCATACTTGACTTATACAGACTGTTTCGTCATGACCAAGATCAGACTGTACGATAAGTACATTCCCCGTTGGAATCAGAGGTAACTTAATATAAACAATTTCAAAAAAAAATCTATCTCAAAGCAATTCTGACGCAGGCAAGTTCCCCAATTTTGTTGTTCCCGGAGGAAATAGAAGAAAAAAAAATGAACAACTATATGGTTCACTACGAAATGTAATCTTTTCACGTGTTGGCAGTTTATGGTGGTACTCGACATTTCACGTCTTACAGAGTATTTAATTTTCTGGTCTTTATTTTCTGTCGTTCTATTTCAACGATTAATACGTATCAGCTTCATACTTTGTACGTTTTATTATCGTCAGAACATTTTGTATTTAAATAATTCTGAACGTGCATTTGCTCTAAATTTAGTAAATACAAATTATTTTTATTATATACACTTGCATACATGTACACGCAAAGTTCCCTTTCTACCCATAAAGTGTAAGGGTCAGTTTAAATTAATTTCTTTGTGTTAATAAAACGAACACAATAATTCCATTCCTCTCTATTTTGCGGAAACTTCTTTGAATCTGTCTTGTTTTCACTTTTTCCTTTACTATTTTACTCACTGGTTCCTCCATGCATCCTCTTATAGTTATTTCTTTTTCATCTTCTGTTCTATCTAACCAGCTTGTCTCAACTGATATTGTGTTGTATATTCTTTGTAGGTGGCCTCACCTCCCAAGATGACTTTGTTCGGAAATTCTTCTCTAGGATCTAATATTAATTCTTCTATTATTTGAGAATTTCTACTCCTATTTACTAATGACTCCAATCGCTTTTTAGATACTTTATTCCTCCTTCACTAAAATACTCTAACCTTGTTTAGTCAATACTCCCGGCCGTATGTAACTAGTATAAGTGATAGTATTTTGCTTCATAACTTTGTTTTTGATTTTTTGTTTTTATTTATTTTTTTGTATAAACAGACTCCTTATTTTTAATATTATTTTTCTTGTCCTCTTTGTTCTGCATTTCAATTCAGTCTTTGATGACGACGACGACGACGACGACGACAGTTGAACAACTTGCTGATAGAAGAACAGATATGAACTAAGTTCGTGTATATAAACCTATGTGCATAATTTGGCGAGTATTCACAAAAAACTGATTTTACGGCAGAAACTGTTAATAATAATATAACTTGACACTACAATCGCTCGAAAGGGCCTTTTTAGTTATGTTGTTCAATTTCTGCTTTTACTTCCATGTTCCATAAGGAAATGGAAGTATGGTGATGGCGAAAAAAAATCGTGTTCGAGATAAGGGCTGATTCTGATTGTACTACCCTCAAAACATGAAGAAAAGTCATTTTTCGAAAAATGTCTGTGTGTCTATGTGTAGAATTATTTCTATGGCGAACAATAACTGCCGCAAATTCACACAGAATCAAATAATTTTTTGCATGCATCCCTAAATTGTAGAGGACTCAAGTAATATTGATTTTGGTGAAGATCGGTTAAGGGGAAGGGGTAGTTTACCTGCAACATTTTATGTTTTAACAAGGGTAATTTTTTCTCTGACGAAAGATAACTGCCGGACATTCAAACAGAATCAAATACTTTTTTGCATACGTCCCTGAATTATAGAGGACTCAAGGTCTATTGATTTTGGTAAAGATCGGTTAAGGGAAAGGAGTAGTTTACCTGCAACGTTTTACGTTTTAACAAGAGTAAAGTACTTCAAAATTCATTTACAAATTTTTTCAAACAATGGTAATTGTTAAAAATAAAAAATTTGTTGCCAGGCAATAAAATTCTAATTTTTTGAACGGAGAAGCGAGTTCTTAGTATTTAACTCGACCTTTTGGCATTTATCTGTCTGTCTGTCTGGCGAATTGGGGTGTATTTCACCATAACTTTTGAACACATCAGCTGATTTTCGTAAAACTTGTCACACATGTCCACACTTTACCCTACAGAACCTGGTCTTTTTTGAGATTGATCTCCCCAAAAATAGGACGGTGAGTCAAAACTGTGAAAAAATCGCAAAATCCCATATGAGGTATCAAATTAAAGCGAATTAAACCACTTATTACCACAAATTAAAGCGAATATAGCATTCGTTTTAGAAATTTTCAAACTTTTTGGACGTCAGCGCCTAAAACGTTGGCAAAATTTTTGATAAAATCACAAAAATGCATGTGGCATATTAAGTTACAGCAATTTTGACTAAAATCTAAATGTAATTTAATTTTTTAAATTTCAAAATATTTGGACTCTAAGAACCAGTAAAGAAAACACAATTTTTTTTTAAGTGAAAATCGAACTGGGTGTCAGATTAAAAGGAATCAACCCAAATCCGAATGTTCCTAAGTCTTTGTGAATGATTATCTGCATACTTCAGTTTCGTTATAAGAATAAAGTACCGGTACCTAATTTTTATAGATAAAAAGACTTGAAAATAAAATTATATTAAACGACATAATAACAAAAATATCCATAAATAGTGAAAATAGTTTGAGGGTGGTGAATATTTTTTTTAGAAATAATTAACCGAATTTAAATAAACAATTTTAAATATAGGCTATATTTTAGAACATGGAAGTCGTGTATGATTCTCCAACCGATTTTTTAATTTATCACAATTTTAAATATTTTCAATATACTAATGGAATTAAAAACTGCATGACGTGTCTATTGTCTTAGGCTCAGAGCGGTTTTTGTTCACAGTGCTCATAGAGTTTCGTAAATGCCCAGAATTACATGTTGCAGTAAATATTCAGCAGATGCCGGCACGTTACTCTCTTGAATGACGTTATTTTCATCTCTCTCTAACTTAATGGTCTTCATCGTAAACTCGCTTTGAAACAACAAGCTCCAAATCAATATCATAGCACCAAGCTGCCTTTTATATTTAACTCCCTTAAGGGACATAAACTGAGAACGTAGATGATAAAATATTAAATGAAAAAAGTATAACAAAAAACCTTTCATTAGAACGTTTATATAAGCTTTCTAACTACCAATGTTAAATTGCTGGCTCCTTTCCTTTTTTTTTAGGCGATTTAATTACGGCTGGCGCATCCTAGCTTCCACTGGCGCCGGTCTAAACAGTCCTGTTCTGAAAGTCCTCTTGCATTCACTGGATCTTCGACGTCCATTTTCCATGTTTAGGTCTTCCTTTTTTTCTTCTAGAGGGTGGAGTCCATTCCCATACCTTCCTTGGCCATCTCTCATCCGACATTCTTTTTAGATGTCCAAACCAATTCATTCTTCTTGCTTCTGTTGTTTTTATAATGTCAAGGTCGATTCCCATCGCTTGTCTTATCTCTACATTTCTCACTCTATCTAGTCTTGTTAGTCTACAGCACCTCCGCCAGTAATCCATCTCCATAGCTCTTATTATGGATTTATGGATTTGTTTTTTCTTTTATTAATTTCCCACAATTCTGCTCCATATAGGTCTATACTTTCGACTATAGTTTTATATATTCTGATTTTATTGTTTTTTGTAATTCATGGACTCTTTAATTACAATAGCATGCTATTTAATTGTTTTGTTGCTGTCTTAGCTTGTCCTATTCTTACTTTTATTTCTTGGTTGCTGTCACCATCCGATGTCATTGCTACACCCAAATACTTGAAGTTTTTAATATTTTTTATCACTTTTGTTCCTAGTTTTAGGTCTTGACCTTCACCGCCTACTATAAGGTACTCAGTTTTTGGGCTCCTTTCTAATTTCAAAAATATACTTTCATGCTTCGAATCTTCGAGAATTTGTCTTGTGCCAATTTCTTTATAAATCAAAATATAGTAGCATAATCGTCGATTTGTACTTTGTAGACTAACAGTACCGTACTCGTTTCTGTAATTAATCCGCAAAAAAAAGGAACAGAGTAACCAAATTATCAACTTGTAGAGATTTTTGGTAAAAAACGAAAATCGAACTTATTATTTAAGGGTTAAATTAATTAAGATTTTTGGTCATGGGCTGCATTCTTTATCGTACTTTAACCAACGTATATATGGTAATTGTACGACTTTACTTGATACAGTAAAATCAAATAAGGCTACATAAATTATAAAATAATTACAAGTTACAATTATAAATTTATTGTAAATTAAATTATCTATGTTGTAAATTGACTGTTACAAAATAAGTTAATAATTGTAAGAGTTGAAACTTACGTGGAGGGTATTTTACTTCATAATCTTAGCTGCAAAAGCAACTACTTTCGTTGTAACTGGGTTGCGTTCTGCGCCTCTGCAGGGGCGTAGAGCTTCCGTTTTATTAACAGTGAATACTTGTTCAATTTCTATGTTCACCAAGCAATCAACAGGAATGAGGAATACGTTTGGATAACAACTCGCGCGAATAGCCACGCTATGGTTCATACGAGCTGTGATTGCTTCGACTGCACATCAGTAGTATCTGACCCACCGTGAGCGGTTGGATGTGACAAGCCTACTTAAACAGCCAGAGACATGATTTAAGTTCAAGTATCCCTGTTCAGTTTGAGAAATGTCAGATTTCCAAATTAAAGTATGCCCAGAAGGCTGAAGCTCAGAATCAAATGGTACAATTTTACTTATTATAAATTAAGAGAAGGTTTCGAAGACCTGTTCTAAAATTAAAATTAATAAAATTTACCAACTTTGTTATGTTTACTGCTACTTGTCGTGTTCCGGACGAGGCCTTTCAGTATTTTTACCTAGGACGTCCTAGAGGTCGTGGTTTAGACTTAAACACTGACAGGCCTCGTCCGTAAACAAAGTTCAGCATGTAAACACAACAAAGTTGGAATTACAGAGACTGCTAATTCAAATAACAAGATGAATTAATTTTAATTCGTTCATCATAAAATTTAATTCATTTTGTCATAATATTTTGATCGTGTCATAAGTTTTTGAACATTATCAGACTCTCGACTCACATTCTTAAAGTCTGAGAAAAATTTGATAATTGGAAAGTAAACAAAATTCGTGCAAATATTAACATACGTGGGCTGAGTAGCCTAAGTATAGGCTTACTTGCAATCGATAATTTTTTTCAGCTGATAATATCGTTCTGTGTGACATTAAGAATTTTAGTCAGCCAACGATAGAATCCGTGTTCAGGGCATGAAAGCATAGTTGGCTATTAGCTCATTCAGTTTTGACATTTACGAAAATTTTATTATTTTATGTACCACGATGATGTTCACTTATGACTCCGCGTTTTGGTTTTTACACCATCGTGAAGTCATACATTTCAATTAAGTCTCTGGTTTTCGTGTTTCTCCAATGTAATTCCTCAATACTGACAGTTGCTCATTGAACAGTCCAGCATTAGCAGTGTCTGATGCTAGGGTAGCCGTCCTCATTACCAAAACCAAAACATGTCGTCAACAGTGAAGACTGTAACGTAATGGCAAAAACATTTTCGTGTCACAAGTAACCAGTACTTGTTTCAGTTATAACCAACACGTTCAGTATAATTCAGTTTTACCACTAATTATTTATTATCTTCATGACGCGATGGCCACTATCATCGTGAGTGGTATCATAAACCGTTCACTTCCCAATTGTATCGTGTAATTTTGTTTTATTACTTGTTGTTTGCGTGACAGCAAGCAGGTGTTTTGTTATAGCAAGCATACAAGTTTTTAAATATAGTGGGGAGTTATCAAGGTTGTTCAGTTCCAAAGAACGTACTGATGTATTCCCGTGAAGTAATACAGCTCTAACGGTTTGTATCATGTTCTTCCAGTCGAAATAAACTTTTTTCCGAGTTATACGACGTTTGTGTATTATTATGATGGTCACTGTATTCTCTGTATAGATATTTATAAATTTACTAATTTTAATTCAGTAAGCGGGATTTCATTTTGGGGCGTTACCTGTAGGCCAAGACCATACAGCGTGGTGAAGTGCTACACCCTACAAGAGGTGACCCAGTTGATGAAGGAAAGTGCGGATCTAGACCGGAAGGTCGATAAATATTCCTGGTAGAGGGGAGCAGTAGCCGCCAGTACCTAGTTAGGGCGTAAGGGAATTGATCCTGGACCCTTATCTTTGGAATATTACAGGATGGAATGTAGTTGGATTTAGTCGGGTGTAATACTGCATTCCATTGTTACAGGATTATATTTTGCTGCTGCCTTGCAGTTGGGTGTTGCGGCATCAAAGGCTAGGCGAAGACAACCCTGAATAAAAATTACCGGGAGTCACGGTCCGTAAGGAGGCACCCCTTACCCATCTACAGGCTGGTACCCTATAATGGGGAAATTAATTTAATTTACTCGCAACTTTCAAAGAACAAAGCCGCACATGAGACCATAACAGAAGAATTACAAGTTTTTAACTTGAACGAAAAATTAAAATATTACAATAAACGGTGGAAAGAACACGTGGAAAGAATGTCAGACTCCAGACTGGCCAAACAAGTCTGGAAATACAAACCTATAGGACACATGTGTGTGGGTAGACCCAGGAAGAGATGGCTGGAGGATTTCTGAAGGCGGAACAGGCTGCACCTTGCGTATGCTGTGTTGTCAAGATGATGATGATCTGTAATCGCGGGAGGGCAAAGATATGTTCATCGTATTATAGAGCATAACAAAAAGTATACGTTGATGAAGTAATTAATTATCTGTGAACTATTTTATGGAAATGAACAGGTTAGGTCTATGCGGAGTGGAAAAAACAACGCGTACCTGCGCGAATGGCGTGTCGCGAGAAAGCCGCTGGGAGAAGAAACTTCTTGTGGGCGGGCCTGAACCACGCGACACTGAGAGAATATGGATGCCGTGCCGTCCGATATGACTGTCCCTAGCCTGATTTGAGACAGTGGACCAGCCGTGGATACACCGTGGGGAGGAATGAGGAAAATTTTCCCCTGTCAAATGGTCATTTAAAATTTTTTATCGTCGACTTGTGATTGTAATCGTCAGTATGATAAAAAATTCATATTGTTATATAGGTTTGTGGTTTTACTCTAAAATTTCTTTAAATTGTAACTGCGTCTTGTCAACATGTTAATTTTTGTTTCATACATAATTTAAATGAGATTTCTTTTAAACTGAAAGTGAATATTAAAATAACGATGATCGGCTGTATACACATGTTGAGAAAAATCACTGACATACTTAGAAAAAGAAGAATTACTTTCTACGGACATGCTCAAAGAATGAATCCTGACAGACTAACAAGGAAGCTTTTTAACTATTTCAGAAAGCTCAAAATGTCCAATACGTGGTTCAAAGGAACAGAAAAAGATATAGAAGAACTCCAGATTACTCAAGAAGACATTGAAGAATGCTTGCCAGTTAAGAAGAAATTTTAAATGCCCAAGGTTTTCAGGAAAACCCTAAGAAGAGGACAAGTTCCATCAGAACAGACGAAAGGAGGGAGAGACATCGGTCAAGAATGAAGGAGATATGGGAGAAGAGGAAGAGAGATGAGAAGGGAGGAACGAGTTGAACCAAACATTTACAGGCATTGCACAAATGCAATGCACAGAGAAGGGCATTGTAAATGCTTCAATAAATCTAAAAAATAAATATATTTATGTTCATTCACCAATCAATGAATTTATTCTTCATTTACCAATGTACAGATTATAAGTTAAATGTAGTCGCATTCATAAGCGAAGTTTTATATGTGTACTACGTTATTGACAACAAAGAAGTAGTATCTATGGAAACTCACCGGTTCCCATTTGCGATCACGCACCAGCGATCGGCCGCAAATGTGCGACACGTCCTTATAAACATTTTCAATGTTAAAACAATGAACTGACAAACGCAGATATGAATTTATACTTGTACGTTAATAAACTTATTGTGTTGGTAATAATAACACACCGTACTTCTACCTTTGTTCGTTGCTGTCATTTATATTTTAGACCAGTAAAAAATGGTCAAAATTTCTTGTTCGATCCGCCCCTGCAGTGGACGCTACATGAGATTGCATCAAGTTAGATCGTTTTGTAATTTTCAACATTTCATGCTTTTTTTTGGAACGTATAGATTGTCATCGTATTACAGAACGTTCTGAGGACGGGCACGGCACGTTCTATGTGTCCCGAATCTGAGAGAGTCTATTGAAAGTCGGTTAACCTGCAAGAATTTGGGAGCCGTTGCCTCCATAGCCTCTGGTGCGCCAATAAATCAATTATCTATTCTTATGGTCTCATTTATTGCCATTAATTGTATCCTCGTGTGAATAAGGCAACATCTTGAAGCCCTACTTTTCAAGAGCATCTGCCTCAACGCCAAACCACTTTGTGAACACGTAAACTTGTTATTGGACAACGACGAAGGCGGAAAGCATTCCGACTAATTCTATTAACGTAACCATTGTTGATTCATCGCTAAGAATCGGACGTTGTTTACAATATATAACTTTACAGTCCCCAAAACGCGTTATTTATAGCAGCACTAACAAATTGCCTCTCGAGAAACTATGTAGGATATAATGTTGTAGACATAATGCACTTCGGTTGGCGTCGTAAATTTCAAAATAAATATATTTGACGAGTTCACATTGTAGGTGCCACACAATATGTCAGAATTAGAAACAATTATGGCCGTTATTAAGACAGATGTTTGCCGGTGACAACGCGCGCACCGATATTATATGTCTTAATCAGCACAGACAAAACGAGATGACATTTTAGATGCTTCAGCTGGCTCAGCTGGCTCAGCTGGTCTTGAACACCGTTTGGGGGAATTTTAATGTAAGTTACATTCATTTGTCTGCTACGGTCTGTTTCCCTTATGAGCAATTCACATAAACAAATTCTCGAGTACTGGTATGACAGAGAACAATATTTTCGTATAACAAAAAACACTTTCCACGATTGTCAAAACTGAATCACCGGATGATAAACGTTTTCTTGTTCTGGTTGAAATTGAATTCACTCGTTTACTGATTTAAATACGATCGAATTAAATCCAAGATACTGTTGATTAAAGGAAGCCAGTATCAGAGCATATTTTAAGGAATTTGCACTAATCGGCACTAAACCAACCAATCTGTGTGTGATTTTTATATCATATTGAACATTATGTAATTTGAATTTAACTTGACCATGATCATGTTCATTCTTTACTCGTGAAATTAACTGTAAAAATAGACAAAAATGCTTTAGACATTAGGAAAATTAAAAAAAAACACCACAAACACTCAAATAGATTCTTTAAAATTAGTATTCAATAAGTACATTATAGTGTGATGTGCATATTACTACTACCTGGAGGCCTATTACAAATTCAAAGCCCTTATCACTGGTCTACTTAAAAATATATAAAATTTGTTTAATTTTAAGTAAATTTTTTTAAATGAAAAATGCATAAACATTTCGTATTAAATTGCTTTAAAACTAAATAAGTTAGTTAAGAAAGAAAAAGGAAAAAGTATGCTAGTAACAAAATATTTCCTTCCTTCTCCCCTTTTTCTCACTTTTCGGCACCGGCACTAATACCTGTCACTAGTCTTCTTCTTCTTCTTCTGCACTATAAGGATTAGGCATTTGCCTGTTCCGTCCTCACAAACTTACGATCACCGGTTTCGTGGTCTTCCTATATCTCTTTTCCCTCTTGGGTTGTAGTTAAGTATTTTTTTTTTTTTTTGGTATTCTCCCATTTCCCATTCTATTTACGTGGTGTTTCCATCTTTCTTTATATTCAGTTATTTTTTCATTTATTGCATATACATTTAGTTCATTTCGCACGTCTTCATTTCGTACTAAATCTCTTCTTGTGCAGCCTTTGACCCGCTCAAAAATCTCATTTGTGCTGGCTGTATTTTGCTGTCTCCTTTTTTGGTATTTATCAAAATTTCACTCCCATACATAAGTACAGGTACAGCCATCGTTTTATAAAATTTTATCCTTGTGTCTTTTCGTGTTTTGTTATTTAGTGTTCTAATTATTGTGTCGCATATTGCCTGGAACTTATTTATTTTATTTTCCATGTCATTGTCATATTTGTAGCTTGTGTCATAGCCCAAGTATGTAAAATTTGATACTTGTTCGATTGCCTTATTGTTGAGAATTATTTTCGACCTAACTGACCGCCTAGTTTATTGCTTAAAATATGTTGTGGCCACTATCAGTTAATAAAATACTCGATTGTAAGCATGGGCGAAGCTGCAGGCCCGCATTAATGGTGCAGGGGGGTCTCAAGTACAGACAGTGCAAGACCTAGCTGAGAAAGGGCACAATCCTGGATAAAAATCTAGTAGACCTTATACTTGTCTGTTACGCAGGCTATCCCGGTCGGAGTCATTAATAAAAGAATTTGTATCCGGGCTGTTTGGCCGTGGTCGATTGATTTGTTCTGTCATTGTGTACACGTTTCGGACACGATGAGGCCTTCCTCAGTAGAATAGAGTTTATAAAGTGTTTGGCAAAGCGTGGAGGGCCGAACATATCCCTAACCGAGGTAAAGGCAACTGTTGTTATTTATCGAATAAAATCTTCCACACTTTGTCGAACACTTTATGTACATTTTCCCATAGGCGTAACTTGGTAGGGGCAAGGGGGCACTCGCCCCCCCCCCCAATGTTCCAAGCATTATAAAATTTTGTTTCCAGTTGTTTATAAATAAAAACTAACAAATAGTCAAACAGGAGACAGTTTCTAGGGGAGGAGTGTCTGAGACGGCATGGTGGGAGAGACGGCATAGCAGCGATATTTTCGAAACTATACGTTAGATGGCGCCACCGACCCCATTATCGTGTTCGCTCGAGCTCGGGGAGCCGTGCTAGGTGTGTCAGTGCGCTTGCCGCCATTTTGGGTTCGATACACGTGATTGTTTCGGAGACGCTATTTTGAAAAAATATTTCGTAACGTTTGGAAGTGTCGTGATATTGAAGCAGTGCACGATAAGTCTTAATGCATTTAGTACTTATAGAAAGTGGTGATTCTGATAGACTCTGTTGTTGGGCGTTATTTGAAGCATGGAATTTTTTTAATAATTTTCGGTTAGGTCGGTATTTAAGGTGGGACGGCATACTACTATGCCGTCTCACCCATTACAGTATGCCATCTCACCTATAATAAGAATATATTTTTTATATTCTGTTCCAAGGGCGAAATGTAACCCTTTTTGCGTAAATCACTTTCTGTCCTGACTGATCTTCTGTCATAGGTCATACTAACTACCTCGTAGTTTACATGGTGACGTTTTTATTAATTTGTCTTTAATTTTTGTTTCAGGTATGGCTCCATACATTCGTAAATCTACAAGGCAGTCTTGGAGCGAGAACCAGATGCAAGAAGCCATCGAGGCTGTTCGGACCAAAAGAATGGGCTGGTTACTGGCTTCAAAAACGTTTGATGTTCCGTTCACTACGTTGAGTTGAGACGTCACGCAAAATCTGGAGGAAGAATCACCAAGGGTTATTTGGGTGGACACAAGGTGACATTTAATGCCAAACTCGAAAAAGAAATTGTCGACCATTTAAAGACCTTAGAAACTCGTTTTTTTGGAATGACTACGATTGATGTTCGAAAGCTGGCTTATCAAGTCACTGTTCCGAAAAAAATCCCCACAGATTTTCTGAGATAACAAAAATGGCCGGTGTAGATTGGCTGAGGGGCTTTAGAAAGCGCAATCATTCGATATCGCTTCGCATTCCAGAAGCAACATCTGCTGCCAGGGCCAGCGCATTCAGCAAGCCTCAAGTACAAAAATATTTTCGTTGCTTGACTGCAACCATTGACGAATTCAAATTTGAACCTCAGCAAATCTGGAATGTCGACGAGTCTGGATTTAGGCCTACAACAGTTCCATCTCAACACCCGAAGATATTAGCAACAAAAGGACGCAAACAAGTCGGCATTTTGACCAGTGCAGAGAGTTTATGACACCACTACTACACCGCGGTATGCTGTGCAAATGCTTTAGGAAGTTATATTCCGCCAGCATTCATCTTTCCGAGAAAAAACATGAAGATAGACTTGATGGACAACGCTCCGACCGGTGCTGTTGGATTCGCACAGGAAAAAGGATGGATGTCAGGAGAAGTTTTCCTTAAATGGATGGCACAGTTCGTTAAGTTTGCCAAACCGACCAAGGAAAATAAAGCTTTGTTGCTTCTTGACGGCCACAGCAGTCACAAGAACTTTGACGTTCTTACGTACGCAAAAGAAAATGGTATCATTGTGATGTGTTTCCCGCTACATTGCACGCACCGGCTCCAACCTTTAGACGTCAGCTTCTACGGACCGCTCAACATTTTTTACAATCAAGAGCTAAATACCTGGCTCAAAAGTCATCCCGGTCGTACTGTTACCCACCAGCAAGTTGCAGGGATATTTAAAGAAGCGTATCTTCGTGCAGCCACAGTAAAAAATATTCAAAGTTGTTTTAAGTCATCTGGGATATTCCCACTAAACGAAAATATTTTCCCGGATCACATGTTTGCTCCGGCAGCTGTAACTGATATCGAAATGCAGCTGCACCCGAAACGGTAGAGACTATCGCCGCTCCAGCTGCAGCTGTAACTGGTGTCGTAATTCAAGAGCCTATCGTCACTGCAGCTGCACCTGAGACTGAAGTGGAAGAGATTATCACCGCCCCAGCTGTGACTGAGTCTGAAGCTGAAAAGCCTATCGCCCCTGCAGCAATCGACAAGACTTTGACCTCCAGAGAAATTCACGACCGTCCTGAGGCATTCAATGAGCCAGCAGAACGTTCAAGCATCCCGAAGGCTCCAACGTCCAATAATACGGAGCAAGACCGGACTATAGCTGACGTTTCGCCATTACCGGTTGCTACGATAACGAAACGATCTAACCGAAAAAAGGGAAAATTCGGAATTTTGAATTCTACGCCAGATATGGAGGAATTGAAGTCAGTTGTAGCCATGAAGCGCGCCGAAGAGCATAGAAAGTCTGGTCGACGTATTAAGAAACGGGTCTTTTATTCATCTTCCGATAGCGACCAAGATGTTTCCAAACAAGAGGATGAAGATCCATTTTGTATCTACTGTACGGAGCCATATAGCCGATCGCGAGCCCGTGAATGGTGGCTTCGTTGCCAGATCTGCAAAAGATGGTGCCATGCACAATGTATCGGCCTTCCAAAGTCATCCAAAGTTGTCATCTGTGACGTTTGCAAGTAGTGTACCGGGTACGCCATCTCATCAACCGGGTGCGGGTCTGGCATTTTTGAAATATTTAATTCATTATTTTCTCTCTTTGTATATTGATATTGATTGCTGAATAAACATTGTAGAACGTACTAGTGTTCTTGTCTTTTATTTCACTGTACTTTATTTTCTAAAAATCTATTTTCAAAATGTATGCCATCTCAGACACTCCTCCCCTATCCGTGCGAGCACTGTAAGCACTATTTATCAACGTCTATACTGTTATCAGACTAGTTGCCATAAATTTATTATTCTTATTTCTTTCGAAGAAACTTGTAAGGGGAATGTTTGACAGATCTGAATGATGTACGTCAAAATAATATTTCTGTTCGAAAAAAAACCAAACGCTAGAGACCTAATTAAGTGGAATACAATGGGTACCTTTTACATAAACAAAGACTTGTTTTGGAACACCGCTAGACGCCGATGGCTTTGTTCACGAATCTTAAAAGACGGTCGTTTGGAACTGTTATTTGTTAACGATTATTGATACAAGTGCGGTCGGTTACTCGGTTGTGTACATAGTGCGTTAAAGTACACATCGCTTGTCTCTTTCTTAATTCTTTATTGTTGTGATTGTTTTGGTTTTTTTGTGTTGATAAGTGTGGGAAATGGGAGATAAGAAACGCAAAGGAGTAACACGGCTTAATTTCTTTGAAAATTGCCTGACTGGCAATTCGAAAATTTCTGTGTTGTGACCGATTCGGCTTACTGCTACTACTGCCGAGCATTTTGTGACAGTGTACAAACGCGTTTTGTGGGAGAGGATGCGTTTACGAAAACTGAGTATAAGAATTGGAAGAACTGAAATTGTTTAAGTTTATAGGCGTACAGTATATTTGTTCTAGGTAAACATAACTGGAAATACATCTTATGAAGAAAGGTTTGTTGATCATTAAAAAATGAAATTGTCCCTCGTTTACTAACTAAGAATTATTACTAAACTTTCTAATTTTGTATATAATATATTTTATTTTATTATATAGATGGTCTCACTAAACACTTGATTATGAAGCTTTACCCTGTCCCCCACCCCAAAGTTAGGCCCCAAGTTACGCCCATGATTTTTCCTACTGAAGAAGACTCCGGTGGGTGGCCGAAAGTTTAGACAATGACCCAACAAATCAATCGACCACGACCAAACAGCCCGGATATAAATTCTTTTATCTTTTACTTGTCGTTGTTTTCTCACAGGTACCGCAATCGGGCCTATAGATTGCCTGTGAACTACCGATGGGGTGTAAGTGAAAGGGGAGGTTATTTACATTAGCAGGACAGAAGTACAGTGCCATTTTACAAACTAATGCCTCCTCTTCGATGAAAAATCTTTGCTATATCATTAGAACATTATATAGGCCTACTTGTTTTTTTTTTAAGTGCTGCCTCATGAAAACTGTTTTCACTTAGTGGAAGTGTGAGTGTAGTCGTGTGTCTGTAATTTTGTATTCTGCCAAAGTACTTATGTAACTTTTTGTGTGTGATTTCTGAATTTCAAAATGTAACTCTTCTTTCTTCATCACTTCATGGAGTAGACGCATTGTTTGCTCCGTCTTCCTACATCCCTTGTCCCAATACCTGAATGCCACTTTAGGTAGCCGTCTATCCTCCATTCTGTCCAGATGTTGTGACCATTTCATGCATTATTCATGAATTGTTTCATCTATAAAGAATACCGCTAGATAATTTCTAACGTCCTCATTGTGCAAACGGTCTCGTCTTGTACAACGCTTTTACGCCTTCTCAGAAAATTCATTTCTGAACTTTGAAATTGGTTTCTAACTTCCTTGTAGGCAACCACGATTTACATCCATACATTAACAAAGGCACTGCCATTGTTTTATAAAATTTGATTCCTGTTTATCTCCTTGTTTTATTCTTTAATGTCCTGTGTATGATGCGACAGGACATTAAACTTTGATAATTTCATAGTGACATCTTGTCTTGTTTCATTCCCAGTGTTGATAATGGAACCTAGTTTTTTCAAACCCAGAGACTTGTTTCAAAACTGTTCCCTAAAGAACAATTTTTGATTGACTAGATACTTTCCCCAGAATGCCGTGGTTTTTGTTTCCTCCTTTGAGAGTCTGTTTTCTCTGATAGCAAATTCCAATTGTAAGTCGTACTGAGGATGTAAAGAATAGTGCAACCCATTCTTAGTTTGTCATATTAATACTGCATTGTCAGCGTACGATAAAAATCCCAAATTAGTGTTCTGATTAAATTTAAGTCCTGAGCTAATATCTTGGTTCCATGCTTGAATGATGTCATCAATATAGATATTGAAAAGCGTCAGCAAAATATTCCACCCCTGCCTTTCCACTGTATTTATTATTATTTTAGAGTTTGAGATATAAGTTTCTAACCATCATCATCACATCATCATTGGCTTGACAGCCCCTTGTGGCATTGGCCTTCTTTAGAAGACTTCACCATTCTTCTCTATTCATAGCCACACTCTTCCAGTTTCTACTTTCAAGGGTACTGACGTCATAAGTTTCTAACTATATTTATTAAATGGTGTAGATTACAATGACACTACTTAATGTACCAGAATTTGTTCCTGTTCACTTTCTCACAACCACCCCTCATATGCGGATAGTAAGCATGGTGGCTAGACTTAAGCCATAAGGCACCCTTTGTGAAGTATTGCTAACTCTTACAGAATAATAAATTACTCAAATTCTTCACAGTCAAAAGGCAAGTTTAATCATAAAACAACTTGGAACTGAAATCATAAAGCTGTTTGTTAAGATTCAATTATAAAATTGCAGCTTAATACACTAGATTAATCACTATTATTAGTAAACAATGTTGTTCAAATCATAAAAATAAAATTTAATTACTTTAGAGAAGGATGCGCCTTGTATTTGAGCTACCAACTTGTGTATACTAGGTATATTAGGTTCTACATTTGACAACAGCATCCATGTGACATTCAGCCTGTAATGCATAAGGAAGCAAAACATGGTAGGCCTATGCGTTATGAGATACATATTTACCATATAAGTTTCAAACGTATTGTCATAGAGTTGAACTAGAAAGTGGTTTTCAACTTAAAGTGTCTGAGGGCCACAATTAAATGCAGGAACCTACCAGTGGGCGACACCACAAGCGATCAATTTTTGACAAGTTGAAATAAAAATAAAATAGGCAGTATTTAATCATAAATAAGTAAAATGAAGTAATTTGCACATTTAACAAGTTTTACTACATATCTCTAAATGTACAATCTTTATTACGTCAATATAATAATGAAGATATAAGACAGATGTTAGACACTGCATAATGTCAATGTCATTTTCTGTCGAACATTTCAGATTTGGGAATTGTTCATGAGGTAGCAACTTAAATAAATCTGGGCCCCATTTCTTGCCAGGACTGCAGGGGAGGATCACCTTGTAAATCACACAATTCTAATTTAATGATGTTTGTACTTCAGTGGCAGTAACAAGAGATTTATTAAATTTGACATAATTTCAAATTCTTCAAACACATTCTTCATTACATAATTTCAAATTCTTCAAACACATTCTTCATTACGTAATTTCAAAATCATATGTTAAACTTCTCTATGATATGAATATTTGCATAAAATTGTGGAAAATCGTGTATTTTATAATATTTAAACTCTTCTACTATTTGCCAATTAATTTTTTTGTCAAAGAACATTTGAAAATTTTTAAAGTAAATTTCAAGCAACTATTTTAAAATAATTGACATAAAGTAATTTTTAATAAGTAAATAGTGTGACTATTAAATTGGTTTCCCAAGATAAGGTCATGAGTTGTCAGCTGGAAGTAATACAACAGAAGATGATAAACCGTGTAAAAGAGAACAAGTTTATTATTAAATTCTCTATAAAATTCTACAGCTAAAATGCTTAAAGTGACAAATGTTATTTGCAGAATGTTCTTCTTGCTCACTTGATGGTCATTGACCCTGTACTGACCATGACTCCAGTTCCCAAAGGAGGGTGGTAATGCTCACTTTACATAACTATGCATGAAAGCTTCTGATATTCTACCACAATCATGAATTCAGTGATCAGATACGTAGATTATAAGGTATCACATCATGTAGAAAGTAAAAAGTATATCACAGACCTCTTTACACTACAGCAGGGGTCTCCAAACTACGGCCCGCGAAGGTTTATTGTCCGGCCCAGGGCAACCCGGACGGTGCTGCATGCAGTTTTTAATTAGATCGTCAAAATACCTCAAATATAATAACATTTTACTACATAACTAAACAAGAAACAAGTTCAGCAAAATGTTATAATATTTTGTACAAGTTTAAAACATTTACGTGGTTAATGTGCTCGTTCGTCTGGCTGCCTTGAATGAATCACGCTTTTTACTTGCATCTCACTGAACGATGATTTCAAGGGAATAAAAAACTTTGCAAGAGCAATGCTTTAAATGTTTCGACTGCGAACAAACGTTTCAAAAATGAACTTTGTAAAATCCAGCTTGTCAGATGAACACTTGAAATCCATTCTAGTCGAGTGGACTCAAAATGGACAGACATTATATGTCAGAAGCAACTCGACACATCCCATACATACATAAGAAAGCCAAAAAACAATGCATAAGAAATATCTTTGAATGTTATTTTTACCTTACTTTTATTTACATTATTCTGAACAAAAGAATTTGTTTTCTTTGGATCAGACTGCTTAATTTTTATTTAGATACCTTATTGACTTGGTTATTTCGTAAACTTACAAAAAGAATTTTACAATGTGTGTTGTTGCCCCGCCTCACTTCCAAGATTTTTCAATTCGGCCCTCAAGTGAAAAAGTTTGGAGACCCCTGCACTACAGTATAAAAAGAAACTAACCTCTTTTACGGTTTGTAAAAGAAACTAAAGCTTGGTGAGTAAAATGTTGTAATTGAAATCATGTAGTCTATTACATTATGTAAATGTGTATAATACCCTGGTGGGGAAGGATTCCATGGCGGGTTTATCAATGAGGAGGGCTGTGTTTGAGTATAAAATGACAAATTAATATCTATCGCATACCTGTAACATGACCTCCATCTGACCTTAGACAATAGACCCATCCACAGTTCACAGACATCGTGTAAAAGACAACTAGTAAAAGGTTTTATTAAAATTTACCTACAAGAAGCCTGTAGAATTTATCCAGTTCTCCAGTAACCTCCCCCCTGCTACTCCACTGAGTTGTTCTCATTAGCAAAAGATGCTGCATCATCAGATTTTAACGTACGGTACTGAAAATTTCAAACTTATAAATGGTATCCTAAGATTACAGTTCCTTAGCCTCTCTCAATTTCTAGTTCGTTCATTTCATGATGCAGCTCAATCAATACTCACAAATTCTTTGGCTTCACAGTACTCTTTGAGGACTGCATGAACTATGATCCATCTCTGAATATTATTAATCTTCATAATAGTGTTATATACTGTTTCAATACAATTAAGCATTGATTCCAGAATATATACTGAATATAAAAATAATGGAGAGTATAAAAATATATTTTATTGTAAAAAAATATAAATATTTTCATTTTAATAATTATACTCTAAGATTTTGTGTACCACCAGGTGCTGCAGTCTTTGGCAACTGTTTGTCTTGTCTGTACTCATACTTTGTTCCTTGTATCCATTTCAAACATAGTCTTCTATATTTTTCTTTTATTATAGGCTATTAATTAAAAAGATGTTTTTGTATTTTCACTTGGTCACATTCTCCTTGAATACCAAACAAACCAGTTATTATCTTTGTTTATACTTTCAAAAATTAGGTACCGTACTTTTTCATTTAATCCATACACACTACATTTCTGTTGCCTTCCAGGAAGGTTGTGTATGACTGGTATAGTAGTATTATGTACTTTGATTGTGCTTAGCCTTTACTGCTCTTTTGCAGCCTCAAAATCTAAATAACTAGACACACAAACCTTACCTAACCTTTCTTGATTTTTGAACACCTATTTTTCAAAACTGAATTTGTTTTGAAAATTTATTGAGTAATTTTCATAAACAATCACACTAACCATAACTAACTTTTTTCACCTTATTGTATGTTTCTTTTTGAGGGGTAATCTTGTGCCGGGACTTTGAATTTTCCCAGCGCGTGTGGAGTGGTTCAGGGCTACCAACACGGTTGGCAGCACTGCCGGGCTGTGCTTTTGTCAAAACTACAGCGATGCGATTAGGTTGCTGTGGTCAGCTGTTTGCTGTGTTTTGAGATTTCAGAGTGGCTGTCTAGTGAGGTTACCCAAAGGCTTTATTTTTGACAAACTGGGGCAGGTTTGTTATATGCGGACAGGTGTGACCAACAAGTCCCGCCTTCGGTCTCATTTCTCAGCAAGCCTTCAACCAGGACGTTCACTTTGGTCTGACGGCCTAGGTCATGTGTGTTGTTTCCTTTTCATGCATCAGTAGATTCCTTAAGAAATTAATTTTATTTCATTTTTATTTAATTATGGATTATGTGTGTTACAATTGTGTAAGTGTGTGTGTGGCACGGTTTATTCATTATTGTAGAACCTTAAGCTTTGTACAATTTTTAATGTGCTAGTTACTTCTTGTCTAAGAACAAAATTATTTCTTGTTAACTCTTATTTATTCTTCATATTATTTGAATTAGCAGCCACCCTTACTATTTCTTTTATAAAATTGCTAAACTGCTACAATTTTTGTTAGCAATTTTATAAAAGAAATAACTCTTATTTAGTTAAAACTTATGGAATTTAGTTGTCATTATTTAATGAAATTAAATAATTTGAATTGAATTGAATACAATAACAAACTTTACATTATAACTTAGTTAATGTGAATAATGTATTAATAAGATTATTGTCAAAGTGATTGCGGTGGTTGTGTTCCGAGGTGAGAGATTGTAATGTCTGGGTGTATTAACTGGCTGGCGGCTAATCCCCAAATAAAATGTTATAGGGTCCCTGCCTCAGCCAGGAAAAAGGGGGAAGATCGGTGGTCATGCAAACACCTGTGACCACTAACAGAGCGTTTCTACATTAAGGCGCTCCCCGAAGCCGTCAGACCAAGAAATGCACAGAAGAACCAAAATATACCAAAAGATCCAGAAAGACCAGGAACGACTTCCAGTAAGCATTCACCATAGCACATGGACTATTTTCGGAACTTCTGCTCGTCTACCGTTCATCCTGTTTCAACTTGAGTTCGTCGCTACATACTTACAGGTGGGAGCGTTTCATTTATGCCTCTTCTAACTACATCAACTCCATAGACTGGCTACCCTTGTTTTCGACATTAAATATCTGTCAACTCAATCCGTGTAACAAACTTATTAAGAACTGAAAATACCTCAAGGTCATAAGAAATCAAGTTTGTAAAAGTTGTAACTGGTTCCATTGTAACTTGTCTAACATACACCATGAGGGGGTGGTTAAACTGTTCTACTAACGCATGGTTGCCTTGCTTAAGCTATTTGGAGTCCGATTATCTTTATTGCCATTATTTTTATTATAATTATTCTTGAAAGGTTATTAGTGTATTTTTTTATTAAGTGGTAGGGTTAACTTTTGTATGCTCCGTCATTTCTACCGGGTTAATGTTCGCGTTGTTCTCCCTCATGAGGTATGCTAGTCTGGAAATATATATATGTATATCTTTTATGTCTATTTATAAATACTACAAATTGATAACTATCTTTAAAGAATGATGTGAAACTTGAACATTGAGTTAAAGGGGCATTCTGTAATGTCTGTTTTATATCTTTTAAATCAGCCCCATACAGTTTACCAATACTTAAGTTGTGTCACCAACGTAAGACATAATAAATCTTGTTATTATGTTAAAATATGTTGATTGCAAATTCTGTCACTCTGTTAAGCTCCAGCACACTTTTCGCTTCCTCTAGGTTCATTAACCTAGTTTTAAATATTACGTACAGTCCCGTGATTGCTACAATCTTAAGAAAGAAAGAATTATTATTATCGCTGGTTGATGTAATGTACATTTGTCATCAAATTTTGACAATTTAATTTGTCATGTGATGTAGATTTAGTATAATTTGTTGAAAGCCCATAACTACATAATACATTAGTATATGCATTGATTGCAACAAGGAAACTATTAAATATATTTTTAAATAAGAGCAGCAGCAACAACAGGAAGGAGAAGTGTATTTAAATTATTCAAGCATTCTTTAATTATTCAAGCATTTCTGTTTCTAGGAGAAGAAAGTGAAGCAGATTAACCATATAGTGCTAATAAAGTTATAGGTTCAGTAATTTTTAGCGATAATTAAACTCTATTAGAGCAATATCCAGACCGAGTTCTGTTTTATAGGGGAAGGTTTCATCATATGAAGCAAACTGGTGGCCAACCCGTCGAGAAGTCATTGTAAATCATTTGTAAACCCGGTCCACAAAAATAAGCGAGAGATGTTGCTCCGACCGCAGTCAACGAAACACTGACCCTGTTGACAACGCATAATTCGTATAAATGGTGGGTAGCCGGGAAATGAATGAGGAGGGAGGAAAATAACGTACATACCAAAAAAAAACATACATACAAAAAACTGTAAGAAGTGCATCATCAGGAATTATACAACCCCATTATCGAATGAGCCCAAAATAATTTAAAACAAGCAACATTTTCACGTAACATAAAAAAAACAGGTAGCAACATAAAGTCATTAACAAATAAATAATAAAAATAATTAAGCAATAAACATCAATTTGAGACCACAAAACGTGTATTGTCATACCAAAAGACCTATCTACTCGGAAACGTTGATAGAATTGCAAGACAACACATAAATAATTAAGCAATAAACAGCAACAGATCCAATAAAAAACAAACCCGGTCTACGCAAGTCAGCGAGAGATGTCGCTCCGACCGCGGCCAACAAAACACTGACCCCTCTCAGCGCCGTGTCATTCGTATAAATGATGCATAGCGGGGAATGGAACGAGGAGGGTATAAACCTGTTAATACAAAAATATACCTGCATAATTTAATTCAAGCAATATTTTATGTAACAAGTCGTCAGTACCAACAAACGACTCGAATCAAATCTGTAAAATCCGTTAGCACCATTTCATTTATAAACAATAAAAATAACGAAGCAATAAACTGCAATTTGCGATCATAAAGCGTGTATTGTGTCATAGCAAAGTACCTGGCTATTTGTCAACACTATTAGAATTGGGCCATAACACCTCACGGTGATACAATGCAAGAGATCTATCAACTGGATTGCATGCAACGGTTCCAATAAAAAAAAAAAAAAAAAAGCAGGGCGCGAAAGTCATCGGCTATTCACAGATGAGGGGTGTACTGCGGTGCGAGAGAGAGCAACAGATTGTGGCGAGGTGAGGGGGGCACAATTGTAGGAAAGCAAGATAATATATAACCCAGCCGAGGGGAGCAAACCAGCGCATGCTGGCAATTAACATTCCACAGCTGTGGGCCGACGGAGAGGGGGTGTCATGTGGGGTCAACCAGAGACAAAGAATGAAGGGGTGTGCGTTCTAAAGTTGTAACTGTCAAGTGTTAAAATCAAATACAAATATTAACCATGGTTTTGGTACTAAAATACACCGACGTGAAACTAATGAAGAATTTAATTAATCTCCATTAAAACTTAACACTAATTATTGAAGCTTATTAAACATTTCTGATAGCCATAAAGTTAAGGAAGCCTCTGGCAAATTTGGGGTGATATTTTCTCCTTAGCAACCGTTATACTTTATTTTTGTACTTTATGGTACGCTCTAGTGTCCTAAATGATATTAGAACCTCTGAACTTTTCAGTGAAGGTAACAGTGAACAAAACATACTACCATTCAAACGCTTAACGTTTCCTAAGGATAAAACTGCACATGCTACGCCTTCAAATATAGTTGCAAATTGTTAAATAAACTTCGTCAAAATTACAAATTATGCTTAAAGGCTCACTCTGTCTACAAAATACAGAATATCACAATGTGAAAACATGAAAGGCTCAATATTTGACAAGTTAAGCGTTAAACGTATTGAACTTCTAAAATTGAAAATTACGTAAGTTGTTCTTATCCCCACAGGCGACTCTCATCTCAAACGTAATTTGCATTACCTTGTGAATGAGTTCTCGCAGTATAAATTATAAAGTTGAACTAAAATGTCACTTGAGAGCATGTTTATAAGTTAGCCACTCCCTGTTCTCAATAAAACAGTGATGGAACAGTCAAAACTCTTATGCGACAGATAACATAATTGTATGTTATTACTACTAATTTTTGGCTAGTTTCATTTAAATCTTAAAACGCTACTTCCACTTTGTAAATGCAAATAATATAGCGTATACACTAGAGCCCTTTAAAATAATCTACAAAAGAGTGATGTAGAAATGTTCCAGGATGCATGTTTTCTAAAACGACATACACTCCAATAATTTAATACTTAAATGTAGTATCTGTTAATGCTCCAAACACGTACACACGAGTTCTGTCATATTACAGATTCTTGGTGTTATCAACAGTTTCAGAAATATAACTTTCTCATCACTTAATCAAAATACGGTATCCATCAAACAATTGGTTTTTATTTACAAAAATTTCAAGCAACATTTAATAATTAATAAAATAATTCTGTAATGCGTGGTTGTGGTGTATATATTATTATTTTGTGTATTTTCTATGTTGAGTGCTTTGAAAATTGCGTCATGTTTTGTATTGATTTGTATTTGTTCGTGTATTAGTTTGTTTTGTGTTTTATGTTTGTACATTTGTAAATTTTCCCAAATGTTCATTATGGCTCCTTTGTGTGGTATATGTTTTATTAATGTCATATTAATTTTGTTTTAATTGTCTCCAAGTCACGTTACTAAATATCTAGAATTAATATTAGGCAATTACCTGTATTAACTTCCGTCTTGTGACTTCTTTAGTTTTTTCTTAAAACAACGCGTTTCGAGAATAAATTCTCATCATCAGGTTTAAAAATACTATAAAAACATCAAATTCACCCAAAAGGGGTCGTCAACTATTTAAAATACACAAACACAAAAACACCACACATAATTAAACACCGACACAGTCACGGCACAGTCTGATGCGCATCGTCTCGTTGCCAACGACCAACTGTTGCACTTTGTCTTATACGACCGTTATCATTGCCCGCTGACCCATCGATATCGATGGCCGTGTTGTACAGCAGATTCGATCGGAACGAAACTTTGTCATTAAGTAGCTGGTCCGTTTGTAACTTAGAAGCCCTGTATATCTCATATTCCTCCACAGCGTTCATGTATGCACCCTTTTTACAATTATGAAGCAGTTTAAAGTTTGTGTGGAAGTCTGAGTACTTATGATTATACAGCATTAAATGCTGAGCGTAACTGGATCTAGTTTTTGAGATATCACTGTTGGTCGTTGGCAACGAGACGATGCGTATCGGACTGTGCCGTGACTGTGTCGGTGTTATGTACACCATTACTATTCATGCTGATTCGTACCATCCATATTCCCAAAAAATGGCAGCCTTCAACGCGTTCGTTCATAGAATGCTTGCTATTCCCCTTGAGCAAAAAGTCAGAGTGGAAGAGACTAATATAATCAAAAGTATAGCTATCGCTAATGGGTATAACAGTGGAATCATAGACAAGCTTATAAGAAAACACTCGGTAAAAATCAATAGTAAAAGCAGATTAACCGGCCCACCTAAAGAAGATACTAAATTTATAGTAACTGAGTACACAAATGTACTACCAGTCATTGTAAAGAATGAGCTGAAAAAACGTAAAATAGCAGTACAAAATAACGTTTTTTCAGCTGTTTTTTTGTTTGTCCTATGTAACATTTATTGCAATCTTGGCATTCAATTTTGTATATACCATTGGTTGTTGTATTATCTTTGTTGTGTGGGTTATTTAGTTTTTGTAAATTATTTTTATTAGTTTTGTATGCTATTTTGATATCTGTGTTTTTAAATAGTTTTGTTGCCTTTGTCATTTTATTATTCATGTAAGTGAATGTGGCCCATTTTTTATTGTTGTGTTTATTTATGTGTTGTTCATTGTAATTCTTAATTGTTTGGTTTTTATTTTGTATTTGATTTAATTTTCTATTTTGTTTACACTATTTTTATTGTATCCTTTTTCATAAGCAATTTGGTATATTATATTTTTTTCTTTGTCTGTTTCTTATTTGTTTAGGGGAAATTTGTACATTATTAATAGTGAATAGAATGCTGCCATTTCATGTTGTGGTGGGTGGTCAGAATGGTTAGGTATGATAATGTTACTAAAAGCTGGTTTTCTGTATATTGCATATTGTATGTGGTTGTTGTTTCTTGTGATGGTTATGTCTAAATAGTTGATTTTGTTATGTTTTTCTTTTTCTTCTGTGAATTGTATTTTCGGATGTATATTATACAACAACCAATGTATGTTAATACAACAGCCAATGGTATATACAAAACTGAATCCCAAGATTCCAATAATGTTACATAGGACAAACAAAAAAACAGCTGAAAAAACATTATTTTGTACATCTAAATGCTTACAAAAAAAAAAACAGAAATATATAAATCTAATTTAGCCACACATGCAATAAACACTGGACATGAATTCCCAGACATAACCAATATGACACTAATAAAACGTATACCACACAAAGGGACCATAATGAACATTTGGGAAAATTTACAAATATACAAACATAAAACACAAAACAAACTAACACATGAACAAATACAAATCAATACAAAACATGACACAATTTTCAAAGTACTCAACATAGAAAATACACAAAATAATAATATATACACCACAATCACTGTTGCGTCTTAGAAGCTCTCCAAGAAACTTGAGTTGTTCTTAGGAACGCTATTGGAGTTAGCTGGTCTGATATGAATTAATTGAGTGGACTGTATAATGTTTTCAGAAATAATTGTTTATTGAGAGTTAAATAGACATATTTGATTGCTGAAGCGTGCAGATTTTAACACGGCATAAGCGCCGGAGAATTAGATAGAAATAAAATGTTGGCGTGCACTACAACACGTAAGCCGAAATCGTCTAAGTAAATTGTAGCATGGTGAGCACGCTATTAGTATTAAATACTGAAAAAACCTTAAGTAGCCGCAGCGGCGAGTGAATACGAGTGGCCTGCTCGGAGTCTGGAGGAGAACTGATTTAAATTTAACTGTAGTCAGCCTGTCTGAATCCCGGCTGCCGATAACACAGAACAAACGTGACGTCATCTACACGCTTCGCAATGCAGTATTTAGAATACAAAGTACACATAGGTTCAAAGTTTGACCAATCACACACAATAATTGTAACGAAACATTTAGTCCTACCCAGGGGTAATTTGGGGAAAAGAGGCCACGACATAATAATTGTAAAATTTTATTTGGAATAATAACGATGTACACAGGAGAAGGATGTCAAGGTCAACAATCAAACGGAGGAGACAGTTATATTTAGCAGTATGAACTTTGATCTATGTAAAACAGAAGTCACGCCTGATGACGTCAGGGCAGATCCCAGCTATACGTCACCGCTGGAATGTCGATTCAAATTAATGATACCGTCAAAATTGGTTTCAAAACACGAGTAGAACAATGAAATGCAGTCACATGACTCCCTCACTACCTCAGAAATTGAGACAGTAAATTTCGCCCCAGTCTACAATATTCCTTCGTGCTGTACAGCCGCAAAACTTTCGGAACAAATATACGGGCGCCCGAAATAATAGCAAAATGTCAAAAATACGTGAATTCACAACACGGGTGTTATATAAATAAAATGAAGTAACAGTTGTGTTTTAATGAACAGTTTCGAGTTATCTGGTGAGAATTACGGTAAAAGAACAAAATGTGCGGAGTGATGAAAGAAAAATGTAAGGAGTCTGGATTGATTTTTGGGACGCAATTGCAGATAAGTAGCATTCTGAAAAAGAAAATAAAAGAAATGTAAAAAAGTTATAACCATTCAAAATTAAAGAGAAAAAATGGCACCCTAAAATATATGTCTAATTTAAAGATAGTGAGCTCACTAAGGGGGTGTAAAAAAAAAAAATATGTAAGTTATGAAAGCGTATATGTGTGTGAGTGAAGCACTGGTTTGTGTCAATAATAAATTTGATTGGAGTTTTAAAGATCTTGTTATTTTATTTGGAGTGGAGATAAACTCGTATATAAGAAAATTAAATGTATGAGTAATTATTGTTCATTAACAAGTTTTGTCTGAAATGATTTTCTTTTGAATATGTTAACTGGGGTAATAGAGAAGAGAATTAATTCTATTTAAAAATTAAGAATTATTTGAATTGAAAGGGTCTAAGTAAAAGAAACATGGAAAATAATAAAGGATCAATAAAATTTAATCCTTAGTAAACTAATAAATGATTTGGTTATTTCAACAACCATTATTTGTTCTCCCAAATACGCCCAAACGAACAATGGACCGAGTAAGTATTTGATTTGCAGAAATTGGCATCAATGTATGATGGCGTTCGAAATGGGAAAGTAAACAAACAGGTAAAGTGAAAGTGTATAGAATCAAATAAATTAAAGTTAATAATAGAAATTAATATTACAATGGCGCTCGATCAGTGTACATTTGCATAAATAAAATTTATGCAAGTGTGGGCCTATTTTGGGGGACAAAATGGTTGTTTGAGATAAATCAAGGAAATATAGTTAAATGTAAGTATGAAGGTTATGTAGTAATATAAAGTGCGGGGGAGGTTATTATTTGTTCATATTCATATTGTAAGCAATTATTAAGTGTTAATTGATTAAAATGGCAGATAACGAAAGTTGTTTTACCGAATCAGTAATAATGAGTAATGTAGAAGCAGAGTCCACTCCAATGACAAAAAGAATAAGAGAGTTGTTGATGGACGATATGTTTAACCTAATGAGAACAATGTCTGAAAATATAAATAGTAATCTAAATGAAAAGTACGATAAAATAAATAGTCATTTTGATGAAGTAAACACTAAAATGAATGATAAATTAAGTGAACAAAATAATGAAATAAAGAGTAATTTTAGTGAACAGTTGAATGAGCTTAGAGACAAAATAAAACAACAGAAATTTGAAATAAATAAGAATATTCACGAAATTAATACACGTTGTGATAATATTAAAGAACAAATATTAGAATCAGTAAACCACAAGTTCGGTGAACAAATCAGTGAAATAACAGAAAATCTAGAAAGTAAAATAAACAATGTAAACGAACAAATGACAGATCAAATCAAAGTACAAGTTAAAGAACAGTATGTAGAAATAGAGAGTAGATGTACAAGTCAGATTAACGAAAATAATGATGATATTAAAAATAAAATAATGGAGGTAGAAAATGTATGTAAACAATTAATACAAGAGAGTGTGGGGGTTATGAATAAACATAACCTTCAATACGAAAATAATTATGATGACAAACTTAGAGTAATAGAATAAGATATTGTAGAAATTAAAGATGAATTACATGTGGCAGTGAGCCAAAATTTAAATAATGTTGCGGACCAAATATTATATACTCGTGAGGCAAAAGATGATATTGAATTTGAACAATTTTGTTGTGATAACCGGAGAGTACACCCGATGCAGTTCCTGAATAGGGTAAGGGAATTTAACCGGTTCAATAACAGTAGTTGGGAGGTGCAATTGTTAAAGATTTTAAAGTGTTTTAAGGGAAGTTCTGAGATATGGGCTGAAGTACACAGAACAGAGTGGGGTAGTTATGAAAATTTCGAGGTAGCATTCCGAAATAAATATTGGTCTGAAGAAGATCAGGAAGTGTTACGCAGTAAA
Organism: Magicicada septendecula; assembly: GCA_034769895.1. Classification (NCBI taxonomy): domain Eukaryota; kingdom Metazoa; phylum Arthropoda; class Insecta; order Hemiptera; family Cicadidae; genus Magicicada; species Magicicada septendecula. Next base: position 42,029,426 of record CM068370.1, on the reverse strand, counting down.
ATCATGGGAACCGGGAACTTTGGGGGACACAGTAACAATATAACAATGTACGTGATGAAGATCTTTAATGAGGCGAAATACTTAGAACCGCCATTGCCGTTTCGGTCATTCGTCAGACATGTCAGTAAACACCTGCCCAGGGAGGTACAAATTACGTTAATGACGAGAGAGGTAGCGAATATAAATGAATTAGAGAATATACTATAGGTGTTTCTAAGCATTAGGGACCGTGAAATAGGTAGGTGTCCCAACCAACCAGGTACGAACAATAGTGGGAATTATATGCCACAGAGGGGGTCACAACAGGGACATGCGTACATTAAACGAGAAAATCATAGCCGGGACGGGGGGGGGGGGTGGAAATTATGGGATGCTCTGGAGAGAATTACGCCGCCAGGAATTTTTGTTTTAGGTGCAGGAAACCAAGGCCGAATCAGCGGAGCGGAACAACGTCGTCGCAGAACAATGTACAACAGCGAGCCGGAGATGATCGCGGTGGAGCATCAAGGAGTAGTGGAAGCACCAACCGGAACAAGAGGGATTATACGCAGGGGAGTACCACCACCAGAACGGAAAACTGAAGCCGACAATGGAAGCAAGGGCCCACCATTGTCCACAGAGAACAACAGGGTCCAGGAAACAGATGAATATCAGAGTAACGTAATACAAATGGATATGACGAAGGAGTTGTTGGAGGAAGGTAACACAGAAATTATAGAACCAAAAACTAGATTGACGGAGGAAATCGTCAAATGGAAGGTAAGAGTTTTAAGACATTGATAGATACGGGGAGCGAAATATCAGTAATTTCAGAAAATGTACTGGGGGAATTAAAAGAAATAAATAAAAATATTCCATCATTACCAGTTGCGGGTGTAACAGTAGTGGGAGTAACTGGAGTACGAAGTAAAAGGGTGACTAAACAAGTACAATTAAATATATTCATTAATGAAACTGAGTTTGAAAATACCTTTCTAATAGTTAGGGACTAAGCTTAGATGTAATCTTAGGCATGGCCCCCACATCCTGAAGCGGGCCCCCAGGCCAGGATCTTTGGCGGGCCCCCCTACCTACCGCTAAGTTTAAGGGCAGCGTAATGTTCTACAGGATTTAGGATAAAATAAGTCAGTTTAAATGATGACACAAAAGTAGTATTTATATTTATTTAAAAAACTATATGGATTTACATAATAAAAACTTACAATAATATAAAAAATTATCTCAAAGTAGATTTTCTAGCTTTTTTCGACGCAAATTTTTCAATAACTTCAGTAAAATCAACTTGCTTAGCTAAATCATTTTCGATGCACAATATTGCTAGATGATTAAGTCGCTCTTGACTAGTTGTGCTTCTTTGCCATGTTTTCAATGAATTTGCCAGTCTACTGAACGATCTTTCAGCTGAAGAAACAGTAACTGGTACTGTACAAAACAGTTTAATGGCGAGACAGACATTGGCAAATATACCTTACAGTTTTTTGTCGTAAATTGCGTTCAGAAGTCTAATTGGGGTTCTTTCAGTACCGAAAACTGTCTTGTGAATACTTTTAAGGTGAAGGATTTCGTGCAGAAAGTCTTCTGACAAATCTTTCTCATATGTATTTACAAGTTTTGCTGCTTTTGCGGTAAGTTGACTATTGTCTAAGTTCTGGAAGCTCAAAATGGGTGAGAATAATTCACATATGGTATCTGCTGCTTCAAATCGTGTCATTAAATCATTGATAATAAAATCCAATACTGGGTAAACTACGGAAATTCTGAAATCTTGTTCAGGTTCTATAGAAATTTTTCGGTTTTCGGGAAATTGAGGTTGCACTCCTACTGCTTCAGCAACTACTTTTGCTTCTTGAACAACACTTTTCCACGAGTCACGTAAGTGCTGCATCTCTTGCACTAAGTCTCTTATAAGTGCGGTCTCGACATCAAGAGATATTCCTTTACTTTGTATGACAACGTTCTTGTTGTCAATACTTGCTAATATTTTGTGCCAAAACACTGTCATTAGCAGACCTTTATAAGATCTGAAATATTTTTTTAGGCCTTTAGTTGTGTTTAGTGCTGAAGGAGTTAATCCTGTAGCCATCTCTCCAAGAATGACATCTAACACAGCAAGTATGCCGGGATAATGTTTAACAATTGGGCGCACAGCTTGAATTTTTTCACTCCACCTTGTTTCTGAAAGACTTTGAAGAGATAATGTTACGTGTTTTTTCAGTACTTCCCAGCGTGCAGGACTGTGAGCGAACAAAGAGTAGAAGTTTTCTATATTCCCGAAAAACGTTATAACATCTGGGTTGAGCTTTGCAGCGTTGACTCCTACGCGATTCAATGAATGTGCTCCGCAGGGAGAGAACAAGGCACATTTGTTCTTTTCTAAGATGCGTGACTTAACGCCGTTTATTTCGCCACGCATATTTGCGCCATTATTGTACGCCTTGCGAACGGCAATCATGGAGAGGTATATTGTTTTTTTCCAGAGTTGCAAGTATTTCTTCAGTTATTTTTTCTCCAGTTTTTCCAGTAAAATTCATTAACTCAATGAAACGTTCATTTACTTCGAATTCATTTGAGTCTTGGTTTTGGGATATGTATCTGAGAATTAGGACGTTTTGTTCACTGTGAGAAATATCTTGTGTTCCATCTACTATTATTCCGTAGAAAATTGCGTCTCTTCTTTGGTCAAGAATGGTTTGGAGAACTTTGTCTGCACAAAGGCCAATAAACTCATTTTGAGAATACCACGACAAATAATGTGCATGTCCTTTCATACTTTTACCTTCCACCTGATTTTGTTGAACTTTGGCGAGATGTTGTCGTGTCACTTCATCGTACTTTCCAATCAACTCTAAAATTCCTAAAAAATTCTCATTATGAACATCTCCAATCTTTGTGTTCTCTCCTTGAAAAGCCAACCCTCTAGATGATAAAAACAACGTTACGTCTACAATCCGTTGCAGAAGTGCTCTCCACTTAGCTGTCTCACATTGCATTTGCAGTTGTAAGTTTTTATCGATTCCATGTCCTTTTAATGACTGCAAAAGTAATTTCCAAGCCAAATATTGTTTCCTATGTTCAGCACTATTATTGTGAGGAGGTAAAATATCATACAACTTTTTCCAAGGTTTATTTCTAGGCGAAAATCCATCTTGGGCTAAACTGCTTAAGTTTTTGTTACTTGGGTCGCAAAAAATATGACATGGTAGACAGTAAAGAGTTTCTTTTGATGCACTCCATGTTAACCATTCTCGTGGAAAATGTTCTCTTGTTCTTTTATCTTTCGTTTTCGTATAGAGCAAAGAATCTTGAAATTCTCTACCATTAACATCTCTTGGCAATTCCTTATAAATCTTTTGGAATTCTTGAAAGCTGATAGTTTGTACTATCTCTTGTCGCAGGTTATTTGAGATTACTCGGGGCCAAGTACCAGGGTCATCGTATTTTACATCAGAGTTTTCGATAGGGTCTGCAACTGAAGCATCGACTGTATCATGTTCTTTCACAGTCGCTTTCTAACGATGTCATACCATACGGACAATGTTGTCGAATACCGCAGCAAACGGAGACGTTTTTTAAACGATGTGGACTATAGACAAATTGCTCAGCGGACGGAGACAAATTTATTCGACTACAGTCGAATTACGCGGCGAAAGGGTTAATTAATTATTCCACTGACAATAATGAAATTAAAGCGTATTCATGTCCACGCGGGTGAAGCTGCGGGAAAAAGCTAGTATTTTATAAAGAAGTCGCTTTTTGTCTTCTGTTCATCTCACTTAGCTATCCGACCCACCACGCCGGGCCCCCCCTAATACCGGGCCCCCAGGCTAGAGCCCCGTCAGCCCCCCCTTGTGGGGGCCATGATCTTAGGAAATGATTTTTTGGAGAGAAATGGGGCAGTAATTGATTTTAATAAACGAATAGTAGAATTTAATAGTGGGAGTGAACCAGTCAGGGTTAATTTTAAGCGGGTGTTAGATGAGATTAGAGTTACGGGAGTAAAAATGATACAGAAGCGGGTAGGCGATGGAGACATAGAAACAAGAGTGAATATATGTCGAGAGAGAGAGAGAGAGAGAGAGAGATTGTGGAGAGTGAAGAGGGAGAGATGCATATGAGTGATGAGAGAATATGGGAAAATAGGGCGGATAAATTTTTTAATGAGGGTGGAGCTGTAGGGAGTCCCCAACGACAGGAGTTGTGGGCAGTAGTGGAACGTTTTAAAGAGGTGTTTGCAGAGTTGCCTGGAAAAGGCAGGAACTATGTGTGCGAGTTGAAGGTTCGGGAACACACACCCTACATGCAGAGGAGTTATCCAGTACCATTTTCAAAGAGGAGAGCGGTACAAGAGGAGTTGGACAGGATGATGGAGGGAGACATTATTGAGAGATCGATATCGCCTTACTCGAATCCATTGGTAGTGGTAATAAAGAAAGATGGGAGGGTAAGACTATGTTTAGATGCTAGAAAAATAAATCAAATTATAATACCTGACCGGGAGTCACCGGAACCAATAAATGAGATTTTTCAGAAGTTCAGCGGAGTAAAGTACATGACATCTTTAGATTTGACAGCAGGATACTGGCAAGTTCCGCTAGCAGTGGAGAGTCGAAGGTATACTGCATTTCTCTTCAATGGTAAGAACTATCAGTTTACGCGTTTGCCATTTAGGCTTAACACTAGTGTAGCAAGTTTCATAAAATGTTTGGATATGATATTGCAACCCAAAGACTTGGATTTTCTAACAGTATACGTTGATGACATATTAATTGCGTCTAGAACATTTTCTGAACATTTGGAACACCTTGAGTATGTGTTAAATAAATTACAGAATGGGGGATTAACGATTAACTGGGAGAAGTCTAAGTTCTTACACACTGAAATACATTTTCTAGGTTTTATTATTACTCCAGAGGGAATTCTAGCTAACCCTAATAAAGTAGAAGCTATTATGCGCTTCCCAGAACCGAAGAATATTAAACAACTACAGAGTTTTTTGGGTCTGTGCAACTTCTACAGAAAATTTCAGAAAAACTACGCACAGACGTCAAGGCTAAGCGCCGTTTTACAAAAGAATAGGCAGTGGAAATGGGGACAGAAGGAAAGGGATGCATTCGAGGAAATAAAACAAAAAGTTTCTAACATGATAATGATGAATCACCCTGATTTCTTGGAAAACTTTTTATTTACAGACTGATGCCAGCAACGTCGCCCTGGGAGCAGAATTATACCAGGAAGATAGCGACAAGGAACATCACACAATAGTTTTCGCCAGCAGATCCCTTTTGGCGGTTGAGAGAAATTATACGACGACAGAGAAAGAGTTACTGAGTATCATGTTCGCTGTGGGAAAGTTCCGCACCTACATCTTGGGGAACAGGACAGTCATCAGGACGGACCACAAAGCGCTGTCGTTTTTGAATACCTGCAGATTAACCCATAGCCGTCTAACCAGGTGGGTACTAAAACCTTACAAGAGTACAATTTCTCATGGGAGTATATTAAGGGGACAGACAATAAAGTACCAGACACTCTTTCCAGGGTAGATGTCACAGAAAACAAAACAGGGAGGGATCTGAAGGAGATAGAGATTTTTCGTTTAACAAGGGAAGATAGACTTTTTGGTGAGGAATTAAGGGATATTAAGAATATGCAAAGATCAGATAATAAATCGGGTAAAATAATTGCTAGTTTAGAAGCGGATTTAGATGGGTCTGAATATAATACGCATTTTCAAATATATCAGGGAATTTTGTTCAAAAAAGTAGAAGGGGGTGAGCGTGATTGGAGATTGGTTGTACCAGAAGGGTTGATAGATAGAATTATTTGGGATTGCCATATAAGGTATGGGAATTTTGGTGCGAAAAAGTGTACAAATGTTTTAAAAGAGTCATGTGTTTTTAAGAATATGGAGAGGCGGGTTAGGAGATTGTTACGGGGATGTGATTTATGTCAGAGGTCTAAGGTAGTGAATTATAGGGTAGAAGGAGAGTTGAATTATATTAAAGTGGAGAGGTCGTTTGATTTAGTTGCTGTTGATCTATATGGACCATTGCCGAAGGGTAGGGGTGGAGTAATGTATGTTTTTGTTGTTTTGGACACTTTTTCCAAGTTTGTTAAGTTATATAGTGTGAAGAGAACAACGAGCAGGGTGCTAAGCGAAAAGATAACGAGGGACTATATGGTAAATAACCAAAAATAATTTTATCCGATCACGGACCCCAATTCATAAGCGGTAGGTGGCGGCAGACTCTAGGATGGGAAGGCATCATACCCAAGCATATGGCAGTATATCATCCACAGTCCAACCAAGCAGAACGGGTGACGAGAGAGATCGGTAGGATATTTCGAGCTTATTGTCACTCCAAGCACAGTGAATGGCGATTATACGTGAAGAAGGTAGAAGAATGGTTGAACAGTACCACCCATGAATCCACCGGGTTTACGCTGTATGAGTTAATAAAGGGAACAAGGCCCCCTAGAATATTGGAACAACTTTTTGAGAATCCGCCGGAGAATCAGACCATAGATATGAATGTGAAAATCCAACTAGCAAATGAAAGTGTACTAACCAAAGGGGAAAGGAGAAAGCGGAGGCATGATGAAAAAGGTAAGTGGTCTAAATATGAGGTAGGACAGTTAGTATTGGTAAGGAGACACGATTTGTATAGTGCGCAAGTTAAAGAGATAAAGAAGTTTTTTTCTATTATACAAGGGACCATATGAAGTTTAGAGGTAAAGATGAACAACGCATACGTGTTGCGAAACCAAGCAACGCATGAGATAGTAGGCACACAGAACGCGACAAATTTAAAGTTATATTGGTCACAGTAAATAAATGAATTTTAATCCATTTTATTTGTTTTTAGAAGGGACTCTCCCCCCTTTTCGGGCGGTCACGGTTTCTCCATCCCTGACCATTAGTCTAATCAAATTATGATTTGACCTGGGCAAAATTGCTTCAGAAGCGATTGAAGTGGTATTCAACTCAACAAATGTTGCTTTTTAACATATCCAAAATCCGACCATGGGAAAGTACCTAAAAATCAAATTCAAAATGGCTGCCCTTTTTCTAAATTATCGTATTTGTTAGTATAAGATGAAATGTTTTCTAATGTGTAATTTTAATAGATATAATATTAAAAGAACATTTTCTTGTTTAAGGTAAAGTTTACTAAAAATGGCTGCCACTGGACAACATTGTTGTATTTGCAAAAAAATTGTCGAAGATTGGCCAGGAGGTAGTGACTTTAATGCAGAAGGGCGCTGATGGCATAAACGCAGCCAGTAAACTCCGTGGAAGCGATGTCATTGTAAGTGCTGGAAACAGAGTTCATGTGTTATGCAGAAGAACGCACACTGATAAGAAAAGGATTGATATATGGAACAAACAACAATCAATAAGTAATACATGCATTGGAAAGAGAAGTGTCCGTTTAGCTGAAGGACACTTTTTCGCTCGAACTGACTGCTTGTTTTGCGGAACTACTGTGGATTTTTCTGCAAAGTACAAACCGAACTCAGAACAATGTAAGGTACGGACATCCGAATTTGCTGAGACCATCAAAAAATGCTGTGAGCAACGCTGCGGTGAATGGTCTTTTGTGGTAAAAGGACGCATGAATATTTCCTCTCAGATCTGCTGCTTGTTGCTGCTGATTGCGTGTACCACCACACATGTAGTGCAAACTTTCGTAGTGGGAAAAACACTCCTCAAGAATATGCACGTATCGAACAGTCCTCAAAGAGACAGAAAGAAGGGTGTCCAATCAATGAAGAGCAACAAGACGCTTTCCTGAAGACACGTACTTACCTTGAATCTAATGACGAGGAACAATTACTTGTTGTGGATCTTATTTCTAAAATGGAAGAGTATCTTAAAGAAAGTGATTGCAAAGCATATGATCGAAGACACATGAAAAGAAAGCTTGAAGAACATTATGGTGAAAGTGTTATAATATCTGGTGAAAGTGGAAAGGGTGACATTGTAACATTAAAAGAGACTGCTGATCAAATTCTTAGATCCTACCATGCAAAGTCAAAAGGCTGTGATCCTGAATTACAAAAAATACACATAATAGAGGCAGCTGCGATACTAATCAAGAGTGATGTGAAAGCTTATGAATGGGCAAAGAAAGATACATATCCTTCACCAGATGATCTCACTACCGAAAAAACTATGGATTACCTTCCTGGCAGCTAAAGGTTGCTCTGTGCAAAATTGTTTGTGGGGAAAGATGTCTCGACTAAAGTTGGTGCAACTGGCCAGAGTAATATTCAAGCTATACGCCCAGGCCCGCGCCGTACATAAGTGCAAAGTCGTGCGGTGCACGACGGCGCCGAGGTGCCGGGGGCGCCGAAAGGCCTCAAAACCCAAAAGTAAAAAAAGTAATATACCTACCTAACAAACAAAAAATCATTCGCAAAACAAAATTTAGAATGATAAAAAACAAAAAAGAATTGCAAGCTATTACATTGTTCTTTATTTAGTTGGTTATTTGTTATTTATTACTTAGGAAATACATTTATTCTCCAAACCTCAGCGAAACGCACCTACAAATGCGAAGCTATTGTTTGTGTCGCGAACCCACCTATCAACGCGCAGCGCGCGAACCGAGGCGATATTACCGGGGGAATAAGGAGAAATTCAAGATAAAGAACTACGTGTTTATGTCTGGAGAATGCCGTAATGAATACAATTCTCAGAATGAATTGAATTCTGTTTACGTTTGCGACCGTAGCCTGCTAAGCCAGTCTCTACTCTCTAACCTTTAAGCAAATCGCGACCAGTATGAACGTACCCTGAGCGCTACATCGGTCACGACTTTATTGGTTGCCCAATGCCCAATAATAAACTTAACGTCAAACGTGAAAAGGTGCATGAGTGGAAAGATATTTTTTTTCAAACATTATTTTTTTGTAGTTTTACAGACTTTATAGTGGTGTGTTTTGTGTTCTTAAAATCTTTTATTCATTAAGGTGAGTTCAGCTACAATTTATTTTTTATTTTAGATTTAAGTATTAAAAGCCAAAAACTGTCATCTCAAAAGTCATTTTATTATTGACATTTTTTGTTTGATTATGTAAACATCATTGTTGATTGACGCAAGTTCATTAATCGATAAGCACTAATAACAATAGTTTTAACAATTTTCATAAGTTTTAATTTTTATAAATTTTGAAATAAGTATAATAAGTTGATACAATACTTTCCGAGTTTGAGACGTTGAAACATTTCCACAAACAATTGAGAGGCGTTTTACGTACATTTTTTATATACGTACTTCATAGAAACAAATAATTCCACGATCATGTTAAGTAGACTTTGCGTATATTAGCTCCAAATTATGTTTAAAACACATAAACGTATGTTAAAACAAATATTTTGTCAATAGTTGTAACCTTTATAATTTTAAATATTAACTAACTTTAAGTATTAACTTTTGTTAAGTTTTCTTAACGTTTTTCGATGTATCACTAAATTTATTACAAGACTATATGGAAAATTCATTTTTGGAAAAATTGTAGATTTGCAAAGAAAATTTTGCAAAAACACCCCTCAATTTATCATTTTGTTTACTTATGTATTAATTTTTTTACAGTCTATAGGATGTCAGAAAAAAAGAAGAAATTGTCAGGACACCAAAATTTGTTGAAGAAAATAAGAAGAGAAGAAGAACTAGAAAAACACGTCAAAATTACGCAGTTTTTTTCAAAACCCGAATCTACTTTGCCAAACATTAATGACAAAAATGATACAGCTGAACCACAACATTCTGAACCTGTACATCTTCTGGAAGGCATACCATCAACTTCTTCAAGTCCCGCTGATAATGAGGAATCAACACCTTCAAAAATTACCACAACAGAAAATATAAGTGAACTTTCCAAAGATGCTGCAATGTGGCCAAAACAATTACGTCCGAATAATATTCAAGAATTAGTAGAACGTGGCCCTACTTATTATCAAAACAAAAAAGATCTTTATCCGAGAGATAGTTCGGGGCGTAAGTTTTCCATTAATTATTTCTTTAGAATTCTACCGAACAAAGAAAAAATTGAGCGTTTTTGGCTGTTGTATTCCGAAACAAAAAATTCGCTTTACTGCTTCTGTTGCAAAGTTTTTAATGATAGCGATTTGAAATCTGTTCGCCTTAGTGATGAATCTGGTTACAACGACTGGCAGCATTTATGTGAACATTTAAATATTCATGAAAAGAGCAAGTTACATATCGAAAATTTTCTAAAATTGCTAGATCTTTCCAACCGTTTTAATAAAAATCAAATAATTGATTCTGAAACTCAAAATGTAATAAACAGAGAAACTAAATACTGGCAATCTGTTATAGAAAGAATTTTCTACGTGATTCAGTTTTTAGGTGAGCAGAATTTAGCTTTTCGTGGAAGTAGTAGCAAGTTGTTTGAGAAAAGTAATGGTAACTTTTTAAAATGCATAGAAATGATTTCTAAATTCGACCCGATTATGTCAGAACATACAAAACGGTCTCAAAGAAAAGATTACAATAATTATCTCGGGGATAAAATACAAAATGAAGTAATCAATTTGATGGGCGAAAACATCAAATCCAAAATTTTAGAACTAACTAAGAAGGCAAAATATTTTTCAATATTTTTATATCAAATATCAAGACTGTACTCCTGACTCTAGTCATCAAGAACAAATTTCAGTTTGTATAAGATGATCCGTCGAGCGAGGGTTTGACTAAATTTCTTTTATCGGCGTTAGAGAAAGAAGGCTTAAATATCAACGATTTGCGGGGTCAGGGTTACGACAATGGGGCAAATATGCGTGGTAGGCATAATGGCCTACAAAAAAAAATTTTGGATTTGAATCCGCGAGCTTTCTTTGTTCCTTGCTGCAATCATAGCCTAAATTTAGTCGTTAATGATGCCGCAAAATCAAATACTTTGAGCATCAATTTTTTTCTTTAGTTGAAGAACTGTTTGTATTTTTTTCAGCTTCTACTAAACGATGGTCAATTCTAAAATCTAATGTTACAAATTTAACTTTAAAACCTTCATCGGATACTCGATGGTCTAGTATAATAGATGCAATAACTCCTTTAAAGTATGAACTTAGAGAGGTATACGATGCTCTGTTTGAAATAAGCGAAGGAAGTTTTGAAAATAAAGTAAAGAATTTGGCTGCACCGTTGGCCAAAAAATTGCAAAATTTTGAGTTCATTTGCGTGCTTATTTTGTGGTATAATATTTTAAGTAAAATTGACATTGTTAGTAAAATTATTCAAAAACCGAACTTTGATGTTGCTCAGTGTTGTACTCATTTAAATAATCTGAAGAAATTTTTGAAAGCGTATCGCTCCGATGAAGGTTTTAATGATCTATTGATTGATGCTAAAGAAATAGCATCCAGCTTAGACATAGAACCTAAATTCATAAAACAAAGAGACTTAAAACCGCGCAAAGTAAAAAAACAGTTTGACTATGAATGTGACGATGAACCGATGTACGACGAAACTTTAAAGTTCAAAGTTGATTGTTTTTTTAATGCTCTAGACGTAATCATCACATCAGTGGATGAACGATTCTGAATTCTTTCTTCTTATTCTAATAATTTCGCGTTTTTATGGAATATTGATAAATTTAAAAATTATTCTGAAAAAGAACAACTAGAATTATGTCAAAAAGTTGAAAATGTATTAAACGACGCAACTCGCAATGAACGAGATATAATTGCTGTAGAACTTGTTAAAGAATTGCAATATTTACAAAATTTTGATGAAAAAGTTATTACGTCTCCAGAAGAAATTTTAAATTATATAACAATTAACAACTTAGTGGATTCTTTCCCTAATACGAGCATAATACTTCGTATTTTATTAAAAATGCCGGTTTCTGTTGCTACCGCAGAACGTTCTTTTTCAAAACTCAAAATAATAAAAAATTATTTAAGATCGACCATGGGGCAAAACCGACTAAGTAATCTTGCTATCATCTCAATAGAATCGGATCTATTAAAAGAATTAGACACCCAAGATTTAATTAAACAATTTGCAAAAACCAAAGCACGAAAAGCTCAATTCACTTAGTTAAAATAATAATACGAGTTATAACTGGACCTTAACCTTTATCTTTAAAAGGTAACGTATTGCATTGTTAATATAATAGATTGTTTTTATTTGTTGATCAGTTTTGTTCTATATGATGCATTGTATGTAAACAAATATATCTAGTGTTTCAAATATATTTTTATTTCCGTGTATAAATGTATAATTACATACCTCAATGAGAAAATACTTGTTCGGCTTGTTCGGTACCAGTTTAGTAAGTGCCTGTTGTAAAATATAAAAATGAAAATAAATTCATGAAAATACTTTTTAAAATTATTTTTGGATAGTTGATAATACTTAACATGTACCTTTACCCATATATTAGCGTTATAAAAATTGTAGGCGACATATACAAAATTGCACAAGGGCGCCAAACACAAAATTGCACAAGGGCGCCAACAGTGCTAGGCGCGGGCCTGTATACGCCCAAGAGCTTTAATATGCCCACTGCAGATAGGTGTAGCTATTCAAATGCATCACAACTTCAGGTCACGTTATATTATCGATGTTCTCCATCATCTGGGTTTCTGTTCTTCCTACACAGAAGTTATGAAATTCAAAAGGAATGCTGCAATAGCAAGTAGCAGTTTTTCAGAGGATGTGACAGACAATAATGTATTACTGTTTGCAGCAGACAATGTGGATCATAATATTCGAACGTTAGATGGGAATAATACCTTTCACGGCATGGGAATGATTGCTGCTATAACACCAGAAAGTAAATTACAACCCATTGTTCCGAGATATAATGTCACAGACAGTGCTTTAAAGAACATTGCCCATGTTACGATCCAAGAGTACAGATCCTCCAGAAACCTTCTGAAGGATATCACTTTCCATAACCTAGAAACAATTGGTGCCAACATCAGAACAATTGACATCCTATGGCAATTATCCTGGTCGTTTCCGGGAAAAGATCATTCCAATTATTGGTCTGGAATGATGCAGACTGTGTACAACTCAAATCTCCAACACTCTGGAAAGGCATCTATTAGGTTCCTGCCAATCATTATTATAGCACCAAGTGACATGACTTGTATATTGTCAACACTATGCAGCTACAGGCGGCTGCAAACATATTTTCCTCAGATGGAAGCCAACAAATTGACATTGAATCTGCAGGACATAAACATAGTTACTACTATATGGCGGCAAGATAGGAGATTCTCTACAAACACTTCGTCATCGAATGTTAGTGGAAAAAGTTGCAGCAGCTACATCATTTGTCGCACCTGCACGTTGGCCACCTACAGAGTCAGCAGCAAAGTACCACAGTTTTCGTACGTACTACCAGATCAGTGTTTGGAAATCAAAAGAAACACTTTTAACTGCTACAGAATGGGTTTGGTTTGTTAAAGAAAACTCATATTACCCTACAGTGTCTGATATGCCACCAGCGCCAGAGTGGTTACTGAAAATGATCCATTGTTCTTGTAAGACGCAATGCGCAACAATGCGATGTGGATGCAAACAGAATGGGCTGCCTTGTTCAGCCTCTTGTGGGGAGTGCCAGATCAGTGGATGTGACAATATCGTTGTAATAGAAAACAATGACCGAGTCAGATGCCTAGTTTTGCCAACATCACTTATTTAATTCCTTAAGGAGTGTGTTCATACTTGTCTACTAATTATGAAAATAAAAAAAAACTCATTTGCACTTATCACCAAACTTAAAATTATTTCTATGTTGTTCAAATATAGTCATATGTACACTGACATTTAAAGGCTGTGCTTTCATTACCCTAAATATTACAAAATATCATCAAACTAAGTAATCAAAAGTTCGAAAGAGGGCCGCCATTTTGAATTTGATTTTTAGGCGCTTTCCCATGGTCGGATTTTGGATATGTTAAAAAGCAACATTTGTTCAGTTGAATACCACTTCAATCGCTTCTGAAGCAATTTTGCCCAGGTTTATGGGTCATTTTTCTTAGTTTGACTAGACTACATGGATTTTGGCTGTTTGGAGGCGGACCATGGTTGGAGGTAACCTCAACTAGAGGGTGAAAGCAATGATGGTCCTACTCCACAAATTGGTGCAAGTAGAAATTTAAATATTTTGTTGTTGAACGGGGAGAGGGACCCCTAAAGTTCGTAAATGGAATAAAAAAGAAGAAAAAAAAATTGGCAATTATCCACAAATAAATAATGGTTTTATTTTACAAATAGAACATCCAAAATTTAATGTAAATAACAAGTGCGGCTCGTTAGGAGTTATCTCATTACCTAATAATATAGTTGGAAATGAGTAACTGTGTTATTAGGTAATGACATACAAAATAATTTTAAATGGCGGTCGAACTTATGATGGATTAAAGAAGTAGTTGTAATTTAGATTTAATTTAGAAAATTAAGGTGACCAATTAGCGTTGTAGTACACTTGTTGCACTTGTTAGAGACAATTGTTGGAAAATAAGATAGAGAGTATGCGGGTGTGATTAGGTTAACCTCTATGGTAGATAGTAGATGAAGTATCATAAATAAGAAATAGCAGACCAGTGTCTGGTGGTAACTAAAAGAAAAAATAATGTAAATTGTGAATAAATCAAATGTTGTGTGTAATCTATAGTGGAAGTGGAGTAAATCAAAGAACATAGTGAAGCTATGGTAATCAGATAGAACTGATAAATGGACAGTGAAATTTAAATGACAATATTTGTGAAATTTGTTATAACAAATAATGATTTCTTTTACTTTTGTGAATCCTAGTGATAATGTAAATTTTAAAGGTATAAGATGTTTTAAATGCGATTCCCTACTTTTGGGCGGTCCCGGCCTTACCAGCCCAGACCGTGGTTTTGGATGACAACCAGTTGTGGGCAGACTTATTGAAAACTGACCATGGTTGGTTGCCTATGAAATTGGTACAATTTATAAATTAACAGGGGGTTAAATCAGGGGAATCAACATAACTATGGAACAGCGGCTACCATCGAATGGGGTGATAGAACCGTATTAAGGGCATATGAATCATTATAGTAGGATTACTGGTGTCCTCGGATACCAGTAATGCCGAATTTTTATATAACGCCAAAGCAAGAACAGTGTAAGCAGCGTTTGCACCCTAATAAACTTCAGTTCTTGTGGACGCAAATGGGCGCTACAGTCCAACATCATTAAGCAATAGTGTGTGTGGAAAGGAGCTGGCCGTTACAAACCAGAGGCATAAATAATAGAGTATTTATGCAACAAGGTAAATACCTTACACGGTTTACCCGTGAGGTGATTTACCTAATTGTAACTGGGTAAAGGGGGGATATTAAATAATGATGGAGAAGGAGGTTACTAAACTGTTAGTAATAAGTTATTGAGTATGAAATTGAATTATGTTGATGATGTAGAAGGTGTAGTTGATTTTATGATATAACTAAATGATTTAGTAGTGATTTGAGGAGTATTATGGAGATGCTAGACGACTGTTAAGTAAATAATTTGTTCTGATGTAGTTGATTAAATGTGTTTTATTCTATATAAGAATTGTAATAATGAATTTAATTATTTTGAAATGTGAATTATATAATCTAAGGTATTTGTAATGTTGTAATGGGAAATGGTTATTTAAATACTGATGGGAATCAGGGAAATGTTTTGAATTTTGGGATAGGAGTTAACGAGAGAAGGGTATACAGAATGTTAGTATGGAATTTAAAAAAATAAAATAAAAATGTATCATGTTATGTTAAGTATTCATCAATGTATGTTAGAGATTAAGAGAAAAACCAGTGCTTCGTAACGCAAACCAGCACAGCTAAGGGGAACTAGATCAGTTAGGGATATGGTATTATACAAGGCCACTATTTGATATTTTGTTTTCATGTTACAGTGTCTGGTGATGCTGTGGCGGCGGTCCTGTGCTGACCGGCACGTCAGAGCAGGGGCGTCAAATGCCTGTCTGGCCTTGCGGTGTTGGGATCTCGAGGGATAAGTCCAGTAAGGTCAATCAGGTGCGGTCACAGTCACTGGACCAGGGGGTAAATTAACCAAGATTTTTAATAAAACATAAAGGGGGTTGTGACGACATATCCCGGGTGATCCCTTTAGGAAGTATGAGTGTCAATGAGAGTTTTTATGTTTCAGCATAAAACCTCTCATTAAGGGGGTATTGTAACGGGACATTTAGGCCTACCCAGGGGTAATTTTGGGAAAAGAGGTCACGACATAATTGTAAAATTTTATTTGGAATAATAACGATGTACACAAGAGAACAAGGATGTCAAGGTCAACAATCAAACGGAGGAGACAGTTATATTTAGCAGTATGAACTTTGATCTATGTAAAACAGAATCACGCCTGATGACGTCAGGGCAGATCCCAGCTATACGTCACCGCTGGAATGTCGATTCAAATTAATGATACCGTCAAAATTGGTTTCAAAACATGACTAAAACAATGAAATGCAGTCACGTGACTCCCTCACTACCTCAGAAATTGAGACAGTAAATTTCGCCCCAGTCTACAATATTCCGTCGTGCTGTACAGCCGCAAAACTTTCGGAACAAATATATGGGCGCCCGAAATAACAGCAAAATGTCAAAAATACGTGAATTCACAACACGGGTGTTATATAAATAAAATGAAGTAAGAGTTGTGTTTTAATGAACAGAATCATCTGGCGAGAATTACGGTAAAAGAACAAAATGTGCGGAGTGATGAAAGAAAAATGTAAGGAGTCTGGACTGATTTTTGGGACGCAATTGCAGATAAGTAACATTTTGAAAAAGAAATAAAAGAAGAAATGTAAAAAAGTTATAACCATTCAAAATTAAAGAGAAAAAATGGCACCAGTAGGGGTAAACTGACAGTTCTACCCCGGATGTGACGTCATATGGCGGGAAATTCAAAAATCTAGATGGTGGGAGTAAAAATCTGGTAGTCGGCTTTCGGTCATGTTGTGGGCGGTGAGTATAAAGTGGGGTTATGTGTGCGTGATTGGTGTATACGTCGTCGACGTTGCCGCTTCGTGCATGTGTTATAGTGTACGGGTTTGTATATGCAAGGTGTTTTTCCGGTCGGCCATGTTGTAAAATCGTCGTGGTCGGCGTTGCCGACTCGTGCTGGTTAATCGCCGTAGTCGACTCTTGCGTGTGTTATAGTGTACGGGTTTTGTATATGAACGGCGCTGCGGGCGATGGTCGATGCGGTGTATTGTTGGCAACGGCGTGTCTGTGTGTCATGGCGAACTGTATCGCGAGCCCGTGTAGTGATCCGGTTCGCCGTTCGCCGTTCGCCGTTCGCCGTCCGGTTGATCTGCTGTCGGACGCCGTCCGCCGCCGACGGCGAATGGCGAACGGCGAACGGCGAACGGCGAACGGGTTCGTGAGGCTGCGTCGTGATCCGGTCGGTGCCGTTCGCCGGCCGCCGAGCGTCGAACGGGTTACGCGGTGATCCGGTTCGTCGTCGAGGATTGGTCTGTGTGTCGGTGGTGAGTAAAAAACAAAGTGTTCGGCATCGTTGTAAAGATACGAATGATGACCTTTACTTGTATAAATTGTAGAATGCATACTATGCATGAAAAATTATTTTAAAAAATTATTATCATTTATATTAATGTGTTGGGTATGTAATAAGTGTATGTTCAGTGGTGGAAATTATTTCGTACAAAGAAAAAGAATTCACTCATCATGAACGGAAAAAGGATAATTGTAAATAAACACAATTGAAAACTTAAATTTAAAAATTAAAAAAAATTATTATCATTTGTATTATTGTGACGGGGTATGTAATAAGTGTCTGTTCGGAGTTGACAATTATTTTGTATAAAAAAAGAATTTAATTATATATTGTGGTAGTAAGGACGTCTGGGCGTTAGCTGATATTCGGTAGTGGTCGACCTTGTTCACGGGCGTGGTTAGGCAAACAGGTCTCTAAACATCTGTCTTCCTGAGTCGTTAACTTTTTTATTGTTCATGACTGCATATCTTCATTTCCTTAAGTGGGGTTCAGCGATGTATAAAAAGCCGAAAGATTTGATCTGTTGAAGTACATATCATCGTTGGATTCTGCTTTGACATCATCGGTGAAAGACAGAATATCTCGTACAGGGTAAGTTGCTTTAAAATTATTCTTTAGTTTCTGTAATATATTAACATTATGCAATTATTTTAATATAATTTTGATTTTTTTTTTAAATTGAATGTATGTAATAACGGTCGGTGCGCAACGACCGTTCAAGCTTGTAGATTGAGTGTTGTACTGTTATTTAAAATATGATTAAATGTACTGTTAGTTCAAAGGATTTTTTGAAATTAAATACAATGAAATGTTAAGATAATATCGTTTAATTTTATCAAATTAAATACATATAAGCACAATATATTACAAGTTAAAATATTTAAACACACACACACACAATGAATTGAATTGACAATTGCATATAATTAAAACAAAAGAAATACGTGTATGCACACTAATTACAAGTTAAAATACATAATATGTAAACACGTGTACATTTTCAATTGTGTACAATTAAGAAATACATGTATGCATACTAATTACAAGTTAAAATACATAATATGTAAACACCTGTACATTGTCAATTGTGTACAATTAAGAAATATATGTAATCACACTATATTACAAGTTTATGATTGCATTCAAGTTAAAATACATATTATGCACACACACACACACACACACACACACACACACACACATATACACACTGAATTGTAATTAAAACAAATGAATTACATGTAAGCGCTATATATATATTACAAATTTAATAATGTGTACATTATGAAATACAAATATACTTGTTACTTCATAAGATGTCCATCCAGTATTACATTAAAATGTCCACCACGTAGGCCCTGTTTTTTTCTCCGCGGTAAACGAGATATAGTGAGTTCGGTGCTAAATGTTTTAACTCATCGTCTTCCCAAACGCCTGCGTATCTCCTCGGAAGATAAACACGATATTTCAATTTATCGTCCGTATAGTCCTGGATAGTGGCGAGTACAGCATTTCCGTATTTACTGTCTACGTTTTGAAGTTGCACTATGGGATATTTTACACCCATTACTAGTTCTTTAATTTTCTTATATTGTATAGCACTAATGTCCGCGAACTTAGCAACGAATGAAGCCATTTCTAATGAAGAATCACTATTCGCTTACGTCTCTGTCAAGGTCTGAATTAAATAACGCTCGTTCGCGTCGTTATAAGTAAGGAGGCTGTTGAGGAGGGGAAACCAGAGAGCGCGAGGGAGGGGGAACCAGACAACGAGCAGTAAACGGTTATTATTAACCCTGTGAAACAGGATGAAAGCCGCTTTCACACGTCATGTTCGGTGGGTGGGAGGAGGCAACCAGTCGGCAACAGTTATTTTTTTATCTGTCTAGACAAGGTGTTGTAATCGATTCCTGCTGAGCGCGGAAGGGGGGTAGGCGACCAGACGACGGCACTAATATTTTATGCGTCTAGACAGGGTGAAGTAATCGAATTCTGACGTGAAGGCAGTAATTTTTATGCAAGCAAAATGATGCTAAATATAAACAAAAAGGTTAATAATTTACAAGAAACCTATTGATGAGTCTAAAATCCGATACAACCCACTCGCGTAAAGCGTGGACTCTATTATTTGTACATATTTCTGGAAATAAACGGTGCGCGAAACATGCTGTTCCGTGCATCGGACGTAATTGTTCGAGTTTAGGACAACCGAAATCTTCTAAATTTATAATATTGTAATGCACGATACGCTTTTCCAGAAATCTTTTTTTCTGTAATCCTTTTACGAACACATAGTTAAAAGGAAACGTGTACTTTACTAATATCGGCACAAGATGTTCGTACGATGTCTCCCCGTCCCTCCACTCTAGTCCGTGAAAATGCTCCGTTAACCATCGGTTCGTCCTCATGTGTTTGTGATTCGAAACGTTCGTGTCCACTGGTGGAGCAAATATCCAATGTCTGCTGGCAAATGCGGTGACATCCATAACGGGCAGTTCCTTGACGAGTTCGTTTCCGTTATCGTCCACGAAACAGTGAAAGTCAAGTATGACTGCTAGCTCGTCGACTGCCATCTTTTTTCGTTACAAACAATGTGTTCGGTGCTACTAGGAACGCTGCCGATCCGTCCGTCTCGCGAAACAGACACGTTGTATGTTGTGTAACGTCCGTAAAGAATTTTTTCGGAACGTTTACTTTGTACCTTGTCTCCACGTCACGAATCAGTGCAACAAATTCTTGCGTCAAAATGTTGTATACAAAAAGATCTACAGGGTACAGTACTGCGTGCGTTAAGTCACTGCATCGACTGTACTCGTACGAAGTCAACAGCTCTATGCGTTCGTTCTCGACACGCCCTTCCGAAACACTGAGGAGGTAGTGAGATATTGTTTATTTATAAACACTTCCGTCACAGCAGCAGCATTGTTTTTCAAACAATTTTTACTGGTTTATTTCATGCATTAGACGAAATGTTCTTGCTCATGTATTAACAGTCGGTAAGCGCGAGTATGAATTTGCTGTTCGTTTTCTGACTGCACGTTGTTTAGACGTTCTCAGTGCATGAAAACGAACTAGAAATACGCTCTCATGTAAGCGGCGTATGTGGCTCTACATAAGGGACACTGATTTAGAGTGATGGCGCAATTCACACATATAACAAAATGGCGACAGGGAATAAGTACGGCTTCAACGATGTGTGCGTAACAAACTTTGCACATCGTATCCCGATCTGGACCCCCTTCTTCTTTTTTTTTATTCTCTTTGATCGAGTCGGTGCTTTGCCCGTTCTCTGCTGCCACTGCTGTTGCTGCTGCTGCTCCCGGTTCTTTTTTTTTATTCTCTTTGATCGAGTCGGTGCTTTGTCCGTTCTCTGCTGCCACTGCTGTTGCTGCTGCTCCCGGTTCGGTAATGATACCCAATGCCTTTAGGATGAATTTTTTATCTTTCACTAACATTACGTAAGAGCACACGGGGAAATGACGTGCGTGTTCCGTCCAAGCGTTTTCTCCTCGCTCCCATTTGTTTAAACCACCTCCACAGCAAAAACAAATCACTCTATCGTTGCATCCGTTGTAAAAGAAACCCGCTTCGGATAGTTCTTTAGGCGTTATCGTCAACGATATCGGCCAATCTTTAAAACTCTTTAAACGGTCTTCAATGCTTCTGTAACGCGGATAAAGGGATATGATTTTTTTAATCAGTGCGGACTGCACTTCTTTGTCGTCCGGAGATACGGACTTGATCGTCATCGCTTCACCGCACTGTCTGAAATAGCGGTTTTCATTGCGATCGTTATCGTCATCCTTGTGATCGTACGAAAGCATCGTGCACGTCCTCTCACGACTCGCGCTGATGAAACACTGAGCGAAGAATAGGAGGGGAGACGTTTCCCTCTCCCACCGTTCGGACAGAGGGAGTTTACAGGTATTAAGAAAATATAATACATGAAAATCGATTACATCTTTTAATATAAAAAAAACACATACATGAAATACACACACATAATATTGTAAAAAGCAACATAATATTTACAGCAAAAAAAAAACAATAATATACAGAGTGCGGTTCGCTAGACTGTTATTTTTACTGTCAGGTTAAATTTTCTTTTCATACAGAGATATTGTTGGCTAACACGTGGGAGTCGTTTTCTTCGTTTATGGCTCGCTCGAACGCTGTGATCATTTCTTCGTCGGTGACGACTGTAGTGTCGTTCGTGTCGGCCGGTTTGATGACATTACCGCGAGCGTCCCATCTCAGGCAATTACGATACTGTTTTTTAACTATATTTCCAATATCCACAGCGTGAGCGACGTCTTCCCATGCGCGTAGTTTCTTCGCTGTAGGATGTTTGCGATATATTTTTCTCTCTCCTTCGTTGAAACTTTCCAGTTGTCTGCGCATAATATACCAAACGTTTTCGGATATTTTGTACAGAGACAGACAACGAATTTTGTTCCTGTTTATGGGGTTTGGCGCGATCTTCTTAGCCAGTACGTTCCTCAGTTTGTCGACACTGTATTCGATTTTGGACTGTAACAGTCTACTTCGTTCTTCTGCACGTTGCCGTTCTTCTTCCGCGCGACGTCTCTCTTCCTCTGCACGCTGTCGTTCTTCTTCCGTTCGTTGTCTTTCTTCCTCTGCGCGACGTCTCTCTTCTTCGTTAGTTTCTTGAATAGTTTTTATCATAGATTGTAAATTACCCATTTGTGTTGTTAACAAATTATTTCGCATACTAATTAACTCCTTCAAACGTTCCTCGTACAATTTTTCATATTGTCTATATTTCATTACAATTTCTTTCATAATGGCATATAATTCACGCAATTCAACAGCTTTAGGGGTTCTCATTTGCATCAACAAAGAAGCGAAATCTATTCCATTTAACACATAATATTTTTTCTGTGCATTATCTTCATCTTGGACTTCGTAATATTCGATGTAATCGTTTTTCTTTAACCATCTGGTAATTCTGGATTTTTGATTATTATATTTACCTGTATAGCCGAGCCAAATCAATACATCGTCTGTAATTTTTATTTTATCCTGTATGGTGCAGTTCCAGAAAAATCTATTTTTCGTATCGTTTTCAACGTCGATACCAAATTGCAAACAGACCTGATACACCGACAATTTACCTACATTACGTGAAATCAGTTCTTCTGGCGCTAGACATCAGTGGCGGCTGGTGGTTGAAAATTTTGGGGGTTGCAGTTGTGGGTTGGATGGTATTAAATTGTTTAAATAGAAAATGCAAAAATATCACTAAGTTTATATGACTGAATGATAAAGTTAGTATTGTTTTATTTAATTCAAAATTATGTCTTATATGGTAATATAACATTTTCTGTGTAACAGCATCCAAAAAATGTATTGAAATTATTTTGAAATTAGTTAACGTAATAACAGGCCTATTTATTTTAGTATTAATTCACTTTAGATAAACTATTTTACTGTGTAGACATAATTAATATTGAAAAATATAGTTATACTTGGGAATAATTTTGTCACTTACCATTATTTGAAAAGAAAATCCATCCGCCTTTCTTTCAGACTGGCAAATTTTTCAATCAGCTTCTGATTGAAATCAGGAATTTCCATGATCAGGTCCCTTTCTATTGAGAGCATGGCCAATGCAGACAACCTCTCTTGTGACGTGGTGTTTCTTAGAAATGTCTTTATTGTTTTAAGCGTCGAAAAACATCTTTCTGCTCCAGAAGAGGTCATTGGTATTGTAATCAAAATTTCTAAGAGTTTTACACCTTCACTAAAAGTTTCTTCTAACTTACTGTCTTTGAAAAAAGAGTACAAACTAACAGCCCCTGACAGTCTTCTAAAATCCGTTGCACTATAGATTGTTGCAAGTTCCGTACAGAGTTTTTTAAAATTGAGAAAATTGTAAGCGTTGCATACAGTTTTTACAGTGTCTTCTGGAAATTTAGAATCATAATCTGGAAACTTTTCTGACATGAACAATGATGGCTCGTGAATCTAAACCGTTCCTTTATTTGGCATATAATCACATCACATACTTCCTTCGCCTGTCTCTTCCACTCGGTTTTGTCAATCTTCCTTTTCTTTGGAGGTGAACTTTGTGATGACTGTTGTGGCTCTCCAGTCTCCAGTGTCTGTGTCAATATTATTTCTGATTTTCAACACATTTTCTTCAAAACTTGTAAGAGACCGTTTTATAACAGTGAGATCAATATCTACTTTCTGGAGCTGATTAAAGAGTATGTCAGTAAGTGGCATAATTTTTCTAAAAAATGAGAGCCAAAAAATAAAGTTTTGACTTACTAAAACTTTTAAGTGGCCAGAAGCCTGTGAAAGAGTACTGTCATTTTTTATGTGATCAGAATCTAATATTGTTTTCATGCAATGTATTAGGTCCTGCCTGTGATCATAAATTGTTGTGACACTTCTCGATTGAAAGTTCCATCTGGTAGGTACAGATCTGGGTAACCGCTTTTTTACTACTGCATCTAGTATTGATGTTCTTTGCGGACTAACTGAGAAAAAAGCGCGAAGACCTTGAACATTGGCAAAGAAAACTCGAACTTCCCTGTTTATTGATGATGTGCATGACAATGAACATATTGGGCATCGGCATAACAATTTTTTACAATTGCATGTACACCACTAGACGTTCCAGCCATTACAGATGCTCCATCATATGTCTGTGCAATGAGCTTTTGGGGAGTTTCATTTATTTTGTGGTGTTTTAACTCATCAAGAATACATGATGCTAAGGCCCTGGCATCACGACGAGAAGGGTTAAGAAAAGTCCAGAATCTTTCTGCAGGTCTGTTTTTTGCTATGTACGTATAGATAACAGCTACTTGGTATAAATTAGACACATCGCTGGTTTCATCAGCAATAACAGCTAAAAAATTTGCTTGTTTAATTTCATCTGAAATTCTTTCGTGACAGACTTCTAGCATTATTTGTAGTAATTCATTTTGAATGGTTTTAGAAGTACCCCTAAATACTGTTGAAGTTTCAAGATGGTTTTTTAAAACTGTATCTAGCTCTGCACTAAAATCTATTAACCCTCTAAAAATTCCTGGATTATTTGATTCTTTAGACTCATCGTGGCCTCTTAAAGCTAGTTCAAACACACAACAGAAACTAATACAGTTGATAATAATACTTAGCACATATCTATTCTGCTTAACTTGTTCATTGTGAGCTCCAATATTTCTCCTATAAGCTGTATCTAGTTGTTCTGCTATGTTAGTTGTTCCTAACAATGCTAACTGTAAACTATTTTTTGTGGGTACCTGAAGCCTCATGTTTTTTAGTTCTGTCATTAAAATGGTTTAAGTCTTTAAATCCAGTCTTAGTCCAAGTCTCCTCCCCTCCAAACAATATACAAGGAAAGCAAAATAATGCAATTTTAGTGTCACACCCACATAACCAGGAATATTTATTGTATAAGACTGTTTTAAATTTACGATTAAAAATTCTATTACCTGACTTTACAGTTTGATTAAAACTTGAAAGATCTGGTCTACGTCTACCTACTCTCTTAATTTCAATTTTTTTCCTCAATTGGACGCAAACTGAATGGTGTTTTCGTTAAGTTTTCGACAGAATTCATTGCGTCCTACGAGTTATATATAACGAATATCTTACACTATGACGCCTTAATCCTTTAATATGCACTATTATTTATATTTAACAATGAATTGTGCTAACACTTAACTAACACTAACAATAAACTTCACAAAAAATTCGACCGACACTAATGAACTGAACTAATAAAACAACATAACCATACAAATTCGAACTGTCGCACCACGTGTTATTTACCAACATACTGGTGGCGCCGTGACTGACAAGCGGAGTTTGCAGTCCCTAATCACACCAGGAGAAGCTATAGCGATGTAATAGGAACATCCTAGTGTAGCCAGCCAGAACACAGCTACATTGTGTTTCTCCATATACCAAGCGCGTCACAGCTGGTGTACACACCCGTAGTACACCGCGGCGAGAGCGTGTACGGTTTTCATTAAGTGCTCTGCACTTTTCAATCAACAAATGATTAATTACGATTATTTAGCTTGAAAACACTTATTAATTATTGTTTTTTTCACAATTTTATAATTTAAAATACAGTTTATGGGGGATTTACAGGATTAAAAATACAATTAAATTTACAGGATTTAATGGGGGTTGTGCAACCGTGCAACCTAAGCACGGGCCGCCACTGCTAGACATTGTACACGGAGTACGAGTTCCCTGTTATTGTGTGCTACCATGACGGATGCCTAATACATACTAATACGTTCGCACCAACCTGTTGGTCTAGCGCGCGCTATGTCGAGCCCTACAAGGTCATTCTCCCCAACAGGTTGGTGCGAACGTACGGGGGAGGGGATAATAATAAGACGTTTCCCCCTCCAAGGTTATGGGTATTAAGAAAATAAAATACATGAAAATTGATTACATTTTTTTTTTTAATATGAAATTAAAGTCAAAGTACTGTAAATCCTAACAATAATTAACATTAATTCAATCGACTCAGTATATACCTAGTTCAAGTGGATGACTGTTATTTTACTGTCAGGTGGAATTTTCTTTTCATACAGAGATATTGTTGGCTAACACGTGGGCGTCGTTTTCTTCGTTTATGGCTCGCTCGAACGTTGTGAGCATGTCTTCGTCGGTGACGACTCTAGTGTCGTTCGAGTCGGTCGGTTTGATGACATTACCGCGAGCGTCCCATCTCAGGCAATTACGATACGGTTTTTTAACTGTATTTCCAATATCCGCAGCGTGAGCGACGTCTTCCCATTCGCGTAGTTTCTTCGCTGTAGGATGTTTGCTATATATTTTTCTCTCTCCTTCGTTGAAACTTTCCAGTTGTCTGCGCATAATGTACCAAACGTTTTCGGATATTTTGTACAGAGACAGACAACGAATTTTGTTCCTGTTTATGGGGTTTGGCGCGATCTTCTTAGCCAGTACGTTCCTCAGTTTGTCGACACTGTATTCGATTTTGGACTGTAACAGTCTACTTCGTTCTTCCGCACGTTGCCGTTCTTCTTCCGCGCGACGTCTCTCTTCCTCTGCACGCTGTCGTTCTTCTTCCGTTCGTTGTCTTCCTTCCTCTGCGCGACGTCCCTCTTCTTCGTTAGTTTCTTGAATAGATTTTATCATGAATTGTAAATTACACATTTGTGTTGTTAACAAATTATTTTGCATACTAATTAACTCCTTCAAACGTTCCTCGTACAATTTTTCATATTGTCTATATTTCATTACAATTTCTTTCATAATGGCATATAATTCACGCAATTCAACAGCTTTAGGGGTTCTCATTTGCATCAACAAAGAAGCGAAATCTATTCCATTTAACACATAATATTTTTTCTGTGCATTATCTTCATCTTGGACTTCGTAATATTCGATGTAATCGTTTTTCTTTAACCATTTGGTAATTCTGGGTTTTTCATTTTTATATTTACCTGTATATCCGAGCCAATTCAATACATCGTCTGTAATTTTTATTTTATCCTGTATGATGCAGTTCCAGAAAAATCTATTTTTCGTATCGTTTTCAATGTCGATACCGAATTGCAAACAGACCTGATACACCGACAATTTACCTACATTACGTGAAATCAGTTCTTCCGGCGCTAGACTTTGTACACGGAGTACGAGTTCCCTGTTATTGTGTGCTACCATGACGTTCGCACCAAACTGTTGGTCTAGCGCGCGCTATGTCGAGCCCTACAAAGTCATTCTGCCCAACAGGTTGGTGCGAACGTACGGGGGGAGGGGATAATAATAAGATGTTTCCCCCTCCAAGGTTACGGGTATTAAGAAAATAAAATACATGAAAATTGATTAGATATTTTTTTAATAAAAAAAAATCACATACATGCAAGGCATACATAATTGTGCGTTGATAGGCGGAGGCGTGGCGGCGGTATGTTCGCCATTCGCGGTTCACCGTCCGGCGGTGGCCTGACGGTGTCCTGGTCGCCGCCCGGAGTGGTGGGGTCTGCGTCCACGTTGTCGAGTGGAAGATGATTTGTGTGGTCGGCCATGTTGGAAAAGTGGCGAGGTTGTCAAGTAGTGTAAGAATGTGCTGGTTAAGCGTCGGTCACGTTGCCAACTCTTGCATGTGTTACAGTGTACGGGTTTGGATATGAAAGCGGTTTTTCCGGACGTGCGTCCATGTTGGAAAAGCGTCGACGTTGTCGACTCGTGCGTGTGTGCTGGTTAAGCGTCGGCCACGTTGTCAACTCGTGCATATGTTATAGTGTACGGGTTTGGATATGTACGCCGTCGTGTATTGCCAACTTGTGAACTGTGTTATTTTCCATGAGTGATATGTGTTTTATATAAGTGAATTGACGTTTAATTATGCAGTGCATATCATGTGTGTTTCTTACAACAATTGTACACGACACTACACTTTTTTACGTTCGTGCGATAGAAATTACATATCAATAAGAATATAGTATATGTTGACGGGTGGCGCTAACTCTGTTATTTGTACGTTCCCGACCATTAGGTTAGAGTTCGTATCCTTCGGTATGATCTTCGCGTCCACGTATACTTTGGTCGCAGCGTCTCTCGCACGAATTGGATCTCTCAGAGACTGTATGCGATGGTCCCGCGCGTCGACGACAGGGCTGTTCTTCTTGTTCGGTACTGTCGTGAAACGCAAGCACGTGTAGTCTACGTATTGCTTGTTGACAGCGTCCCAAGATCGACGGGAGCGGCGACGGTGACGAGCTTACAACCTTTCATGTCTATTCCTTGCCTCGAATCGTTGACCAGACAGTGGTCACGCACAAACCGCAGTGGAACGGCATCGTTACCGTTGTGCGGTTCGTCCAAGTTGTGTATTTCTTTTTCCCGCTACATCGAAGTGTGCGTCCTCGGTCATCGCGATACCGATATCCTACCGCAGACTGCGTCGCATCTCTCTTCGCGCTCTGACAGCGCTCTGGTGTCTTCCGAAGTTGTCAACGCTCATCTCGTGAATGAAGCGCGTGGACCGCTATGCACGATATTTTATACGATGATGTTGGCTTCACGTAGTTCTTCCACTATGGAAACGATTTCGTTCGTGTGTCCACCGTTTCGGGCGCGTTGTGACGCTATCAACAGTCGCAATCTGTCCACCAGTTCGTTCGGATCGTCCCAGTGCACGTAATCGATTTTGTCTTTTTTTCTCGAGAGCATCATATACGTTCTGTCGGTATTATTATGTCCGTGTCCTGTACGTTTCGGTGGGAACAACCTTGATATTATCTGTTTATACTTTACACCTCTGTTTGTGTTTACCTGCGCGTTCACTAAATAATGATGCTTGTGCGCGTTGGTATCACGTAGTATATCTTTGTACGCATTCAGATCCATCTCGTTGTAAACGTTCTCTTTAGGGTGCTTCATGAACATGAGTTCGTATAGACCCGGTGTACCTTTGTAACGTTTACCGTTGATAAAGATTGAATCGTCTGTTTCGATTTCCAACGGTGAATCACCGATCATCCATTTTCCGCTTTCGTGTCTTACACCGTACGTATAATCCATCAAACGATCGCGTTCAGCCGACACGATCATACGCATGTACTTATTCGCTAACGATTCACTGTCGTATTTTTCCTGAAAATATCTACGCGCTTCTCGCCTTCCTTCCGGTGTGTCTAACATTTTTTCGATGTTGAGACTAGGATCGTCCTCGTCGTCCTCGTCCGAAGTTTCACCTATCACAGAAGTTTTCAGGAAACGTGGTGTCAACTGCTGTTGCGGTGACGGACGGAGCGGTGTTCCTACATCGATATTGCTACTACTTGAACCCATCAGATCCTCCTCCTCTTCTTCCTCCTCCTCCTCGCCACGTTTCATCTTTTTCGCACTCGTAGGCTTTTCATTTGTTGTTTTACGTTTTTTTTCAACCAACGCTTGCGAAATAATTTGTAACGGTTCGAGAATCGGTTTGTAACTTTTGGTTAACGTTTCTTCCTCTTCACGGATCACATGTTTTAACGCACGGTATTTCTTACGTATGTCATTGCTGATAGTGTCGATATCACGGGCTAGTTGTTTCTTCTTTTCGTCCATCTTGATAAACGGCAGTACACTGAATAACGTCGGTGACTCGAGACATCTGTATTTACCTGAACGATCGACGACTGTTTTTAGTTAACGGTAAACAGCTGTTAAGTGCATTTATGCGAACAGTCTACAACTGTTTTTGCAGGACATGCGTATTTACCAGAACGGTCGACGACTGTTTTAGTTAACAGTGAACAGCTATTACGTGCATTTATGCGAACAGTATACAGCTATTTTTCCAGGACATGTGTATTTACCCGAACGGTCGACGCCTGTTTTAGTTAACAGTGAACAGCTGTTACGTGCATTCATGCAAACAGTCTACAGCTGTTTTTCCAGGACATGTGTATTTACCCGAACGGTCGACGACTGTTTTAGTTAACAGTGAACAGCTGTTACGTGCATTTATGCGAACAGTCTACAGCTGTTTTTCCAGGACATGTGTATTTACCCGAACGTTCGACCGACGACTGTTTCAGTTAACAGTGAACAGCTGTTACGTGCATTTATGCGAACAGTCTACAACTGTTTTTTATTTTACCCAAACGCTCAAAGACTGGGTTAGTTAACAGTGAACAGCTGTTACGTGCAATTATGCGGACAGTCTACGAGAGTTTCTTTATTTTTCTGAGACACTTATATTTACCTGAACGCTTGTCTACTGTTTTAGTTAACGGTGAACAGTTGTTACGTGCGAACAGCCCACAACTTTTTTTTTCTAACCGTTAGGCGCGACTACTCCTTTCCCGCCCGGTGTACGTCGGCTTCACAGTACTCGATGTCAGTAAACTGATAATGTACGATTTTCATTATCGGTACGCTGTCGCCAAGTACGGTCGACGATTGACATTACTAATGACTGACACGAACAGTTTGTTTTACAGCATACAGACTGACAACGTGTACGAGTATATGAAAGAGGATCTCCACCTTTTTGACACGTCGTACTATCCTGTGGATCATCTTTCTCATTGCGACGACAACAAAAAAGTCGTGGTGAAGTTCAAGGATGAGACCAATGGGAAACCCATCAGGGAATTTGTCGGACTCAGAGCAAAATATTACTCGCTCCTATTGTCCGACTGCACCGACATAAAGGTGGCAAAAGGTGTACCAAGGACAGCAATAAAAAAAAGATTACGTCATCGATTGTACAGCGAGTGTCTTTTCGTCAGTCGTACGGTTTTCACCTCTGCCGAGTGTATACGAACCGATCGTCATAAGCTGTACACGCAACGTGTAACAAAACTTTCCCTGTCACCTTATGACGATAAGAGGTAAGTAACTGGACGACGGCGTAACTACACTCGCGTACGGACACTTCGGAACACGTAAACGTGCGCTATCGGACGACGCTGCTGGTCCTAACGCGAAGAGACAGAGGTACACGGACCAAAAACTAACGGCAAGAATAAACTCGTATTTCATGTATGCTATTTACCTAATTATTTTACAACTTTAATTACGTTTTACAGAATGAACAACAAAGTGAATAAACGTCTGTCAGAGGAGCAACGACGAGTACGACGGTAAATACAATATTTTTTCTTTATTTAATGTGTACAAACAGAATATTCCATTCGACTGACTTACTGTTTTTTTTTATAGTTAGCAACGGTTACGTCGTGCTCTGCTGGGGAGCACATCTCCTCAACCCGGCTCGAGTCGGTAAGTCCGTTTTCATTAACAATCTCTTGTAGTAATCCGTTTACGTCTGTTTTTAAATTTGTACTTTTTTCCAGCGATGTCGATCATACCGACGACGATGACGACGACGTCGAAACCCTCAGCGGGTTCGTGGGAGATGAGGATGAATTGGGATACAATATCGATTTCCTCGAAGCAGAAGATGATGATGATGATGAGGAGGAGGAAATATACACCCTCATCGTCATCGACGATTTCCATCTTCGAGGACAGTATGTAAGTCTTCTTCTTATGCGTACATATTTTTCTTTTTCCACGTCTGTATACGTTTTTTGTCTTTTTTTTTGTCCTCAGTGACATTCACCCGTGCGCACGTCCTCTGCTGCCGCAGCCACAACCGCAGTTGATACGCCCTCTGCCGCAGCATCCTCATCTTCAACCGCAACCTCAGCCGCAGCCTCAGCCTCAACCACAGCCTCATCCACAACAGTAGCACCTTCTGCCCCAGCAGCAACAACGAGATCCCCGTTTGAGACCCCCTCCAGAACCCGCACCGGTCTTCTTTGACATTTTGGAAACCATAGAATCACGGATGGACGGTGAGCCAACCACGATGAGGCTCCTTCTGCGAAGGAACCTACCGACGTGGTGTTGGCACCGAGGAGAACTCTGTCCCGTCCAGGGTATAGTGCCCCATACCTCGTGTAGTATATGTATGGAGGATTACACCGACGGACAGAGGCTCCTCGGTTTGGCGTGTGGACACGCCTATCACTATCGTTGCATCCTGAGTTGGCTCCAGACGGTGGTGTTGGAGGGGGTCCTGCCTAGATGTCCGCATTATCGTCTATACGCATTCGGCAAGACGACACTGACGTTATATGAGCGTATGCATATTTGAGGTATGTTATAGTGCTCATAAACGTTATTCTAATCCATCCTACTCGTACTAACCATACAGCACTAATATTGTTTCTATTTTTTCTGTTACAGATGGCTGTGCACAACAACAACAACAACAACAACAACAACAACAATCTACTAGAATTGTTTACATTGTATATATTTGATATGTATCGTTTTATTGTATATATTTGTTTCCATTTTTTCTTGCAATGTATATATTTGTTCTATGTATATATATATTATTTGATAAGTATCTTTTAATTGTATATATTTGTTTCCATTTTTTTGCAATGTATATATTTGTTGTATGTATATATAAATTATTGTATTTATTTTCTTACAATACACATGTAAGTTTTTCATTGCTTTAGTGTTTATTTTCATCTATTCTTTTCCCTGCATGATATGTGTTACACATATTTTTTCCAAGCATAATGCGTGTTACAAAATTTTTACAAGTCAAGTGATTTTCATTTATATACAATGGACCAAATCAAAGAGAGAAGAGAGTTTCTTACGAGATATGCAGAAGACGTTCCACTATTTTTTTACTACGTCTGCCCGACAGATATTACATACCCATCAGATTTTTTTACTATGTCTGCCCGACAGGTATTACATACCATCAAAATAATATAAATGGTAATTATTTCCTATGCATGATGTGTGTCAGACAATTTTTACAAGTGAAGTGGTTTTCACTTATGCAGTGCATACACACGGTGTGCATGTCATGTGAATTTCTTACAACAGATGCAGATGACACTACACCTTTCTTTTAATACGTCCTGCGATAGAAATTACATACCAATCAGAATATTATATATGGTAATTCTTATCTTCCGTGCATTATGTATATATTTTCCATGCACGGATGTGTGATATACAATTTATACAAGTGAATTGGTTTTCAATTATGCGTCGAGGGAAAAATTTAATATCACCTCGACGACGGATGTTGTAAAAGCTCTTTCGTCGGTTTTCAAAAGAATATGTGTACACGTCCATATCTGAAGCAAGAATGTTAGTTTGTCATGCATTTGGATTTTGTGGGAATCGTTGTATGATACCTGTTCATCAGTACGGAACAGCCGACACCGTTCGTCGAGAAGGACATAGCAAAACTGCAACGTCCGTTGTGTGGAATTATTTTCAATGTTTCATTGTCCAAACATCCGTAGCGAGAATGTTTCAGATCGAAATACTGCCACCACCTCGAGGACGGATGTTGTGTAAATACTTTCCTTTGTAAAACATTTTATACTTTTATGAAGATTTGTTGAGCACATACTTCTCCAATTGTCATAGTTATTCGAGTTGGTAAACACGTGTAAATATTCTGACGGTTTACCGTATAGAAAATTGGGAAACTTTATTGTTTCCTCTTTTATTAATGTTTTTTGAATAATCCATCCAATTTTGGTGTCCTTCATCAGTTGGAATTCTAAATTGTGTTGCATAATTTTTTCGTAGTGTATACTCAACTTTTGCTAAAGTGCTCACATTGACATCGGCAAATTTATATTTTTTACTAAGTGGTAAAAATTACAGAATTCTTTTTGTATTTTATAGTGTGATGTGCACAATTCGTAGGTCGTTAATTTTGAACATCTTTGTCCGTTACCCATGTTTAGAGTTTCGCATTCTTTGTATTTTTCTTTTAGTAGAAACATTCTAATGAAATTATTCCATTTTCTTATGAACGCTCTTTTGAATCGCTTACTCATTGGCACCCTAAAACATATTTATCAAAAATTGTATACAATTGTATTTTGTAATTGTCATTACTGTGTGCGTTTACATATTTGTCATAGTGCACTTGTTTATTTTAACTTGTAATTAGTTTTCCTTAGACAACTGGTTTATCGTGGAGAAAAGGATAGAGCTTACATAGTAGATATTGTAGAGTAGGACCGAATGGACCTTCTTCATTTATCATGTATAATTTTCATTGCACATACACATAATTGTCGTTATCTGCGCGTACGATTACATATTTATATTAACTTGTACTTAGTTGTATTTCATTTAATTTCTTTTAATTATACATAATATATTTTAACTTATAATATAATGTGCTTAAACATATTTCATTTGATTTAATTGTATTCAGTTGTCAATGTGCTTATGTCTAGATAATAAAACAAGGCTTACGTGGTGTACATTTTAGAGTAAGCCCGGATAGACATCTTCAAAATTAACAAATATATTTGTACATATAATACTTATCTTCTATGCACAAATGCGTGATATTCAATTTTTACAAGTGAATTGATTTTCAATTTTGCACCGAAGGACCGAGTCATCGTGAGTTTCGCACTGATGATGTGCACATTTTTTATTTTTATAATATATACTTACCACAAGGGCACACACATTCGAATTTACAGTTCACAAGTTGGCAACAATGCAATACACCTCACTCACTCTCTTCACATCGACGATATCCGGACGACGAAGCAGTCAGGTAAACATAGTCCAACTTCACAGTCAGGGCACCACCACTGCTATACACAAATACTTTGTACTACTGAATAGCATGAAGGAGAAGGGGAATATGTTTACAGAGTAATTTGTGCTAACAGAGAAACAAAAATAAAGAAAATGACAGGCCTGTAATGGGTAATGTTATTGTTCTAAAAATACACAGTAAACAAAAGGGTGAGGTCAACCAAAAATAGTAATCTGTTTTTTTTTTTATCATACAAATAGTAAGTGGAAAATAAATAATTTCATTATTCTAAACGCACATTTATCAGCAGAAATAAAAATACAGTACAGTTACAATTATTTTGTACATCTTTCACGTTATCAGATAACGCAAATAGAAAATATTACGTGTGTATTGTTCACGTTGTAATAAGATTGTTTTATACAATTCTATTATTTTTTGGGAGTAAATTGCACCACCTTATAACGTGGTAAATACATAAGCTATTTACGTAATTATAATGATAATAATCCATACTAATAATCATAATATTCATTATTGTATATGAAGAAACAAACGATACTAATCACTGCTACTGGGTACAAAGTCCGGATCTTCATCCGAATCGTCCCCAAAATATTTTATTTCACCTTCTGAACCAGAGTCGTCGTACATTTCGTTGACTATCTCTATTATTTCATCGTTATTGAGATACCTATCACTCATTTTTAGTAATATTATAAAAATATAATGAACAAACCGTACGCCAAAATATATAACCTATAAGTACAAACACAAAACAACGCAGAATGACACCGATTGTCTATATCGATTGTATCGAAATAAAAACTTCTTCTATTAGTCGATAGAGTGCACACCATTACAGTTAACATTCAAAAGAATTCTTCAAAATGCTTTTTGCCCGTGTATAACCACCAGTGGATTTTGCACAAGATCACATATGACAGCCCGAGCCAGACTCGGGCGCGGCACAGCTGACTAAAACACCAAGCCCGAGCTAGACTAAGCCCGAGCTAGACTCGGGCCTGGCACCGAATGTGTTAAAATATTGACTAGTGATTAGTGTTAGTGTAAATTGTTATATTGTCTAGTGGTTGTTCCTTGTTGAAAAAAATATTGTCAAATTATACTTTACACATCTAGACGATATTGCTGAAGGGTTCCTGGTCTATTCTGAATATTTTTCTTGATTGTGTGTATTATTTGTTCATGAAAATTGTAGTGGAAGGATTATTATCTTCGATGATGGTCCTTCAGATCTTCTTTCACAAACGGGTTATCTATTTTTATATACTTTTAATTACCTCTAGACACGCACTATTCAACTGCTTTCCATCACAATTAACAATTAAGTGTTATTTCTTCTCTCTTTTAGTTACCTAACTCATACAAATTTCTTAAATTTTGATTGGTCATTTATGTACAGTTTAAATGTTATAGGATCAACACCCATTACCTACATTATATTTTATAAATTACCTTTAATAGATAATTTTATTATTATACTCTAATTATATATGCAATGTTTATACAATTATTAATTAGATAATTATAAACAATTTGATACTAAACATGCCTCAGTTTATAACTGTAAAACCTTATTAATTTGAATTTCTATGATATGTGGTGGAATAATTTGTTATGGTTGATTGTAATTTCTACTTTGACTACCTGAGATAAATATATTTACATAAATTAACTGGTGACAAAATCTTATAACATATAACAAAACTTTTAATAATAATAATTGTTTTTGACAGTTTTAGTTTATTTATACTGCTAAACTATTGTCTGTATGATAAACTAAAATTCTGTCTAATAATAACAAAACACTTTCATCAAAAATAATTACACTGTTTAACGGTAGTCTGTGTCGCTATTTCTTATGATCACACTCATTACTTTAAAGGTTTGTGTCCCTTTTCCTTTCCTTGATTATAGGCCTATATGATTATAATTAATACAATTTTATTATATGGATTAGGTACTCTTTATTGGGTTTGGATTATTATTCAGGGTAAGTTGATTAGGCCCACTAGGTTTATTTATTTAACTTTTTTCTGTTTACTGCCCTATTCTACTGGGTTATTTCTGGGTTTCTGGATAATATTATATAAGTCAAACCAAATAGTTTTCCTTTAATTTGCTTTCAATTATTATTTCTTGGTTCCTCTCTGGATCGGATTCCACTATTATTTACTATTCTTTTGTAACATTTTGTTTCG
Organism: Magicicada septendecula; assembly: GCA_034769895.1. Classification (NCBI taxonomy): domain Eukaryota; kingdom Metazoa; phylum Arthropoda; class Insecta; order Hemiptera; family Cicadidae; genus Magicicada; species Magicicada septendecula. The sequence continues at coordinate 41,992,581 of CM068370.1, read as the reverse complement.
TTACAACATACACACACAGAAGTAAAAAATAAATAATTATTTTGTTCAAAACAAAGAAACAACTAACAAAGAACTGAAGTATGAGTTAGTGAAGTAAAATCAATACAAAAATGTAAATAGTAGAAGTAAGTAATATGGAATTTTAAGTTTTATTAAAAATAATTTTTCTAATCAATTTAGAATGGGTGCTGTATTGAAAACAATAATTATGTTTACTTAAAGTAAATATTATTTTAGTAAAATATTAATAAACTTACAATTTGATTTAAAAAAATATAATACTATTTTTGTAGATTACTTGCTAAGATTTAAAATTTTAATAATGATTCAAAGTTGATATTCCTGTCAGACACCAAAGAAATTTACAAGAATTTTACAATTGATTTTTAATGTGTTTTATGTTTTGATGTTATAGATTATTATTATTTTGTGCTACACATAAGAGGCATAATAGTATGTCAGTGTATCTTCTTAAAAAGGGAATATTCTGAATAATCATTCTTTAAAATTATTATTTTTTTAATTGTGCATAAATAATATAAGTTTGCTTCCCTTTTATGTAGACTTCAGATAGCCGAGTAAGACTAATTTAAAAATAGCAAATTTCCAGAAACAGCATCTTTTGAGCTGATTTTGTTGTTGTTGTAAATGATAGGTTTAGTGTTTACCTAAACGTTTATCCAAGTTCCAGACTTTGGACCCCCCATTTTCCCTGAATTTTCACTTCCGGCAAACAGCAGAGCATGAGTCACTGAAGTTTTCCTCGATTTTCCGATGATAAGTTCACCAAATCAGAAAAATGAAAATACCAGCGTGTTCCCCAGAAAATTTCCCATTGATCTGTGTTAGTCGTGCATTTTTTTAAAGGCAACATAACCTACAAAAAATGAAACTTGCAAAAATGTGCATTTTCAAATTTCCATTAATAATGAGTGAAATAATGATTTTTTTCTTCATAAAAAATTATAGAGTATAGTATTCCAATAGACGAATTTCTGTATTAATTTTTATCCCAAAATATTTTGTCATTAAGCCACAATAAATTGTTCAAGTTGAAAATAGAAATTTTTCAAAATTTGGTCCAGTCATCACCCTGACATCACAGGACAAAGTTCTTTTTTTTAAATACTCATATTTTCATGCTCTATCAACTGGTGAAAAAAGTTTGTACTTTCATAGCTTCCCAAATAATAATTTTTAACTTTTTTATTGTGCGCGCATGTGCGCTCTTAAACAGCGAATGGCCGCGCGGCTGAATCGAGTATACATATGCGCTGCCAAGCAGCATCACTACGTACTGCACATTTGCACACTAATTGTAAATATAGTGATGTGATGAAGCATTTTTGTTAATTGTGATATTTATATTTTTTTTAAATTACCTACAGGAGTTTAATTCAGAACTTGTACTTCTACTTCCACATCTATTTATACTTCTACTTCTACTTCCACAACTTTAAAATTTTGAGGAGAAAGTGTTTTCTTTTCGTTTTTAATATAATCTGTTTTAATAATTTTTTGAACAAAACACTACATAGAAACAAAAGAAGTTTGCAAAAATTCTGAAATCATACAGGTAGAAGTAGATGTGAGAAGTGTAACTTCTGAATTAGGCTCCACTTGAGGTATAATGTGAAAAAAAGGTCATTATTGGTGGTTTGAAATGATGTGCGATAAATGAAGTTTTTTTCTTGTAGACGACAATAGTACTCTATTAAAAAAATTAAAATGTTTTCTATTGAAGATTATTTTTTTCAAATAATCATTACTGCCCAAGGTCTTCAATTTGTCTATCCATGTGACTCTTGAGAATCGAATACCAGTCCTTTTTTATGTGGGTTTTTTATATAAGGGTAATTAGAGATATAATTATTTTTTTTATTTCAGATTTATAAATGCTACATGATTGTTACAATCACACTTTAAAATGACATTACCAATTAACTTAAAACATAATTTAAGAGCTAGAATAAAATAAACGTTCATTCACATCTGTGAATATAAAAAAACACATACATTGATTTAAAAAATTCATTGACTTAAAAAGTAACGCAAATTATCAGTTATAAATATTTCAATCAGTCGATTCTTCTTTTCTTACTTGGAGAATGAATGGTACCATTACTTATGTCATCAGAATCATCATCACTGTTTTTACTAACCAAGTACACATAGCCATCGGTCTCTGAATCCAAATCTATTTCCTGAATGTCGCTGCCAGACTCTGAACAAGAGTCTCGGGCGTCAGATTGATTTTCATCAGTGTTTGAATCGTCATGTTCTAAGTCATTCTCATCATCAATTAGCACAAACGCTTCAGAATTGTCGCAATTACCCATACAATATTTACAAAACATCGAGCATTTGTAAAGAAAAAAACTTTTTACCCATAAAAAAATAAATGCTGCTAGAATATTACTTACCTTCATAGTTACGTTAAACTTACCTTTTAAACACCAAAAAACTTCAGGGCCGCCACCAATATCTTTAAAAGGATAGATATGGAAACCTTTACACTCTTGCCCTTATAAAAACTTAAATAACCTCGCTATCTGACCACCCTTACTTCAGAAAATTCCCTGGAACGTTAGACGAGTTTTTCGGCACAAAGCATAGGAAATGGTTATGGCATAATAACTTAGCTAACACATGTTTATGTTAAAAACAAACTTTATTTATTATTCTCTCAACACACCATTAATTTCTTTCCCTTTTTAAAATAATACAAAACTACTCTACTTAAAATTATTCTTTAGACATTTTTTACTACAAACCAGTATTTCGGGAGTTCATCTCTCTTTATACTTCCACACTCTCTCTCATTCTCAAAAATTCCTATTTACTGAGCTCTTTATTATTGTTTCATTTAATATAAATATGACTTTCAGTTCACTTCTGGCCAAGTAGATTTAACTATACGTTATTCCGTATCCATAGAGTTACCACATGTGTCGTTTTATACTTTCCGCTAAACCACTCACTCCGATCAAGTCGAACTGTTAAGATACTCGCCACTTCGATTCTCTTTATCATTTTAAAACAATGCCATTACATTTTATACACTCCTGGATAGGCCGATATTAATATTTTCGATCTACCAGGAACACGCCCAAGGCTGCGTTGAAAATTACGACTATTTACTGTAGATGTATGTTGCCGAACTACTCTGTTTGATGACTGATCCAAGGTGTTGGGCGTTGGTCCAGCTGCCCGCCAGCATATGTAGGTTTTATTACGCCTTCTCTGATTGGCTGGTTTAAAATGTTCTGGGCCAACAAACTCTGCAACTTTTGCCGCCTGGTGAAACGTGTTATATTTGCATTCTCTGTAATTCGAAGATGTCCTGAGTTGTAGGGTGATTGTGTAAAACGTCTAGTCAGACTGACACCAGACACAAACACAGATGGGTGTTTTACAATAACGTTGTATGCATCTGGGTTAAAAGAGGTTCCCCAGAGGTTGAACACTGCTTTCAATTATCAAAAATTATTTACTTCCCTGATCTGTCCCATTACACATTTAACGCCTAATTTTTGCAAAAGCACGGTTTTGTTTTGCAGCCTTTGTTGCAACCACATGAGATGTCTTGAAGGAGTTCAATGGGAACAAGATTTTTGGCTGTTATAGGCATCAAACCATTGATGGTTTTCTGCCAGCCATAAAGTAGGGGATCTAAGTCTTCATTTTTCAGCCATCTTTGAATCTGGAAATAAACTCTCAAAGAGTGATTACCTCCAGCTTCTTCGGTGTGTGGTTGTGACGATAATTTACAGGCGTTATTCAAAGTAGACTTTTGGAAGATTTTGAATCTCAATTCTGGTACAGACGGGAACTTTAATGTATCACATCCATAAAGAGATTGTATGCAAAGTCTGCCTCCAGTGAAAAGCGACGGGTTAGGAAGATTTTTCTTATAAAATTCTTTTATGTATGTTACAAAGCATGGTATTTTAAAATAATTTCACAAATACTTTTCTTACCTAATCTAGCAAAGGCAGATTGCAGCCCCCAAAAGCATGAATAAACACAATTATTTCTTTCAGTTCTGGAAATTTGAAACTTTTTTGAGTATATACCTTATCTTTCGATCTTCCAATTCTTGTTTTGAAAAAGTAGATATTTTCTTGAACATTTGCTGCATAGTGTGTTAAAAGGACCAATAAGTCAATATCTTGACCGGCAATTATAACATCATAATTCTGCGTTTGTCTGCGTTTTACCAGTACGATTTCAGAATTTTTGCAAACTTCTTTGTTTCTATGTAGTTTTGTTCAAAAAATAACCAAAACAGATTATATTAACAAGGAAAAGAAAAACACTTTCTCCACAAAATTTTAAAGTTGTGTAAGTATAAGAAGAAGTATAAATAGATGTGGAAGTAGAAGTGCAAGTTCTGAATTAGGCTCCTGTAGGTGGTTTAAAAAAAATATAAATATCGCAATTAACAAAAACGCTTCATCACATCACTACATTTACAATTAGTGTGCAAATGTGCAGTACGTAGTGCTGCCGGTTGCCAGTGCATATGTATACTCGATTCAGCCGCGCAGCCATTCGCTGTTTAAAAGCGCAATGCGCGCACAATAAAAAAGTTAAAAATTATTATTTGGGAAGCTATGAAAGAACAAACTTTTTTCACTAGTTGACAGAGCATGAAAATACGACTATTTTAAAAAAAACTTTGTCCTGTGATGTCAGGGTGTAGACTGGACCAAATTTTGAAAAATTTCCATTTTCAACTTGAAAAATTTATTGTGACTTAATGACAAAATATTTCGGGATAAAAATTAATATGAAAATTCGTCTATTGGAATACTATACTCTATAATTTTTTTATGAAGAAAAAAATCATTATTTCACTCATTATTAACGGAAATCTGAAAATGGACATTTTTGTAAGTTTCAATTTTTTTTGTAGGTTACGTTGCCTTTAAAAAAATGCACGACTAACACAGATCAATAGGAAATTTTCTGGGGAACACGCTGGTATTTTCATTTTTCTGATTTGGTGAACTTATCATAGGAAAAATCGAGGAAAACTTCAGTGACTCACGCTTACTGTTTGCCAGAAGTGAAAAGTCAGGGAAAATGGGCGGTTCGATAAACTTTTAGGTAAACAGTAAACCTATTGTTTAAAAAAAAAAATCAGCTCATAAGTGGCTGTTTCTGGAAATTTGCCTTTTTTTTCGATAGTCTTACTAGGCTAAGATGCTGGGTTGTTCCTGGATGATCCTGGATTGTAGACTGATATACTTTGTCCAGCCACAGGGCGTGTAGTTATTTCTCATTGGCATGGTTACATACTTTCACGGCAAACTAATACTGATTACTAAAATGGTGTGTTATGCTAACACCCTTTTTCCAGTCAGCTTAAAGCGTCTATATACCTAATTGGATATCTTGCACTTTCACAGAACAGCACTACTATATTTCCCCCAGCAACTCTAGCAATTTTCTAACTTGTGTGTGTGGTGATTGGGAAGTCAATGATCATGTACCAAGTGTTACATGTTATCGATTCCAAAGAGAGACTGATCTATCCATTAAAAGTCATTTTCAACTGAATTCGCAAATCAGATTGGTTCTTAGGTAACCCCTACTCATGATTTTCTACAGATAATAAAAGTTCTTGTTGAAGAAGGCTTCTGAACAGAACAATTCTTGTTCAAAAAACCTGAATATTTTTACAATCAAATTTATGGCCATAAGCCCTTTTTACTTAAAAACATACATTTAGTTACAATTTTTTTAAATAATTACCGTCATTAATTAGGTCGAACATTTTTATTTTGAACATTCTGATATGTCCCGTCTCAAAAATTATTTAAATTAACATGCTTTTCATATATATTCAATAAAATAATTTTGTACCCTCACACTGCATACTACAAACATGGTTACACATCCTTACACACCATTCCACTGTACTTAACATTATCGGGTCTCAAAAGCTTGGAGGAAGTCCTCGTATGCTGTGACCTGGTCTCAGATAATTGTATAACATGGTGCCACTGACACTTAAAAATATTATGTAATGAAGTTTATTTTGTCCTGGCCAGTCAACTGATTTACAATAGTGTCTATTGTCCTTTCACATTGCCTCAGTAACTCTGTTGAGTTATCATTTTCATCTCCATAGAACTTTAGATGTTGAGTCTATTCTTCTGTTATGGTATACTTACTCCATGGCGCTACAAGTCATGAAGAACTCTGGCCTCCAGAATGACGTGTCTACACTCCTCTCTATCCTGTGCGACTCTTTGCACCTTCTGACTCCCAGTCATCTTAAATCTTCATCTACATCATCCACCCATATTCTTCTTGGCCTCCCTCTTGCTCTTTTTCTCTGGTCCTCCAATGAATACTTTTTCCTGTCATTCTTTATACCTGACCTGTTTCTTTATTCAGCCTTGTTTTATTATTGTGGTAATGTCCAATATGTTATGGTATATATATGTGATTTAATTTCACTGTACAGTACCACTCAACCCCAAATTATCAATTTGTTTTTGTAATTGTGTGTGTTTGTATTCTTGTTCATGGAGTCCTGTCAATTTCTGTGAGTTTATTTTCACGTTCCTTTAACTTTTGTTCATGTGTTATATAATTTTCATTCAGTTTCATTTGACTCGAGTTCATTTATGTTTGAAATTATTTTCAGTTGTTAATGTTTTTTTTCCATAACCCTCCCTTTGTCTTCTTATGAATTCCCCTTGTTTTCAGTCACGCTCTTCTAGTTGTTTGTCGTGCTCATCTAGTTGTTTTTATCATCCCTTCTCTGGCCTCTAAAACTATACTGCACACAACGGACATTTTTAAAACTATACTGTGTACTGAATTACCAATATCTGAAGTTAATGAGTCCGCTATGTTGTATCGTTTTGTGTGTGTGTGTGTGTGTGTGTGTGTGTGTGTGTGTGTGTGTGTGTGTGTGTGTGTGTGTGTGTGTGTGTGTGTGTGATTAATCAAAACTTTTTATCATAATCAATTACTAGGGCAACAGTACCAAGAAATGTTTACAATTTTACTAGTGCATCTGCTATTGCAAATGGAACAATAATCAGAGGAAGCAGAGAAATGATGACACCATGAGGCAGAAAAAGCAGAGAAATGACAGGATGAGAAACAATGACTAGCAGAGGAATCATATGACAAAAAGAAGAGCGTAAGCAAGAAACAGAACACATAAAAGCACAGATATAGGAACAAATGCATTTGCAAGAGTATACTGCTGCAGAGTTGGGTTCTACTATATGGAGGTGTGAGTGAATTACATGGTGATCTCAGTGGGCAAGAGGTAAGATTATCTGTAGTAGAGAAGTGAACTGCAAATGTAAAATAACAGATTAAAACAGAAGTTGTTCAATGAAAAATGAACCCTGTGTTTCAAATCAAATTTCTCAACAGATTGTACCAAAAAAGGTAAAGTCCAAAAAAATACAGAAAATTAGATAACAGGGAGAGTTACTTTGACTGCAGTCATGACTATTGTAGCGTGACAAATAATCCACACAAATACATTACTCAATGATCATTAATAAAGCTCTAATATATGGAATATCCAGATGAGAATCAATTAAAAGGCACTATTAATTAATATACTCACAAGAAAAGTTAAAATAAAGAAAAAATCTGCAAATAATATAATATACTACAAATTTAAAAACCCAGAAAACTAAAAATGTGAATAACAAAATTACCCAGGTAAGATAGAAGCAGGCAATTAATATACCCCGTCAAAGAAACCAGACCAGAAGAAACAAAGGCATACACAGCGAAAAACTATTGAAGAAGGAAGAAAGAAGAATAACCAAAACTACTGAAGAAGGAAGAAAGAAGAATAACCAAAACTAAAGAAGAAAGAAGAATAACCAAAGCTACTGAAGAAAGAAGAAAGAAGAATCACCAAAACGAAAGAAGAAAGAAGAATAACCAAAACTACTGAAGAAAGAAGAAAGAAGAATAATCAAAACTAAAGAAGAAAGAAGAATAATCAAAACTAAAGAAGAAAGAAGAATAATCAAAACTAAAGAAGAAAGAAGAGTAACCAAAACTACAGAAGAAAGAATAACCAAAGCTACTGAAGAAGGAAGAAAGAAGAATAACCAAAGCTACTGAAGAAAGAAGAAGGAAGAATAACCAAAACTACTGAAGAAAGAAGAATAACCAAAACTACTGAAGAAAGAAGAATAATCAAAACTAAAGAAGAAAGAAGAATAACCAAAACTAAAGAAGAAAGAAGAATAACCAAAACTAAAGAAGAAAGAAGAATAACCAAAACTAAAGAAGAAAGAAGAATAACCAAAACTACTGAAGAAAGAAGAATAACCAAAACTACTGAAGAAAGAAGAATAACCAAACTAAAGAAGAAAGAAGAATAACCAAAACTAAAGAAGAAAGAAGAATAACCAAAACTAAAGAAGAAAGAAGAATAACCAAAACTACTGAAGAAAGAAGAATAACCAAAACTACTGAAGAAAGAAGAATAATCAAAACTAAAGAAGAAAGAAGAATAACCAAAACTAAAGAAGAAAGAAGAATAACCAAAACTAAAGAAGAAAGAAGAATAACCAAAACTACTGAAGAAAGAAGAATAACCAAAGCTACTGAAGAAAGAAGAATAATCAAAACTAAAGAAGAAAGAAGAATAACCAAAGCTACTGAAGAAAGAAGAAAGAAGAATCACCAAAACTAAAGAAGAAAGAAGAATAACCAAAACTAAAGAAGAAAGAAGAATAACCAAAACTAAAGAAGAATAACCAAAACTAAAGAAGAAAGAAGAATAACCAAAACTACTGAAGAAAGAAGAAAGAAGAGAGACGACCCATATAAGATAAAAACCCCATAGGGAGAGAACCCCAAAAACCCCAAAATAAATTAATGTCCAAAGAGAAAGTATAACACCCCAAAAAATCATATCACAATGTAAAACTGACAAAAAACTAAAAGTGTTAGTAGTATTAAATAACAGTGCATCCAAAAAGTTATTGTTTAGTTTGTATGAACAAATCTTCACAGTCCCCCCATGGTTGAATATTTCATGTTAAAAACTAGAAAAGGACTAGTAATAATATTAATAAATCACCATGGACAAGTGTAAGTTATCAAATTATAACTAATAAACTTTAAAAAGGTGCATGAGTTGCAGTACAAAGTAACAAACTTTAAGTGTTTAGTGAACAGTATCTATTATGATAATGAAATAGTAATATTACTAATAAAAGGCTACTGAAGCTATATGAACATTCCATAGAATGGAATATAAAACAGATAGCCAGGGTTATACTTTAAGAGGGGGAATAAATCCTGTAAAATGGGGAATTACAGAACAGACTGTTAATGATTCATTCTATAAAGTGTTAACCATTATATGGAACCAGGATGTTATGTTCCTATTCCATATAAGAATTAGATAAATAAGAGTTATTCATAAGAAATATTATTGTTATAATTTGTTATTTTATTGTCATTTTTAATTTGGAATACCCTATCTAAAAATGGATATCATACCCAATGTTATAGAATAATTTTTAATTATGTTATTAGATAATCAATGCCCCTAAAAGGTGTTATTCAGGGTACCAGTTTTGTTATAGATAGGTGTTATATTTTAATTATACAATCAATAATTACTGTTATACCAGTCAAAAAACTAGTTCTCAATAAAGTATATAAGTATAAGAAGTCAGAGAAGGATATGAAATAAATACATTGGTAAATATTTTGCAAATAGCAACACATCAAATCTAGGCCATATAATAAATTTAAACTGCAACATAATTAATAAATCTGTTCTTATAAGCCAGTTAAACTGACAATATTTATGCAAAATAAACTCAACATATAGTATACTATGTAAATGAGGCTTTCTAAAGATATGGTCACTATATAAGTAAAAGTATTTATTTATCTAATAAAAATACCATTAAAACTGAAATGGTCTGACTGACATTATCATGGGAGGAGTCATATACAAGTGAATTGTATTTAAAAACCATCAATAATAAACTAAATTGCAATAAAATAAGTGAGAATAGACAATTTTATCAATTTCAGATTTAATAGAATAATAATTATATTAGGGAAAATGGCTATTATTTGCTTAGAAGACAGGAAGTATAATTTTAGGCCTACCTCACAAAAAATGTAAGAAATACAAATTTCTGATGAAACTTAGTAACAATAACTTAATTACTATCAAAATAAGTAGAATAGAATAGTGAAACTGAATATGTAATTAATATTACGAACAGTTAACTTATAACGAAATTACTTTCTAAGCATAATGCACAAAATTAAAGTGTGTCGGAAGTTAAAATAATTTGGAACAATGTATGAGATATATTATATAGGCTAAGATTTTCATGAGACGAAGGAAATCCAGACAGTTCATTATTATACGTTGAAGAGTGCACTTAATGTGAATATTTGATAGTATTAACCTGTAATGGCGGTTACGTTATAACCGAGTTCGGAATAATTTTGTATAAAATTATTTTTTAACTATTTTATTTATTGTGAAGTGATGAAGGTGACCAATGAACTACATAACACCAATAAACTGAATCACATATAACTAAATAAACCGAATAACACTAATATTACACCAAATACAGACTGAAATTTCGAGGTTAAACCTACACACATAAACACCAGGAGATATATCGAAGAACAACATTTTACACAAAGTGAACTATTCCATTATACACCAGTGACATTAAACTATTCCCAAGACGATCATATACAATTGCGAAGAACATTTATAAGTAAAAATGACATCTTTATTCCAACAAGTACTTCATCAACATTAGAAGCTATCATCGCGCATGCGTCAGGCGGCCATTTCGATCCAATCTCATCATTGCTGTAAGAAAATGACCGTCGGCTGAACATTGGTTTGAATAAAATTATATATAAACTTTTATTATTTATAACTATCATTGTATTGTTTAAATTTAAGATATTTCAGAATTGTAAGTGTTATACTTTCATGCCCCTGACCTTCTCTGGCTTTATATTAATAACCGTTCAAAGAACCTATTTTTATAATACGAATGTAAAACTTCTAATACCGACCGGCCCTGAGCGAGTCGATACGGCATTGTAACATCGATAAATTAATCGACCAACTTTATTATTTTTGTTTAATAAACGTTTTGTTTGTTTTTTGGTAACTTGGAGTTGGTTTTTTATTATAAAAGGGCATAACAGTTAATTAATCAAGAAAACTAAATAACCTTTAAAGGCAGTATATGTGAAACTACAACCTTTCAAGAGTAACAAGAAGAGAGCCGTTTTCATCTAAACTTGGAGTTAACTGGATTGTCTTTTCAACAAATTTACAGAAAGGAAAATTATTACCAGAATAAACATAATACCATCATAATTTTAATTACAATCAACAACCTCGATTTATTCCTAAATTTTAAATCTAAAATTTAAACCTAAACTTACCTTGTAATGAAGCTGATATAGCAGTAGGAGAAGATGATAATGGAAATAATGACTTTATAACGTACCTAGTGGTGACTAATTATACTGGAGGTGACAGGACAATAACCAATCGTGACAGGTTGTATGATGAATTGATAGGTAATAACCCTATTAATGATGACGGTTTTGTAAAATATAAGAATTTAAATAAGTGTTATATTAATGATGTTAATATAATGTATTTAATAAAAAATAAATTGTACAGACCAAAGATAAGACTATTATTTGACGATGGAGGCTAATTATTATAATTGTGTTTATGAACATTTAATTATGTGACCAGTGTTTTTCAGGATGGACTGATTATGACTGATTTTGGTAAATGATAAGATGATAATGTGGATTGTATATTTTTGTGTATAGTAATGTCAGTGTATTTTTGCTGTTGTGTATTTTGTGTATTTTTTTTATGTAAACATGTATTGTAGAATTTTAAATAATTGAAGGAAGTTTAATAATGATTTTGAAATGATATTATGAGATTTAGATTCTAAAGGGTTAGTAAATGACTACGCATATAATATATTCGGATATAGAGAGGTATTGTTGTTAGTAGGTAAGTGATGAATTTTCTGGTAGTATATTAAGTTGAAATATTGTAAAGAGTTTGGGTAATAAGGATAAATCAGGGCATTGGAGTTAGTTGAATAGAGTTAATGGGAGTTAGTGAAAATAAAGTGATGAGATGCTGATAATATATAAAGAGGTGTTAGATATTTTAGGGACACAGTGGTTAGTGATTATAAGTAGAGTTGAGTAATGTGAGTGGTAATTATATTTGTTGTTGATGGTGATATTTTGTAATAAGGGTATTGGTGTAGGAGTCTGCAACGAGAGATGTTGAGACAGGAAGGGACCGATTAGCGCCGGAAAGGGTTACCTGAAAGGGTCAGGAACCGATAAGGGAATGAGTTGGTTAGAGGGAATACACACATACTAGTACAAAAATGAGCGGTGCCAGAGGTTTTAAATGGGATTTGTGAAGGGGGTTATTATAGAGATATTGGTGTCATAATGTATTAATGGTTAGAAGCGGTTGTTAGTAGAGAAAAGGGGGTAGTAAGGTTAGATTGACAATGCCAAAATAAGATAGAAAATAGTGAATAATAGAGAGTCACCCAAACTAGTAAGGATAAAAGGGTTAGAAAAGGGAAAATTCATAGTAGAAAGGTGAGGTAACTGAAAGGTAATGATAAATGTGAAATTTTTGTATAGAATCTAAATGAATGTTAAATAATAAAAGTTAATAAAGAATTGTTGATAGTAACGATGTGATAAAGTTTTGGTACAAGTCATGTAAATATGAATTAAGTAATGTGAACTGTTCAATGTTAGTGTTTAATGCTTATGATGTACAATGTTTTATTGTGTTTTATTATGTTGATGATAATGTGTGTGGATAGGAGGTTACTACCAGGATAGTAACGATTATAATATTAAAATTTTGTGAAGATTGTCCATTCTCTAGAAATGATTCTGTTATAAAGCAAGTTAAACATAAGAAAAGGTCGTAAAGGAATTATAAAGCTTTAAAATTGTTTGCCATGATATAGATGTTATAAGATTATATGAAGTAAAATAGTAGGGTTAATGGTTGTTGCTAAAACAGTGTAGTATATTGTTGTTTAGGTTAAGAGCGATTGTTTTCATATGATAAAGAGAGTGAATATAACTGACAGGAGTCAGAAATGTGTACTAGATACCGGACTGTTAAAAAGAGAAGGAATTTTCTATCTTAACTCTTGTGATACATTGTTTGAAATTTGTAGAATTAAGCAAACCAATGCCCCAAAACGCAAACCAACGTACTAAGAGGAAACATATCAGTTGTGGATATGGATATAGAGAAGGCCACTATTTTAAAATTTGGTATTGAATGTTTCAGAGTTTTATGGTGTGGTGACCGCGGTTCTGAGCTGGCCAGTGCGTCAGAACAGGAGCGTAAAGTGCCTCATGGCCTTATGGTGTAGGGATCTCTCTGGAGAAGTCCAGTAAGGTCAGAAGGTGCGAACCTCATCATTGGACCAAGGGTAAGTGATTGAAATTTTTTTTTGTAACACTACAGGGGGTTGTGACTCCCTATCTGAGCTGATCCTTTTAGAGAAGTGTGAATGAGTCAATGAAAGTTTTTGTGTCTCGACACAAAACCTTTCATTGAGGGGGTTTGTGACAGTACAAAAAGTCTGATATAAAAAGTATGGTATGCAAGGTAGTAAATTATGGTATTTCGATGTTTTTAAAATCATTTCTATGGGTAATACAATTTCCCTTGGTTTTTGCCTACAACGACGCAGTTCCGAGACAACAAAATAATTTCAAGGACAGCAGTGTACGTGCAGATAAAGACACTTGAAATGGTTACATCCACTAATAACGGCGCTACTTGCTCCCGTTTCATTGGCCGACAACGCCAAACGTCATTAAAACCACAATGACGTGATTAAAATACGTAACTAACAAGGCGATTATGTAACAAAAGACAAAGAACGATGACGTTTACTCACACACACATACGTAAAATTTGCATAGTATCCGTCCCAGTCGCCAGAACATCACCATGGCAGTAACACGTTAGAATTGTGCTGGCATAAAATAGTCAGCTAAAGTGTTTTATTTGCATTAACGAAATGTAATAACAAGTAAATAGTGTTAACGAGTGATTATAACCATCATGTAAATTCAGTGTAAAGGACAGATGAAAGCTAGACATACAACGTCTCCCCCAGTCTTCAGAAATTCATCATGGCGATAACACGTTAAAAATTGTGCTGGCCTGAAATAGTCAGCTTAAGTGCTTTAAAGAATTAACAATGTAATCAAAATGTAAACCAGTGTTAACTACAGAAAAGTCTAGACAGTGTGAAGTAATAGTTTTCAAAAGTATAAATAGAATCAGTGTATTCAGAAAGATGTAACCACTCCGTTTTGGAACCAACATGTGACCCGCTGCTAGAACTTCCAGTCTACTTAAAAAGGGAAGTGCCAAACCAAATTTTATTTAAAGAGCTCTTTTAATCAAAATTACCGTTATTATGTGTACACAATCAAAAGTAAATTGAAAATTGTATGTATGGATGAGAGAGAGAGAGAGAGAGAGAGAGCAGTGCATGAACGTTAAATGTCGACTTCTGAATGGGGGTTGGTTTGCGTTAGCAATAAGTAAATATAATAAAAATCAATTAATCATGAAGCTGCTTCATAGTCAGTAGATAGAATTTGATGAATTAATGTTTAATAATACATAAAGGAGTTTTATGACAAACGAGCCAATATAAGTAATGGCCGCCATGTTGAAATGTTATCCGTTGTACACGCTTAACTAAATTACTGAATAAATTGATATTAATGGTCACTGTTTCAAATAAACGTATTCTCATTTCTGTGCCTATCTCTGCCAGCAATCTCGCTGAGTCGAATCCTTGGACCCTAGGTAAAATAAGAGTAACAAGATTGAAACAACCAGATTTTCGAACTATGGTAAGTACCATAATTATGGTGTGCGTGACATACGTGTATAATACAAGTAATGTAAACAGACCCGAATATAGGTTACTGGATATTTCCTATTACAAATACATTTATATTTATTTAAATATATATGAGTTATAACAAACTATTAATGAACCGTCAGTAATATGAAACAATGTATAAAAGTACACTAACCAAAAGAGTTAGGGATATATGTAATTTGTTAACTAAGAAAGACACAATATTAATAATTTTATATAGATAGTGTGTAGAGAAAGAGAATAAAATGATGAGAAATAAATGGAAGTTGAATTAGTGAAAGTGATTTATCCTAGAGTGATATAATAATAAAGAAATACTAAGTAAATTATAATAAACACTAAATAATTTAAGAAAGTGCAAGTGAAAAATAAATACAAATATTGTCTATCATAAAAATAGTAAGAGGAGAATAGGCTAAGGTAAAGACTTAGTAAAATAACTCATGTTTTAGTTTTAAGAGTGAACAATAACATTTAACAAAGTTACAATGAATAGTATTTAGGATAGAACATTGATTCAGTAAATAATGAACACTAAGGAGTGATATTCACTGTGATGACTAGTAAATAGTATTGTTATAACTTAAAAATGTATTGTAAAAGTTTAAAGGTGTGTTTCACAAGGAAAATTAATTAGATGGTGTTAACATGGAAGGGAGAACAAAAAGTATTAGAAAATAAGTTTGTATTAACATTAATTAAATACCCATGTTATAAGGGGAGTTTAATGGAAAAAGTTCAATAGAGGTGAGATCGTTTAGCACCAGAACAACAAATAAGAAATAATGAATTGTATAAACTATTGTTTATGAATTGGATATGGCTGTAAGAGTCATACAGACCATAGACCTAGATGTTATATGTTATATTGGAAATGAATAGCAAATAATTAGCAAGTAAGATTGAATAACACAGTTGTTACTAAAAAAGACTAAATTGAAACACATCCAGATACATTAAACCTAATTATAAATGCAAAATAACAATTTAGGACTAAACAGAATATATTGTGTATGAAGCCATAAAAATCCAGTAATGGTTACTTAAATGTGAAACAGGCCTAACGGTCAAACATAAACAATTACTGATTGTACAAAAATCACCATGTAATGGACAAATCCAAGGTGACTGATTCATCAAGGATGAATAGTAGTTATCATTAAGAACCAAATATTCAATTAAGGAATTATATAAACAAAGAAATGTAATTAGTAAGTATAAAATTAATTGTAAACTTAGAAACTTGATAAAACCCAATATTGTGGGGTACCAAAATAATCTTTGTGAGAAAATATAAATGACAGTGCATTTAGATAATAACCCCGAAGGAAGATAAGAGGAGGAAGAAAGTCCGAAGATATGGGAAGATTTGAAAGGAATTCGAAAATTGATAACAATGTGTTTATGTTCAGCTCACCCAATGAGAGCATTGATGTAACCATGGGAACGACCGTTTAACGAGGTAATTACCGTTAAATACAATGACTTGGAAAGTGGCGCTATCGCAAGCCAGATGCGAATTTTCTGTACAACACATTTTAATATTTAAAACATCTTAAAAGTAAAACAAAGCGAAGAAATCGATAGTACAGAAGTCTGATGGATGCTGAATACCATTTCCAGAGGGAGAAGAGTGTTAATTCGAGACGAAATATATAAATAAGTCCAACCAACTTTGAAAAAAGATGCCGAAGCCTGAATAAAGAACACAGGAATAATATTGATGCCATAATCCTTCCTTCTCTACATCCCGAGTAATACCGTACTGCAAGACTGTTAAGTATCAGTTAAATTATTTCAACTTCCAAAAATAAACGCACTTTGAACATTTCTCAATGTATGTTGAATACCACTGAATCATTTTTATTCTCTTGCAAGGATTGGATTGTAATATTAATCACTGAAAATTTGTTAACTATAGAACTAACCTCATATTTATGTACGACTTTTAAACTTCTTGTATGACACTTAAACAAAACAATTACCACTACACATTATCCTACTTAAGGAAAAGACATTGTAAGGTTGTGTATTTTTAATATTGTAACTGCATCTGAACCTTTTAACGTGATCCAAACAACCCACAAACATCGACCGAAATATTTGTTGATCGGCCTATTAACACGCCATACTGTTTATTTGTATTCAAAAGTCAATTGTTCAGCCCTGTAAAGAGTCTTATAAAGAATTATCCGGTGCAGAATTATATATGAGCAAAGTAATTACAACTTGTGTCTATAAAATATTAACTTCAAATTAATAATAAATTTATACTGTGTGTGTTAAATCGTGTCTTATTTTCTTTAGCAAAGTGTATGTTTAAAAATATAATGTATAGTGAAGGTTTCCAATGCGATGTCTAGCGCTCAAGTAGCGAATCCTGCAACTGCTATCTCGATTGACACAAAATTGAGAAAAGGCGGGACGGATTGAATTCGTCGCCTCGTTCAAATAGAAAAGTGATAAGGAAATAATTTTAATTGTTTTATATAAACAATTTGGCGAAAACCCGGAGATTATCCACTACGTTTGAACCTCAGATCGGGAACCACAATACCTGGTCCCCAGTACGTTCGCTACGGGCCCAAACATCGTGAAGTACATCGCCGTGCGAGGACGCAGTGGTAAGAAACACAGACACACTTTTACACTCAGACACACTGTTATATTTTACAGAGGTATACGAAAGAAGAGACACGACAGTTAGGTTATAATATATATATATATATATATATATATATATCTACATACATAACTTCTAATAGTGATGACTGTCACATGCAGAGCAATAAATTTTTGTGATTAAAAAATTCTTGCTTACATTCACATGATGCTTAGAGCTTGATCAAGGATATACATATATATTTGTATTTTAATAGCACCCAGTTGTAACAGTACAGACTGACTCAGTACCGGAATTATGGGAATTATGGGTATTTTCAATGTTTATATTATGTATTTATTAAACAGACAGAATGGTTAGGTACATTGTCCCTCTGGAAAAAGGAACAACGTAAATTCGGCCAGAGTAGAACACCAAGGTCTCCGGTGGACGTGAAAACATCAAAATATACCATGGTGGTGTTTATGACGAAGTACAACAATATGCATTATGATTGGGCTATAACACTAGTCCGTCATCGCTAAGAACAATGACGCACTGAGTACAATGTGTGTAACGAGGCGTTGTCCAGCAAGACAAAGCGGGATGACGTAAGAACTACACACACACAAGCAAAAATTTACCTTTGCCTCGCTCTCTTTTCAACGCCATCCTTCAGAGGAGACATAGCGATGTATCGCTGTGTGAACAATTTTCTACAAATAGTTCAAAATAATTAGATCAAAATACTATCATTAATAGTGGAGCAATGAAAGCTCATTTTGTTTAGCAGTATGAGTATTAAAATGTAAAATCAGTGCATA
Source organism: Magicicada septendecula (assembly GCA_034769895.1). Lineage (NCBI taxonomy): Eukaryota > Metazoa > Arthropoda > Insecta > Hemiptera > Cicadidae > Magicicada > Magicicada septendecula. The sequence continues at coordinate 41,974,153 of CM068370.1, read as the reverse complement.
TATCTCTCCAGTTAGACTCAGCAGAATTAGAGGCGAACACCGGACCTTACCATGGGCGTCACACAACAGCATCGGATGGACAACACCAAACGATAAGCAGAGAAGTCCCATTTTATCATTTGTTATAGTTTAATGAGCTCATTAATACAGAATTACTAATTAAAGAATGTACTGGGTTAAGATGAATGTGTGTGAGAGTGAACGAGTAAACTTATGGCCATAACCACAAAATGCTGAGGGCATTGGTTTGTGTATTAACGAATTAAATTGATAAATGTTTTTAAGCTGCAGCAATACAATTTGCACTGATATTAATTTAGCAGACAAAAGAAGTATAGAGAGTAAAATGAGATATAAAAAATAACAGCCATTTTGTTTTGGTCATGTTATATGACGTCATTGTTTTGACCGCATGGTCGTGTCTGTAATACATTCTGGAGCATTAAATTTTGATGGTTATTCTCAACAAAACAGTGTTATCAATTGTGTCGTCCACTGTGTTTCGAAATCTTACTGTACCCGAAACCCTGGAACCCTTAGGTATAAAGCAGTGTATAAAAGCAGAAGATGAGCCCGGCAAATAATGAAATTGGTGAGTACCAGTAATACCGAATTATGGTATTTGTCATACATATCCTACTAGAAATATGTAATAGTATTATCAGTATTATATCATTATTATTGAAAGAGTTAGTAATAGTACACAGTGGCATTTATATAATTGTACTTCACTAACGCTTATTATATTATGTACAGACTGGACATCAAATAAATATAAATTTTGTTACTGTTAATAGAGTTGCTTATTTGCAAGTCCTGACATCCAACCAGTGGACATGTCTGAAATTGGGGCTTGGGTCTTTGCACACTTTATGCTTCCTCTAGGTTCATTACCTAGTTTTAAATATTATGTCTCTCCCCTTTACAAAAAAAAATAAATAAAATAAAACAAACAAACAAATTCATAAAAATACTTAATAAAATAAAAGGGGGTTTCAGCGCGCTGTTCACTTAAATCCGCCATAACAAAAAACGAGGAGGAAGCGAAACTGCTTTTACAAAACGAATTACTGTGACCGGACACAACCTTCCTAGGCGACAACAATGATGGCACTTAACTCGGAACAAGTTGCGCTACGCTCACCTAGTGGGAGAAATGCGTACTACGTAAGCTCCGCCAGTCGCAGCACTATTCCGGTTATTTTTGGGTACCCCCGCGTATAGCAATTAAAAAACGTGAAACAGTATTTGATAAGATAAGAAATAAACACAGAAAAATCCCAATCTTACAGAGAAGCAGAGTTTATAAATTAAAATGTAAATAATGCAACAAAGTGTACCTAGGTGAGGCAGGATGGAAATTTGAATGCAGGTTATCTAACCACAAACGTGGAGAAGGTAATAGAACAACAAATTTGTTATATGCAATACATTTCATAGAAGAGACCCATAAGTTTGTTAATCCTTTAGAAGACTATGAAATTTTGAAAGTAGTGTGTAACACAGTTAAAAGAAGGCTTAGAGAGGAGTTAGAAATATTGAAAGAAAGAGAGAAAGTGTTAGAAAATTTAATGAATACTAAAACTGTTTGAAAATGAAGGAATATTTTATAATATGATCAAGAAGTAAAAGGTAGTCAGCAGATAGAGAACATTAAGAAATTAAATTGCATATATCGGATGTTTTTGAAATAAGGGTGAGTGACCGCTCCCATACGCGGGATTAAAAGGGTGTTTAGCAAAGTTGATTCTGAAACTGTGCTGAAAAGAAACTTGCAGTTAAAAAATTGAATGAGAAAGGTTTTAAAATGTTAGGTATTAAAAAAAATGTACACAAATAACACACACACAACACACAAATGTACTAGAAAGAAATGTAAAAGTACTGACATGGTTGACTGAACTCGCTAGTTAATAATAGCCAGAAAGGGCATTTAACTTATAGCTTGTTTATGAAAATGTGTATGCTAGTGCTGGGGCAAGTGGGAATATAAAGAAGTTGTCTAGTCCTATTATTGTTATTTCCGATCTGATGATGAGCTGTGAAGCTTGAAAGCTCTAATCGGAATAATTTTTCTACGCAACAGTGTTAATTCTGTTTGAAAAAATACGGTAACTGGCATTTTCTGCTAAACGAAAATGATGTAATATAAAAGTTCACTCAGTAATAAATGTACTTTGTTCAAAGTCGTAAGCAAGTTCAGCAGCTCAGGAAGCATATTAGTGTTGTTGCATGTCCCATAGTTGTCTCTCACATGTCTAAACAGGTTTTATGATTGTTTTGTATATAAAGAGTGGCTCACATAGAGTTGACTGTCTCGCTGCCATTATGGTTTTAGTCATGTGATAGCTCATTTTGGTGAGTGTAGCCAACTATACTCACAGGAGAAGTGCCACTACATGTAAGGATTTTACAGCAAATCATTTGAAACAGGTTTATCTGTCTTCATTTCAGATAATATACTGAGCTCCCACTATTTTGTGAAGTCCATAACTTGTGTATTGTCTAGGCGATTCATTCCTCCAATTAGGTGTACCAACTACTGCCCATTTCCCTGCTGCTTAACAATGGACTGACAATAGTGATTATAACCACTAATACAACTTTCTTAATTAAAAATTCCATATTTTTTGTTCAGAAATGTAACAACTGTATAGTAAGCACACAATACAGGCTAAAAATTCTAAACATTTAATTTGTGTTAAAACATTCTTCAGTCTGACCATGGCCGGATTTTAATAATTTTTGATTCCATTCTAGGGTGCTGTGTTACAAATTTGTATTCCAAAATATTGATATTTATAAAGCTCACCACTACATTCAGATTTTAGTTAATATTCCCTTTGATATCCCACATGCCATATGCCCAATAATCCCTTTGAATTGTTGCAATTTTACCAGAATTTTCCCTCACTTTTTGGCCCCTGGCATCCCAAAATTTTAAGATTTTTAAAAATGAAGCTAAATTCATAATGGTTAAAGTTCTCTTTAATTCAATATTCCAACGGACTTTTGTGATTTTTTCCAAATTTTCACCCTCACACATTTTTGCAACTCTACCACCTACATTTTGCAGGGTCCGTGTCAAAAACAATAGGGTTCTGTAGGGTAGAGAGTTACAGACACACAGGCGAAGGTTTACAAAAATCATTTGATGCATTGAAAAGTAATCGTGAGACATATGGTGAAACCCCCCTTTTATTTTGTAAGTTTTTTTATTTTATTTTATTTTCCTTTTTTTTTATTTAAAGGGGAGAGACATAATATTTAGAACTAGGTGATGAACCTAGAGGAAGCATAAAGTGTGCAAAGACCCAAGCTACAATTTCAGACATGTCCACTGGATGGATGACAGGACTTGCAAATGAAAAAACTCTATTAACAAAACAAGTGTGAAATTTATTTAGCGTCCAGTCACATACATGATATCACAAGGTATAATTGAATAATAGCCACTGAGTAAAATTGAAATATTTTTACATCTCTATGTTATACATCACTTCATTACCGACTGATAATAATTGACCATAATCAACTAAGGGATATCCATAATCCCCTTAAATCAAAAATTGACTGGCATACATCATTACATACATATCGTTACCATACACAGTATAATATTATGAGTGACTGCTTAATTCAGTGGCTGTAAAAGAGTGGATGCAACACTATGTCAAAGACAAACATTATAATTTTTTAATATGTGATAGTAAAGTTTAAAGTTAAATTTGCCACACTATGCAACACTATGTCAAAGATAAACATTATAATTTTTTTTTATGTAATATTAAAAATTTAAAGTGATATTTAAAGTTTAAAGTTAAATTTGCTGGCCATTTCTATAATTCCTTCAGCACATGTGCTATAACATCATTAATTTTGTCACATTCCCCCCCCATTGAAAATTACACACAAACATATACATAATACATATGACACACACCCACAATTCCTGTACCGACCATCTCACAATAACCCTTCGCATTAAACGTACAAATATATATATTTAATCACTTTCTGCTACAGTCCGTTTCTTGATGTATATAATACTATAATATTTAAGACTAAATTTACCTCAAGATATACTTTTTTCCTTTAGGAACATGTTTCGGGAGATTTTGTTCTCCCATCTTCAGCCTTCGCCATCTTGTTTCTCAAAATGGCGAAGGCTGAAGATGGGAGAACAAGATCTCCCGAAACATGTTCCTAAAGGAAAAAAGTATATCTTGAGGTAAATTTAGTCATAAATATTATAGAAATATATATATATATATATATATATATTACAAACAAAACCAAGCTTAGGAATTCACACAGTTAAAGTCACTTCTAAGATGAGAATTCAAATAAACACAAGAAACTGATTTGCCCCCAACAGAACAAAATGACTTGAAATTTATAAGTTAATACATCCTCAATAATTTTGAAGCAAAAACTCCGAGAATGAAGTCATGATCACAGTTAAAGCCACAATACATGAAGAAAATCAGGCACCCCCAGTCCTGAATTATGCCCACACGGCAGGACATGACCAAGCAGGACATAACTAAAGCTCAGATACATAGAACGCATAAAAAAAAAGGGAAAACTTAGACCTGTTCATCCAGGTACATGTGTATGTGCAATTCCCTTACATAGTATAAGAAAGTTATAAAAGGTTACCTTGTAATGTGGCATTTTGGCCTACTTGGGGTAATTTAAATAAAACAAATAACATTTTTACTATTTGGGACAAAACTTATAAACAAAAGGTAAATTCAGTGGTAGCGACGAATAGCGATGGTAGCAGCACTGCTGTTGACATTATACGTGACAATTATTCAATAATATTTTATAAAACAGATTCAACAACCGACAAATTGTGCCAAGGTCAGCTAATGGCACACAAAACCAGTCAACAAGTTATGTAATTGGCATCATGCGATGTTACGCCAGCACATTACATAATTCTGGAATGTGGGTATGGCAGCGCCACTAGTTTCATCAGACACTCACAGAACAAAGCAGTCGGACAATAGCAGCTCAACACACCGGACGCAATCAGTCTGTGCGCCCGCCGGCTCGGCGTAGTTTTCGTGGGGCCCGCATACAACAAAAATGTAAATCTTTCTATATATTTCAAAGTGAAAACCATTTTTGGTCAAATGTTCATCAAAAGTAACTAATTGAAACATAGTGACAGTTCGGCAGTAACACGTAAAAAATGTGACAGTGAAAACAGTAAAACAACGCATGCCATGTGGCGAAATCCTACGCAGCACAATCAAGGAAAGTAGACATTTCAACATTATACTATATAACACATTTTTCATAAATTATAAAGTTGAGCTCATAAAACCTGAAAGTATGTAAATATGATTGTGTGTGTGTGTGTGTGTGTGTGTGTGTGTGTGTGTGTGTGTGTGTGTGTGTGTGTGTGTGTGTGTGTGTGTGTGTGTGTGTGTGTGTGTGTGTGTGTGTGAGTGAAATTAGGTAAATTAAGAAGTGCTGGTTGCGTAATTATATATAGTAAGTAAATTCATTGGATTTGTTATTTTACAATTAGTTAAATAATGAGTTGTTTTCTTAATTGAGCCTCGTGGCCAAATATAATCAAAATATTATAAAAGAAATTGACGAGATGGGAATAAAATAAAAGGGGTTCGTTAACCATAAATGTGTGTTGGTCATTTGCGTTCACCTGTTTCTCTCTGCTAATGAGTACACCTGACGAGACCCTGGAAAAGTAGTTAGCACAGCAATATCAATATGTCAACATAATAAATTTTAATTAGCTCGTAAAGCTTTAACATAAGGCTTAGTTGTATGCAATGTCCACACATGCAGGCACAAAACTTAACGTGTGTGTGTTTGCAGATCTTGTGCAAGTTAAACGTGGGGTATTATAAGTCTGTTTCTGAGAGCGTCTGCCGATATACAGTATTGTGGTAGATGAAATTGTTAAATGTAAATACAGAAAGATCACACCTGGATAGTACGATGTAACTAAGTGGCACTGTGACTAGGCTGTAGCGTGTAGCTTGAACTGGTAACTCCTGGGGGCAGAATTCCTCCAAGTGTGTGTCTGTGTCCCAACTGACAGCATCTCACGGCTCATGTAACATCTCTGCACGAGGGGTTGACAGATGTTCGTCCAACCCCGACACCAATCTCGCCATTGGTCGAGTACCTAAGACAGGCAATTTGCTGTATAGGGTGTCATAAAGAACATAACATCATCATAGCTCGCACACACCACTATTAAAATATGGAGAAAACACACTTTAATATTTAGCAGGGCACCAGAAGCGCTTCACCCCTTATTCTTATTAACAATTTGCTCTGACCACAAGATGTGCCTTATTACGTTTAATAAACTGGTTTTGTTTGAGTATTCCTTTTATGACCATGAAATTCTTTTCTACCTATACTATTCTTATTAACAAACACTAAAAGGCAGCTGAGTGTAAGATATCTTTTACCATTTTTTTTTTACATTGCTTTAATAGGGTCAATAAGCTACATTCATTTCAATTGTAAGTTAATTCAATCGTTCATTTAATTTAATAACCTAATTCATGGCTAACACTTACGCGCACACAAGTTAGCATTTATTAAGAAAAGCTGTAACACAAAATATTTTGTGGTTAATAGCTGAGTCATATTACACTAAATGCATACCTGGAGCTTGCTTTAATCTATCTTCTCATAGTGGAGTACTTCGAACAGGCAGAACAGATCGAATGCCATCAATTGAGACCAGAGAAACTTCCTCGATGAGGGTTGGAACAAAAATGAGGCCGGTTACATAACAATTTTCACCAACAAAAATTTGCCTGTATAGAGGTTAGTGCGTACAACTGCTGGGCCGGCCAACCGAATCTTCGTCACCGCTACTAACAAGCCGTTTACGTACACTCAGTGACGACGCGCGATACCGGGGCATTGCATGACGTCGAGAACGCGCCAGTTTTTAAAAGAAAAGATACATGTCCATGCAACCGAGCTTCGCGTTTTAACCGAGCGCCGAACAAGGTACGGCACACCCTCACCCCAAAAGGGCAACATGGTTGACCCAAAACTAAACAAGGTCTCTACCACGACTGCTGTGGGATTCATGGGAAACCTCAGACCTCTATGCGCCCTTGGTGGGTTCAGTGTCTCAGGGAAACGAAAGAAGCAGAAGGAAGGAGTTTAAGTTATGCCAGTGTGTGTGCCTGAAAGAGAAAGTGTAAGTGTGCGTCCTGCATGCTCGCCGGGCCCTGGCCCGCATGCAGAGGTAAGGAACAGAAAAGAAAAGGAGAAAGACAAGAATCGCTGCGCCAGCTCTGAGTACTGACCATCAAGGCCCCCTAACTCAACAACTGAGACCCAGGAACCAAACAACATCTACAACGGAACAAACCCCTTTGCCACCAGAACCATTGACACTTCATCCCCCCTCCTAGGACTGAAAATCTCCACCACACTGCGACCATACCCCACGCGAGTCCTCTCTGCCATGCCAACCTCACGGGACCGCCCCAACACGTCACCCTCTCTGGTGACCACCACCTGCCTCTACTGGTACATATTCATGCCCGAAGGCCAACAAGGTGCTACAGACCTTGATATGTGAGTACCACTTCTACAACCGTCCACCTCGTGGACCGACCAGCCATGTGCAGCAAAACAAGGCATCATCAATCCTCGACACATGACTGGCCCACCTTCCCACACTAGGGTGGGCGGACCCAATTAACAAGGCAGAGAAGACCGTGCAGAGGGCACGCGAACATCAATCCCATCATTTACTCTTTCAAAAAGACCATAACTATAGGGGGGGTTACTTCTCCACGGCACCGTCTAAACCACACACTCTAAACCCAACAAAAAACACCAGGGAAATCAACCGGGGAATGCGGCATGGCGGCTCGACCCTACAATGATCAACATCAAAATCAACAACTATGAACCACGAAACAACACCACCTAACTTCTCCATCGTAACTTTTCAGAACAGGGGAACTGACGATATCCAAGACCACGATCCAAGTGCACCTTCAGCAAGCTCTCTAACTTTCTAACTCCTTTTGATATTATTTTTTTTTTCTTTTTCTAATTTTTTTTTTTATTTTAATTTGTTTTTCTAAGGGGAGGGGTAGGAGAATCGGGAAGATGAAACGGGACAAGGATCATTGAAGGGTCAATAGCTAGGAGTAAGGGTAAGTACATGGCTCCCTCCGGAAATAAGGATGAATGGAGGAAACCAAGGCTCGCGTGGGCAGGGGCGCAACCCTGAAGTAGATGAACACCACTGGGACTGTGGGGAACATCTACCCGCTACCCGTTACCCGCTACTTCTCACCTTTCTATGACAGACTTTATATATTCGTTCCTTTCGGACATCACTCTCTGAGAAATATCTTGTGTTGAGCTGCACTGCTTTGTTTCTTCTGAATCAGAATCAAGGCAACTTACATCACTACTTTCACTCCGCTTTGGATTATCCTCATCATCTAAACTCCCGGCTTCTGCCTCCCCTGCTTCTCTTTCTTCCTCTGTTCCTTCTTCCTTTTCTACCATCTCCCCTTCTTCATCCCCATAAGCCAAATCTACATCATGACACTGCACCTGCTCACCATCTTCCAGTTGCTCGTCTGATCCATCTTCAACAGCATCTTCGCCCAGCTCCTCACCAACCTCTTCTCCAATCTCATTCTCATCAACACATTCATCATCGCCATCACGTACACTACCATCATCACAATACTGCACATCTTCATCATCCTCTAGTTGCTCATCTGGTCCACATGAAACCTCTTTCCGTTCTTCGGAATCCTCCGCACTACATACAGAAGGCGTCTGCACATCTTCACACACTACCTCATTCTCACTCGCACACTCCACAACGCTGCCACCAAATTTCTCCTCAACTTCTACCTCATCTTCTTCCACCACACTTGCAGCATGGACATCCCCTTGTCCATCCGCAACCTCAGAAACACTTGCAGCCTGGACATTCCCGTGTCCATCCGCAAACTCAGACTCTTCAGTCTCCCTAACACTTACAACTATACTCCCCTGCGCAGCATCTGCAGACCGCTCTTCTGACTCTTCCTTTGATTCATCTCCTTAACCACTCTCAGCAACTACAACGTCCTCAACATTTTCCACCCTGGAATCCAGCTGTCCAGGTCCATGTGCAATGTCTAAATTAAATTCTACTGGCGATGGTAAAGCGACACTCTCAAGTGACTTCTCACACCCCTGCGTAGGCGATGATGATATTACAGGATCTGGATCCATCATGAACCGAGATGGAGATACCGGAACAAACTCCACGGCATCTGGATTCAACTGTGACGTCCTCTAATTCAGTATCAACAGACGTGTTCTTGTTGTCTTGTATCGATCCACAGAAGTTATTCCGCTTTTCTTTTTCCGCTTCACCTTCTTCATCCACTACTCTATTAGGCACTTGCGATTCCTCTGGAACGTTTAGAGTTCCCTTTCTCTCCAAACAGGAATAACGCCTTGCTACAGGCTCCCTACTTGCCGATGTTGGTTTAAAAATATAATTTCTTCTTCCCCTGTTAAATTCATACTTATTTGCTTTCTCTACTGTCTACCGTCTTCTCACTTGCCACCCCTTGTAGCCTCCATTACTTCCGGAATATTCAGTTTTTCTTACAGTTTTGTGTTCTCCACCAACCACCATGTTTGTCCTTTTTAGCTCTTCCTACTAAACTACTGGAGTCTTGGACATCTTTAGCAGCTCTTCCCCGGGACTCACCATTCTCCTGGACCCTTCTGGCATGCGCACACCACCGGTCCAGGTCCGCAAAACAACGTGGAGGATCTGCGAAGACCAGCCAGGATCTCTCTTGGGGAGTCAGCCCTGCTCGTATTACCTGTATGACTTCCGTCTCGGGCAACCCCAACCTTAATACCCGGGCAGCTTTCCGTATATCATGCACAAAGTCCCCCAACGCCTCTCCGTTGGCCTGTAGGCAATAGAATAAATCAAACTTAAGCTGGGCACATCGTCGATGGGCTATGAAGAAATCCAACACTTCCCCATGGAACGCGTCGACACTGCCGCCCCGACGCAGAGCATTGGTGACCAGACCTGCCAATGAACCCCGGCAATACGGGTATATAAGGGACAAGACCTCCCCATCGGACACCCCCGGGAAATCTGCCAACTGCAGGACCAGGTCCAAGAAGACCAGCAGCCTGTCCTCATCTACTCCATCCAACACCGAAAGTTTCTGGAGAACGCCTGAAATGGGGTGGGGGCAATTTCTGATAGCATACCGCCGCCAGAATTGCACAATTCACAACACACAACAACAAACCTAAATTCCCACGAAACACCTAACACAAACCTAACTTACAAAGCATAGTCACAAAGAATCAGGAAAAAACTCAAGTACTCTACTTCCTTCGAGCAGCCCCAGAGTGCTCTAGCGATGCGACGAGATGGGTGTATAATGAAGGCAGAGAGAGCTACTCGAAATGCTTAGAAGAGAACACAACAACACCAGACTACAAATCTAACTCACCATACACAATCCACAAAATTACACATAACATCCAATAAACACCCCTCAAATCTGTTCCAGCAAATTCCAGAATCAATTCATGTTGAAATTGGTGCGTCACAATGTGCCCCAACTTCCAATATTCGAAAAGGATTCAACAATACATTACAACACCACGACATCTGGTCGGACCATAACCGCATTCATAATCAATGTGACCCCAAACAGACATTGCTTTAATAGGGTCAATAAGCTACATTTATTTCAATTGTAAGTTAATTCAATCGTTCATTTAATTTAATACCTAATTCATGGCTAACACGCGCACACAAGTTACCGTTTATTAAGAAAAGCTGTAACACAAAATATTTTGTGGTTAATAGCGGAGTCATATTACACTAAATGCATACCTGGAGCTTGCTTTAATCTATCTTCTCATAGTGGAGTACTTCGAACAGGCAGAACAGATCGAATGCCGTCAATTGAGACCAGAGAAACTTCCTCGATGAGGGTTGGAACAAAAATGAGGCCGGTTACATCACAATTTTCACCAACGAAAGTTTGCCTGTATACAGGTTAGTGCGTACAACAGCTGGGCCGGCCAACCGAATCTTCGTCACCGCTACTAACAAGCCGTTTACATACACTCAGCGATGAAGCGCGATACCGGGGCATTGCATGACGTCGAGAACGAGCCAGTTTTAAAAAGAAAAGATACACGTCCATGCAACCGAGCTTCGTGTTTTAACCGAGTGCCGAACAAGGTACGGCACAATGGTACCTCAACAGACAGAAAGACAAATACTAAAAAAAGGTTGAGTAAAAACAAAATTCCATTCGTTCATTCAATTATTGATGTATTCACATGGTATTCATATTAAGTGTTGATAACACTCATCAACCTACCCATTACTCATAAGGAACAAAAGTGTAGAAGACAACATTCAAGTGTTTCACTGGTATAGGAAATTCAATGTTATTGTATAAACTAATAACTGAAATTGATTCACCAACCCCAATCAACTAGCACTCACCTTGTTGGGTGACAGCACGAATGCAAGATATCTCAGGTGTCTCAATGTTTTAACCTTTTTCCTGCCAACACGTGTGAGCGGTTATGCTTTACCTGTGTGCCATATTTTCAGCAGCAGTGTGTGTATATACGCGCGGAGCACTCTACCGTTTACAAAACGGGCCACAATAACAATTATACATGTCATTTACTGCAAAGATTACACAATCTCAAAACACTCAACTGTCAATTAGCAAATGTAGATAAAAAATAAGCTCGCCACAACAAAAATTACATTTATCGCTAACGGCAAAGATTACATAACCTGAGCAACACTCAACTGTCAATTGCAGATGGAACTAAAAGGAACTCCCCACAACAACAAATATATATATTACATTTAATATTTATAATTAAATTTACCTCAAGATGTTATTTTTTTCCTTTTTGGAACATGTTTCGGGTTCCAAAAAAAAACCGGAAGGCTGAGGATGGGTACAAGATAGTACCCGAAACATGTTCCAAAAAGGAAAAAAATAACATCTTGAGGTATATTTAATTATAAATATTAAATGTATTATATACATCAAGAAACGGACTGTAGCAGAAAGTGACTAAATATATATATATATATTGTAATAAAATAAAAAAATTTGCTAAGTTTATAAAATATTTAAATGTAGTATTTGAAGTTATTAAAAGTGTGTTTACAATTGCAAAAATTATAAGTGTCTGAAAAGAACTCCTTTAGATAAAAAATAAAATAATTGCATTAATCTAATTTGAATAATAACGTTGCTTAAATTTAAAAATAAAGTGTACTAGCTGGTCGCTTGATGACGGTGACCGTCGTGTTGATACTAGCAGCGAAACTCCTCCTCCAGGTTGACAGTTGTCTAAGTACGTAAACTCTAGTAACGTCTGGACAATAAAATTAATAAAATACACTTCCACGTACCTGTTCGTGATTCTGGAAGTTCAGAAGTTTACTATTTCAATAAATCAATCAGCTGCCAAGACGGTTTACAAAACCAGCTTACTTTATCTACAAGGTTAGGTTACCTTGTTTAATAATGGGCGCCACACAGGTTTATTTCGGGAAAATCCCGTGGAAAACCCATTAATAGAATCAAATAATAATTTTAAAAAACTGAAATTGTGTTTATTGCCCTTATGGCAATTCAATTCAACAATATACGATTGCAACTAAAAGTTGTTTTGATTATTCTGAATGAATTATTTATCTATTTTTTAGAAATAAATTAAGTCAAGTTATGCTGCTAAAAACTGGGTTTTATTTGTACCCTTGATAATGAATTCAAACAAATATAATTAAGAGAATACATTGATATACAATTGCAAATATTTTGTTACATACCCTATATGACTGGCTCAGAGCATAAACAATAATTCTGGTTAAGTCCAGATACTCTTTACTTTAAACATTAATATTATTTATATCTCGGGCGTAAGTTCTTTGAAACACAAGAAAGAATGCTCATGCCTACACAATAGCTAATTATTTTATAATACAATATCGACTAGTAATGCCTTTTAGTTTACTAATATAAAATCGAACCTATTTTATAGGTTAGGCGTTCGTCACGCTTGCTTAATTATTCACAAAGTTATATAGTGAGATCACTTAAGATTAACATCATTCTTATACAGGATTGACAAATCCATTAAATAAATTCAGACATGGTGTGATACAGAAAATGTTTTCGTGTTATGCGTCAGTACAGATTTTGTTTACAAAACATATAGGTTAGTGCACTCAGTGTAATGGAATAAATTGTCACGCAGTTACCTCTGTGTTTTAATCTTTCGATTAAAATTCAATTAAACACTTCAATGGTCGGATTGTAATGACCATTGTTATTCACTACACACGCACTTGAACAGAGAATATTGGTCCGCTTCTGACTAAAAAGGACCTTATATGATACTATTTAATTATTTTCTCCTGTTCGATATGTTCCCGCACTAAATAAAATAATACTTCACTTCGATGCACTGATTTTATGTAGAGTATCTTGTAGTTACTTTTTGTTGTTGCCGAAATAATTCAATTGACGCACTATTACAATGAAGCTATCAGTTAACAAAATTTTGATGAGACGAGCGTACCTTCCGCTCTGGATGATCGTTAAAAGTGTCTAACGGTAATTAGCCGCGTTTCTTTATATAACCTCTGTTTTGATAGGGCCTAGGCAATTGTTTTATTTAGTAAGCTATCTTCTGATTGGCTTAGCCAGGCGTTACGAAAGTGACGTATTGTCTTTCCAACTGTCACTAACGGTTTTTAACCGACTTTTCGCCAGAATAATTGACAGCCGTCGTTGTTGTTAGTGTTGATAAACAGATTTTTTACTTTTTATTTACAAATAATGCTAACGCATGTCACGCACTTATTATAGTTGCGATCGGGGTCGTATCGCCATCAAATTAAAGGATATTTTTTTCTCTTCAATTTGATATAGTTTGACACTGGTTTATTTACACTTTCACTGACATTTTTTAATAAACAATGTTCAGGTATATGGCTTCGCGCTGTCGTCTGCTAACAAAGCCGGCAATGACTTTCTCTTATCAATACATTGTTTGTGTTCCACATCGCATTTTTCACTTAAACGTTTATGTTGGAACACTAATACATCCATCTTTATACTTATTTAGTGAATATTATGATTAAACCTTAACTTATACTTTGCTATGAACTATACTTACTCCCTATGACATTTTGTTTCACATTATTTTGCTCCATGCTATTAATTAATAATTGAACTATTACTTGTCTAACATATTAACAATGCTTATCGCTATGTTTGGATATAAAGATTGTTCAGTGTACGTGATTTACACTCATAGTACTTTCTACTAATCACCTTATTGATGATTGTTTGTTTTAGGCATTGCTGAGGCATACCGTTTGCATCGGATTTATGCCTTAATAATGTTTATTAGTTTACATTTCGGTACCTTGATGAGGTAGCTTACTTATATAAGGTTCCCTCTTACAAATATTTTTTCTTATCATAAGCACATTTGAGACTGTAATACAGCTTCAATCTTATATTGTGGTCATAGCTAATCTTAGTCCTTGGCATTAATAGTTACTAGTCATAGTTGATTTATTCTCAGCCAAATGCTGATGCTGGTATCACATTATTCGGATTCTTATTTAATTGTTTTTATTAACATGTCAAATTCCATTTAAGTTATTCACTGACTCGCTTGACAGCTTAAAGTGAATTTAATTTGTCCATTAGTTTGTGTCAGTTATAGTATGGGTTGTAGTGTCAAGCAGTGTTTAGGTTTACTGCTTCTTGTGGCACTTCTTCTTCTTTCTTCTTCCATGGCTCCTCTCTTCTTTGCTACTCTTATCATTATATTATCTACTTACATTACCGTCATGTATTTATTAAATCTAAGGGCATATGTCTAGGTTATGTAACACCTGGTCATGTTACATATACTCCCCTCTCAAAATTGATAATTTGAGAGAAAATTTTATTTTTTGATAAAATTATCATTTCATTTCAGTTTTTAGTATATTACTACTGCTTTTGTCTTGTACTCTTTACATTGACCTTTAACATACTATTAGTGTGTTACACTAGTTTGAGTTCTTGGCTAGTGATATAACTCTTAGCTTACTAGTATTTTTTCAAGTTTCTCACATTTTAAGTTATTTAATTACAATAGGTTTCACTTCTTAAATTAACAATTTCCTGTCTTACAATAATACATTTTTCTTTCTCATTACATATCTTTATTTTTGTGATAATCTCAATGGTTCTTTCACTTTTTACCTCACAGATTCTTGAATAATAGTCCTTGATATATTACTATATAATTCCCTAACATTTGTAGTGGGTTCGGAATCAGAGGGGCTCTATTTGGCATCCATTCTCCGCCGTTCCTCAGCTACACGTACTCAGAATCAGAGGCATCCTCATCTCTGTCTGAGACAAAATAAAAATTGCACATAGCAATAGTTGCACTATCACAACACATAAAATATAACATATCATTCATTTTTCAATAATATAACATATTCAATATAACATTCAAGGTATTAGAGGTTTCATTTGTATCACATTTCATTCTTTTATACTTTCTAACATACTTCCTTTTCACAGGTAATCATTCCTTTTCGGACTTGACATTCTCGGCCATGCTCTTTATTAGCCGTATTGTTACCTTTTTATACTAGTTGACAATTTGTTTCGGTTTACTTGAGTATTCTTAAAATTACACACTTACATTGATCATCATATAATTATGCAGTTGTTTCTTACATATAGAGTTTACAATATTTCATTCTTACAATAGTTTACAAGTTTTTCTCTCGTCAATAATTTACACTTATCCTGAATTATCAGGGTTTACAGTATTCATATACTAAATGTTTTTGTTAGATGTTCTCTGACATATCTTGTTACATACAATATTTGGTAATTCAAGAACATTTTCTTTCTCTTCATTCCGCAATAATAATAGCCATCTTTATAATTAACTCTCTTTGGTATTCTGCCTCTCTACTCCTTCAAGTGTCTGATAATTTACACTTATTCTGGATGATTTTATATAATATTTCTTAGTTTTGTGAGGGGTACTTAATATTTGACATTTAGATACAGTTGTAACGATACAATTATAACACATTAGTAGTTATTACTTTTTTTTTCTTTTTTTTTCTCTTTAAATATAGCATAGTAATTTTAGTTATAAAATAGTAGTATTTCCTCTCTAAATTAATCTAACATAGGAGTATTAGAGTAATTTTATGTCACTATCTTAGGTATATTTTTGTTATATGCTACTTTTGGTTCTATATGATATAATAGACATCTTTCTTCTCATTAAATTATTTGGTTTACAATACACATTTTTCTACCATTTAGTATGATAAATCTGGCTCTTATTTAATAGGTAACAAATAGTTTGGCCTATACACTAATACTACACACTTTTTATAACACAATATGGTAAATAGGTTTGCTATAGGCAACTAGCCACTTTCAATACCTTGGGCATAATACATGATCCTCCTGATCACTAATTGAATCCGTTTATGGTAGCTGCTTTTAAAATTTCTTATACACTAAATATTCCGGTGGTAATTGTTGTATACCACTATAATTTATCCGTTTTTTAATAATAATCACATTTATTGTCTATATATTTGGGGTTATATTGGGCTTTTCCATTCTATTGGGTTCATTGTTTGGGACAATTACGTTTCACAGGTACCCTTTTTCATAGCTGTCTCTAGTACATGTTTGTGGTATTTGGCACCCTATCCCTATCATGCGGTTCTTCCACTTTGCGGCTACCAGATAGTCATCGGCTTCCCGTTTTCTCGCCTTCTTCTTCTCCTCATCTTTGATATCCATGTGTCCAGTGTACTCCTGGTCTTTGTTATTATTGACTCCCAGTATCTCTTCTAACTCTGGTTGATCGTCATTAGTTTCCTGGTTGGATTTTTCCATTGATTGGTCCCTCTTCTTCCGTAATTCCTTTATTTCTTGGGCGTACCCTTCAATGATCCGGTCCAGTTGTTCTTGATACCCTTTCCTTTTCTTGGAATGCCTTATTCTCCCTTTGGAGATATCTGCTTTAAGTATTTGATTGGTTATAGTCTTCTTTGTTGTAGCACATTTCTTCTCTTCATCCAGCTTCATGAAGCTCCTTCGGTACTCCTCCCTGTAGACTCCTTCTTCACGGTTGGTGACTGGGAAATAAATCATATTAATTAGACCGCTTCGAGTCATTTCGATTAATTCTTTTGTTACTCTAGTCTTCTTTGGGCGTATTATTCTTCTTATCTTCGCCTCCGTTTCTTCCGTTTTCTTAATTATTTTGTTCCTTTCTTCACGATTTTTAATTTTTAAATTCACTTGTTCGGTGTTTTTATTTCCGGGTAATGCTTGTGTCTCCACTTGATCATCACACATTGGCAGATTATTTTGTTCTAAGTCTTCATTCTCGGCTACTAACTCTTCCGCTTCTTTAATTACCTGAGTCTCCTTTATACCTTCGACATCGATCTCCTTATATTGAATATCTTCCTCGTTTCTGTCAAGCTCATTTTCAGATGATAATGTATTTGTGTCTCCTTCATTCTCGGTTCGTTTGACATCGTCTTCGGATGGCATGCTTAATTCTCCTATGGTTTCATCATTGGGTACTTCTTCAGTCTCTGAGTTGTTGTCGTTTGGTAATTCTCCTCTTATGGTCTGACCCAATTCTTCCGTATATTTCTTATTCATTTTATCCATTTTCTGGCTAATCTTATTTAATGTGGTGTTCAACTCTTCTTTTAACGCTCTGTTGCTGTCGTCTACTTTACGGTTCAACGTGTCCATGGACCTATTGGTATCGTCGAATTTTTTATGGAGATCTTCTCTTAATGAGTCGATATTTTTATTGATTGACTCCGTATTTTTATTCATCGAGTCATTATTTCTGTTCAAGGTTTCTTCCATCTTCTTCTGGTTATCTTCCATCATTGTTCTTATTGTCTCGAACACGCTCATATCGCCTGGTTGTGGGATTCCTTCAGGTCGTCTGGGTCGGTTATCGACCCTCACTTCCACTTCTGGTTCTGCATGGGGTGTTTCTTCGGGTCGAGTTTCTATGTTATTAATGGTAATGACTTCCATCTCGTGTGTTGGTTGTGTGTCCGGTGTCTCTGTATTCATCTGTATTTCTTCTATTCGACTGTCCTTGTATCTAGTGTCGTATTGATGTGTGTGTGGCATGTTTGTTCTTTTGTGTCTGCCGGGCTGATTATCAATATAAAAAATATTTTTATCTAATATTTTTTCAGCCTCACGTTGCTGGTCGCCAATTTGTAATTATCTTGGAGGAAGGGTTTGAAGAAAACATGGTGGAAACAGTTACTTTTCGCCAATGTATTTCAGTTGACAGATGTAATTTGGAAACATTACAAAAATCACCTTCAGATTTCATTGAAATGTTATGTGAAAACCTTTCTGATTTAGTTAGTCATGACTTCATTACCAAACAACGGATTTCCTTCATGAACCACACTAAAGAAAATCTGCAGAACTCAGAATTTCTTGTTGTTTGTGACTTTTCTGAAAACTATAGTTTCATTCTTCAAGATGAAGCCCCGAGCTATCACTGAAGTAGTGGGCTTGCTACTGTTCATCCATTTGTCATCTACTTCAGGAGAGAAGAAAAGTCGGAACATGTAAGTTTTGTTGTCATCAAGAATGTCTGGAGCATAACACAGTTGTTGTGTATTGCTTTCAAAGAAAGCTCATTGATTTTATGAAAACCAAATTTGGTGACAATATTTCGAAGATTTTTTACTTCTCTGACGGATCAGCAGCTCAATACAAAAAACAGAAAGAATTTTACAAACTTGTGTTTTCATAAAACTGATTTTGGTATTGATGCTGAATGGCATTTCTCAGCTACAGCACATGGGAAAGGAGCATGCGACGGTGTTGGGGGCAGTGTAAAAAGACTAGCAGCCAGAGCAAGTTTGCAGCGTCCATACGAGAATCAAATACAAACCCCATTTGAGTTCTATGAGTGGGAACTGCAAAACATTTTTTCTGTAAACTTTGTATATGTAACACATGATGAATACATTAACAACTTTACAACTTAAAGTTGTAAAGTTAATAAAATTAATATCATGTAATACAAATATCATGTAATTAATATATTATTAATATATAAAGTTAATAAAGTTAATATCATGATGATACATTAACACTGACAACTTTTTGAAAGATCGTCTTAGCAGGTCCATTGCAATACAAGGAACCCAAAAACTTCATGGTTTTATACCTATCCCCTCTAGTATCTCAAAGGTTAAAGTGAAGGTATTTTCTGAATCAGATATATCAACTACTGAGAAAGTGACCACTATACAAGATAGGCTGCAACTGACAGAAATTAGCGGATACATAACCATCATTTATGAAAATAACTGGTGGTTAGCATATGTACTAGCAAAAGAAGAAAGCATAGATGAAGTTAAGGTTTCTTTTCTGCATCCACCTGGTCCATTAACATCTTTTGCTTACCCCAGAAAAGCTGACATCCTTTGGCTCCCTGTAACACATGTACTGTGCAAAGTAAACCCAGTGACGCTGACTGGAAGAGTATATAAGCTTAAAGATAGTGAAGTTCAACAAACTGTTCAGTACTTCACAGACTACAAGGAGTTCTGAGAACTACAAAAGACTTTCTTTACACTGTAAGTTTGTTTTCACAATGTAACAATTTTTTTATTTAAAAAAACATGTTTCTATTGCACTTTGGTTTTGTAGGGGAGGCCTAGGTTTGGGTATCATTTAATCTAAAAACTTCTGGACTATCATTTTTCGTACAGATTTTGATTTTACTGTGGTATTTAAATTTTGATTTTATTGTTTCCTGTAAAATACTGTTAGGTCTATTAAAAGTAGGTAGAACAAATAAAAATAAAAATAAATATATATAGAACTATTTATTTAGACCTAAAGTTAGTTACTTTTACAGGTTTACAGGTATAAAAACCTAAAATGGACAGATGGTAAGCTTTGCATTGTGCGTGAAATAGGCTTTTTTAAATCAAAATCTAATGCAAAGCTTTTTTTAAAAAGACTATATTATATGTTCCCATTATGAAACTTACAAAAACAATTAAAAACCATATAAAGATAACTTATGAATTTTTTCAAAATTTTTAAAGGGGTGCATTTTGAAAAATTCAAAATCAAAATTTTGATTTTGAATTTGGAAAAAAATGTTTCCTCTTGACCCCTATTTTTTATTATTGCATGTGAAAGAGCATGAAACATGCTAAAAAATGACACCTCTCCCAGCTTTCTATCTCAACTAGGAGAGCTACAATCGCTGTTAAAAAATGTCACGTACCAGCGTTTTTGGGCGTTTTTTGAAAACTTTACATAGCTGTAATTTCCAAACTGATAGACATATTTTAAAAAATTTGGTAGTTTTCTTAGTCTATATGAAGGTAACCTCTGTACCAAATTTTATCAAATTCTGAGATGGTGAGGTAAAGTCACTGTGTTGAGTTGATATGGAATGACCCAGTAGCGAGTTTGGTGGACACTCGCAGCTCAGTCACAAGCCCGGCCGGGTCGTGTTAGAGTCGACTTAATAAAAACAGAGTCTAATTTTAGAAAAAAATGTGTTAAATTTTATTCAATAGAAGAACAACATTTTTGAAGTAACAGTAAAGAACAAAATTTACACAAATTCGATAAAACAATGAAAGTGTGTAAACACGAGTGACGCAACCAAGTGGTATCACGTAAGTTTTGAACAAGTAACAGTTTTTTTTATTTTACATAAATGGGCAGGAAATAAATGAGATCTCAAATAGTCTTGTATGTGAGTGTGTGTGTAGATAATAAAATAAAAATAAAGGTATTGGTTCTTTTAGAATAATAGATGTTAGATAGTTAAAAAGTTTTGATGTATTCCATATGCTAAAAAGGATAATAATGTATTTCAAAAGTTAATGTGAAAGGGTTAATAGTTTTTGATATTTCATGCATAGAAGGAAGTGGGAAGAATAAATGTCATATTAATCGTAAATAAAATGTTATCTGCTATATGATACAATTTCTTAAACAAATCATTTCAAACACCTCATTTCATTTGCTGCACTGATCAGTTCGTCGTACGAGCGGGGTTAGTTCCACACTAGAGATCACACATAACGGCCAACACACAAAAGAAAGGTAGGTGGAAGTTTAAAAACTTTTTTACTATAGCAAATAGAAAGATATAGTTACAATGGTTCCGTGACCAAGAAGAGATAGTTACAGGGTTATTGTGTGTATCATACAATACACCCTTCCAATACTGCTAGAGGAGGAAGTGCAGTAATAATAAGAAAAAATATACAACACTTTGAAGATATTTCGATTAATACACAGAAAAAATGCAAGTCACTGCAGTCACTATTAAATGCAAAACTCAAACTCGAAAAGTAGCAGCCGTATACTGTCCACCAATGTATAATCTCAAGCAAGAAGACTAAACATTCCTCCTACAGAGTCTTGGAGAGAGGTTTATACTTGGAGGCAATTTTAATGCTAAACATACCTACTGGGGATCCAGACTAATTACCTCCAAGGGGAGAGAGCTATTCTTAGTGGCTAAAAAATTCAACTGCGAATTCCATACAACTGGAAAACCAACTTACTGGCCGACAGATGTTAATAAAATACCTGATCTCCTGGACTTTTTCATCACCAGGAAAATCTCGCAAAATTACATTAAAATAGAAGAAGGATTGGAATACCTGCTGACCACTCTTCAGTAATACTGACCGTGAGCGACAAAGTAATAATGAAAGAAGACAATCCTGCTCTAGTCAATAGAACTACTAATTGGATAAGCTTCCAAGACGATCTGAGTTCAAAAATACAATTGAATGTCAGACTGAGAACAACGGAGGAGCTAGATACAGAAGCTGAAGCATTTATAAATGATATTCAGCATGCCGCCTGGGCAAATACAAGAATAATTACAAGGAGAACAGCTGGAAATAATTATCCAACTGAAATAAGAGAAATGGTTTCAGAAAAACGAAGAATACAAAAAAGATGCAACAATATAGAGTACCTAGAGACAAAACTAGACTAAATCAAATATCCCAGCATTTGAAAAGAGAAATACAAAAAATAGAAACCGAGTCAATTAACTCATACTTAAGGGAGCTTTCATATGGGAGTGACACGGATTATTCTCTGTGGAAGGCTGCAAAAGGGTTAAAAAGGCCAAAGATGCAGAATCCGCCACTCAGACAGCTTGATGGCACATGGGTCAGAAGCAACCAGGAAAAAGCCAGGCAAACGATAACTGCCGCAAATTCAAACAGAATCAAATAATTTTTAGCATACCGCCCTGATTTGTAGAGTACTCGCGACCTATTGTTTTTGGTGAAGATCGGTTGAGGGAAAGGGGTAGTTTACCTGCAACGGTTTTTTTTATCAAGGGAAATTTTTTTTTTTGGCAAACGATAACAGCCGCAAATTCAAACAGAATCAAAGTAGAGTTCTCAAGACCGTTTGTTTTTGGTGAAGATCGGTTAAGGGAAAGGGGTAGTTTACTTGTAACGTTTTATGTTTTAACAAGGATATTTCCTATGGCAAACGATAACAGCCGCAAATTCAAACAGAATCAAAAGATTATTTGCATACAGCACTAAATTGTAGAGTTCTCAAGACCTATTGTTTTTGGTGAAGATCGGTTAAGGGAAAGGGGTAGTTTACCTACAACGTTTTTTTAACAAGGGTTTTTTCTATGGCAAACGATAACAGCCGCAAATTCAAACAGAATAAAATAATTTTCTGCATACAGCCCTGATTTGCAGAGTACTCAAGCCCTGTTGTTTTTGGTGAAGATCGGTTGAGGGGAAGGGGTAGTTTACCTGCAACGTTTTTTATCAAGCGTATTTTCTATGGCAAACGATAACTGCCGCAAATTCAAACAGAATCAAATAATTTTTTGCATACAGCCCTGATTTGTAGAGTACTCGCGACTTATTGTTTTTGGTGAAGATCGGTTGAGGGAAAGGGGTAGTTTACCTGCAACGGTTTTTTTTATCAAGGGGAATTTTTTTTTTTTGGCAAACGATAACAGCCGCAAATTCAAACAGAATCAAATAATGTTTCGTATACAGCCCTGAATTGTAGAGTTCTCAAGACCGTTTGTTTTTGGTGAAGATCGGTTAAGGGAAAGGGGTAGTTTACCTGTAACGTTTTATGTTTTAACAAGGGTATTTCCGATGGCAAACGATAACAGCCGCAAATTCAAACAGAATCAAACGATTATTTGCATACAGCCCTAAATTGTAGATTTCTCAAGACCTATTGTTTTTGGTGACGATCGGTTGAGGGAAAGGGGTAGTTTACCTGTAACGTTTTATGTTTTAACAAGGGTATTTCCTATGGCAAACGATAACAGCCGCAAATTCAAACAGAATCAAATAATGTTTTGCATACAGCCCTGATTTGTAGAGTACTCAAGACCTATTGTTTTTGGTGAAGATCGGTTAAGGGGAAGGGGTAGTTTACCTGCACCGTTTTTTTATCAAGCGTATTTTCTATGGCAAACGATAACACCCGCAAATTCAAACAGAATCAAATAATTTTTTGCATACATCCCTGAATTGTAGAGGTCTCAAGGACTTTCGATTTTGGTGAAGATCGGTTAAGGGGAAGGGGTAGTTTACCTGCAACCTTTTACGTTTTAATAAGAGTAAAGTACTTGCAAATTTATTTAACCTTTTTGAAACAATGGTAATTGTTAAAAATAAAATAATTTTGTTGCCAGGCAATAAAATTAAAATTTTTAATTTTAATGTAATATAATATTTTTCATTTAATACGGCAATAAAAAGGCAGGTAAGACACAAACACACAATTCACGTTATTTCTGGCCTCACTCATGTTTATTTTCTTACGTTTGCACGCTTTTTAAATGGAAAGTGCCGAAACCCACACCAACATAACGCGTGCAAGCCGAAAAAATGGACATCAATTTGCTTACTGGCGAAGCTAGTAGTTAATGAATGGGTAGGCAAAAATCTTATCTTAAATTTTTTTTAAGGAATCACTAAAAGGACGGTGGGTCAAATCGGACGCTGAGGTAGAGTTTGCTGTAACCGAATGGTTCCACAAACAGCCGTAAGAATTTTACTAGCAGGGAATCTACAGGTTAGCGCAACAGTGGAACTCATGTCTTAATGTTATTGGAGACTTCTTTTAAAATCGTTGAATAAAAAATGCGTTACAGCTCTATACGTGTGTCTATTGAACAATCCTTGTATTAGTCATACACAATAATACAACTGATTGAACTTCAAATTTTTAAACTTGGTTAGTTTCTATATATATGTTTAATGTTACAAATAATTCAAATAACAATCTTGATCATCTGTTAGTTCAGCGGAATAACAGTGACACTTTTAATAACCGCATAAAATAAACACTTAGTAACAACACAGGCGCTTTAACTTAACTGTTTGGACCACAGAAGTGAGGCATGCCTCAACGCTCTATGTGTACAGCGCGGGACAATCCCCCCTCCCTACACTTCCCTATCACACCACTACATTGCTTACATACGATGTATACAAAAAACGCTGAGGCAAGTTCAGGTTGCCTCATTCGATTTAAACGAACTATGCCGAATCTCACCTGTCACCATCTAGCGGTCGCTCAATAAAGCACGTTTCGGTTTAATAAATTTGACAGTCACAGTAACAATGTATAATCTTTACGTTATGTAGTTCATACGTATTTATAATTTTTATTCTACAGAATTTGTTAGGGTAGGCATTGCCTCAATTGCCTCCATGTAACTTCGCCACTGATATATATGTGTACAACGTTATCGGCAACAAAGAAGTAGTTTTTGTTAAAATTCCTTCCCGGGATATTTGGCCGTAGTCCAATGTTTTCTACAAAACCAGACATTTCGGCAATGCCATCGACTTCCATCATCAGTGAAAATCGAGTGCGATAACGTGAGGTGGTATACGTTAGTGACCACAGTATTGTGGTTAAGGCTGAAGCAGTAAGTAGAAAGAAGTAGTTTCTATGGTAATATTTCATTTCGAAAATGATTTTAAATATAAATCTTAGAATATGGAAGTCATGTATGGTTCTCCATACCGATATTAGTTAACTGATGAAATAAAAAATCGATACCGGTTGCATTCACAACATATAAATTCACAACTAAAATGCAGTCAGAGCTCGTGTAATGAAAACTCTGAACGCACTTTTATGTGTTCGCTGTCCAGTTGAACGAATACCGGTAATAGTTGTTTTGTGAACATAAGTTGTTTTATTAGGTCGTTTGTGAACAAAAGGAAAAGGGAAAATATCATGTTACTTATTAAAATATTCACTCAATTTTCAACATGTGTGATGTATACAAAATGAGATTTTTCTTTCCGTAGTTGGCATTCCGCATTATTACTGAGAATACGTTTTGTTAAAAATTGAATTGTTTTTTGTGTTTGTGGACTGTTTTATTTATTTCATAATTTTCTGTGTAAGTATAATAATTATTTTCGACATTACCCATATTCACATGTTAGCTTGTCATCGTTATATTTTGTTTTATGCTTACTTTCAGTTCTTAATACTATACCGGGTTAATATTTACCTGTGCTTCCAACCTTCGGAAGCTGAAGTTTAATATTAAGGTTAGTGTCTGTTTGATACTGACTTTAGTTTAATGAAGTCAGAATACAGACTCCTGTAACTTACAATAAAGATGGTTAAAAGGTAGCTAGAAGTTTCTTTTGTAAAAAAAAAACCAAGCAAAATTAGAAATAAAAATCTATTATGATTTGCCTTCCTTATTGTAATTTAAACGGTAAAATCTATCAGATACCATTTAATAATATTTAATATTACAGATTATTACAGAAGTACTTCCTTCAAGTCTTTGATTAGTGTTAAATGTGGATTTGTTGTTAATTGTGATTACATTTTTATGCAACAACAGGTGTACATAAACAGAAAAAATGATGAATGAAATCATCATAAAGAGATAATAAAACACTTGCACAAGTTAATAGAATGTGCTACCTACCTTTGTGTATATGTAAACAAATCAATAAGTCATGTACCGCTCAGAATAATTTTTTTTTTTACCCTTTTTTTATTTAATTTTACATTGCAACTAATCTTAGATAGATTAACGAGCAATTTGACTCTATCAATATCTTAAAACTAAATGTCAATTTACTGGGTTTACCCACTGGTATCCCTCAGATTACTCTAATGGTGAAAACATACACATACACAACACTTCACACTGTAGTCTGCTTTACACACACCACACTAAACCAGGTCAAAAGGTTTGGTCCTCTTGAGCCTTCTCAATATCCCATGTTGGTCAAGCAGCTGCATTGCCTCTACGTTAACGTGGTTATGAAGCCGGTCTTCATGCTTCTGTGCAAATTTCGTAATCTCGTCAGCAACCATTTCCACACCCAGGTCTCTGTGCAGGTCACTATTCCTTATGTACCAAGGGGCATTAACAATATTTCTCAGTACTTTATTTTGAAATCGTTGTATGATTTCGACGTTACTCGCACTGGCACACCCCCACAGCTGGATTCCATAGGTCCAAACTGGTTTGAGCACCTGCTTATACAGCATAATTTTATTATGTATTGCAAGCTCGGAGTTTGCACCAAGGAGCCAATACATTTTTTTAAATTTGAGATTCAGTTCTTCACGTTTTTTTTTTAATGTGCTCTTTCCATGTAAGCTTAGCATCTAAATTCATGCCTAAATACTTTGCTGTGTTTGCATACGGAATAGTATGATTATTTAAAACGATTGGTATTTGTTCAGTTCTTCTATTGGTAAAGTTGACATGAACTGATTTATTCTCATTAAGTTTAATGCGCCAGCGTTTTGTCCATGCACTAATCTTTTCTATTGCTTCCTGCAAATTATTATTAGCCTCCAGCTCATTACTCCTGACTGCCAAGACACCTGTGTCATCCGCAAATGTAGCAATCGTTGTTTCTTCTGTTTGTGGTATATCAGAGGTGTATATCAAATACAGCAGCGGACCCAGAACACTGCCCTGTGGAACACCAGCCTCGATTGGTCTCAATTCTGAGTATTGATCTTCACTTTTCACTCTGAACATTCTTCCGCTAATGTATGACTTTAGAAGTGAGCTATACTGTTTTGGAAGGAGTTGCTTTAGTTTGTATTCCAGTCCTTGGTGCCAAACTTTATCAAAAGCCTGTGCAACATCCAGGAATACAGCCGAACAAATTTTTGTTTTCTTCTAATGCCTTCTCTATTAAGTTAGTAATTCTATGCACCTGATCTATAGTCCCGTGCTTATTTCTAAAGCCAAATTGGTGCAGCGGAATTATGCATTTTTCTTCTATGATAGGTTTCAATCTCTTCAACAGGAGCTTTTCGTACAGTTTGGATATCACCGGTAATAGTGAAATCGGTCTATATGATGTTACTACATTCACTTGTTTGCCCGG
Organism: Magicicada septendecula; assembly: GCA_034769895.1. Classification (NCBI taxonomy): domain Eukaryota; kingdom Metazoa; phylum Arthropoda; class Insecta; order Hemiptera; family Cicadidae; genus Magicicada; species Magicicada septendecula. The sequence goes on along the minus strand of CM068370.1, from coordinate 41,946,591 downwards.
TTTAGGAATCAATAACTTTCGCTACCTTCCAGCACATTGGGATATACTTGAGTCGAAAGGATGCATTCACCAAGTTAGTTAATTTTACTATTCCTTTTCTAGGCAATTTTTTCAAGATTTCTCCTGTTATGAGATCATATCCCGGAGCTTTTTTTTTTGTTTTAATTTGTTTTAATTTCTAATTCAACCTCTTTTGGTGTTACAGCACTTATTTCAATTGATGGGCTTTCTCCAATCACTGAAAAATCCTCGTCAGTGTTCATATCATATGGCTGAAAGGTATTTTCCAAATGATCTGCAAAGAGGTTGGCTTTTTCCTGGTTGCTTCTGACCCATGTGCCATCAAGCTGTCTGAGTGGCGGATTCTGCATCTTTGGCCTTTTTAACCCTTTTGCAGCCTTCCACAGAGAATAATCCGTGTCACTCCCATATGAAAGCTCCCTTAAGTATGAGTTAATTGACTCGGTTTCTATTTTTTGTATTTCTCTTTTCAAATGCTGGGATATTTGATTTAGTCTAGTTTTGTCTCTAGGTACTCTATATTGTTGCATCTTTTTTGTATTCTTCATTTTTCTGAAACCATTTCTTTTATTTCAGTTGGATAATTATTTCCAGCTGTTCTCCTTGTAATTATTCTTGTATTTGCCCAGGCGGCATGCTGAATATCATTTATAAATGCTTCAGCTTCTGTATCTAGCTCCTCCGTTGTTCTCAGTCTGACGTTCAATTGTATTTTTGAACTCAGATCGTCTTGGAAGCCTATCCAATTAGTAGTTCTATTGACTAGAGTAGGATTGTCTTCTTTCATTATTACTTTGTCGCTCACGGTCAGTATTACTGAAGAGTGGTCAGCAGCTATTCCAATCCTTCTTCTATTTTAATGTAATTTTGCGAGATTTTCCTGGTGATGAAAAAGTCCAGGAGATCAGGTATTTTATTAACATCTGTCGGCCAGTAAGTTGGTTTTCCAGTTGTATGGAATTCGCAGTTGAATTTTTTAGCCACTAAGAATAGCTCTCTCCCCTTGGAGGTAATTAGTCTGGATCCCCAGTAGGTATGTTTAGCATTAAAATTGCCTCCAAGTATAAACCTCTCTCCAAGACTCTGTAGGAGGAATGTTTAGTCTTCTTGCTTGAGATTATACCTTGGTGGACAGTATACGGCTGCTACTTTTCGAGTTTGAGTTTTGCATTTAATAGTGACTGCAGTGACTTGCATTTTTTCTGTGTATTAATCGAAATATCTTCAAAGTGTTGTATATTTTTTCTTATTATTACTGCACTTCCTCCTCTAGCAGTATTGGAAGGGTGTATTGTATGATACACACAATAACCCTGTAACTATCTCTTCTTGGTCACGGAACCATTGTAACTATATCTTTCTATTTGCTATAGTAAAAAAGTTTTTAAACTTCCACCTACCTTTCTTTTGTGTGTTGGCCGTTATGTGTGATCTCTAGTGTGGAACTAACCCCACTCGTACGACGAACTGATCAGTGCAGCAAATGAAATGAGGTGTTTGAAATGATTTGTTTAAGAAATTGTATCATATAGCAGATAACATTTTATTTACGATTAATATGACATTTATTCTTCCCACTTCCTTCTATGCATGAAATATCAAAAACTATTAACCCTTTCACATTAACTTTTGAAATACATTATTATCCTTTTTAGCATATGGAATACATCAAAACTTTTTAACTATCTAACATCTATTACAGTGTTCCGCAACCTTTTTTTACTCACGACACACCCCAGACGGGCCAGACTCAACACGGCACACCAAAATGTCTGTCCCCTCAAAATCATATGAAGCTTAATATAATTACGAAATATTACGTCGTTATGTAATCAATTATTATTATTATTATTATTATTATTATTATTATCATCATTATTGTTATTATTATTATAAAACAGGAATAGACTCGTGCATTTATTAACAATTTATTAACTTTAATTCACTGTAGAAAATACGAATTTTAAAGTAAATAACTCTACTCATACCTTCAATGTGATACTTGAGCCTGCTTAGCTGCACACAGACGGCTGATTCGTGGCGGAATCGTTGACAAAGCAAACCTCATTTCTTCATCGATGGATTTGAGTCTCTCTCTCTTTGATGTTTTAATTTCAGTCAACGTCGAGAAGCCCAGTTCACACAAATATGTAGTTGAAAATGGTAATAACACATTAACTGTGTAATAAAATAATTAAAATAAATATAGATGTGTGTGTTGATGATATACTGTATTGTGGAGTATGTGACTCCGGTGTAATCAAGCCCCTCTGTTTGGACTAGCCAATTTGTAATAATATAAATAAGATTGATGTGTGAATCTGTAAGTTGTAAGGTGTTTAATTGGTGTGGCTCTCGACGTCTTACTGGCCTGAAACACTTCCTTAAGTTTCCCAGCTGGTCGAGTCCCAATGGTAGCAAGACCGGTCGAGTAGCGTAAAGTTGATGAAGAAATATATATGCTCAGCTTCACCGAAAGTTTCAAAACAAAAATTATTGTTTTGAAGAAAATTAAAAAAAAATTATGTTTATAAAAAAAAATAATAATAAAAAAAAATTTTAATTTTATTAATTAATTAATTAGGATCAATTAATTAATATAGGGCTGTGAAGTTTTAAACAGTGTAATGCTCTTCTGAAAATTTTTATTAAAGTTTTAGTATAATTTAAATAATCTATCACCACTCATAAGACTGTCTGTAAACCAATCGATATTTGTTTACCTTTCTATTTTTTAGGTTATCTTCACTTACGGGTGGTAAAGTCCTTGTAGATTATCAATTAGAATTATATTATTGGTAATTAGTATTATTGAAGAAATAAAGAACTATTAAGTATTGAAAAGTATTAATGTTTTATTAAGTAACAGCAATATTGACTCTTATCGATTAGTATCGATTCTCAGGATATCAAAAAAAGTTACAAGTATATGTTATAAAAATTATATAGGGTTCTTTAAACAGCCAGTTATTACCAAAGTCAGAGAAATCGGGCTAATATTTAAAAAGTATAACGTTACAATCAAATTAATAGTTATTAATAAACACAGACATTGAATAATAATTTGTAAATATAATAATTGTTTTCACCCAACAGCTGTTGAACTAAGAGGAGGCACTGGAATTGTCAAAGAAAGATGGCTGCCGTCAAGTCGATGAAAATGTTGCTCGTTGCTGCTGCATTCCAAATAATGTATTTTGACGCAATATTTCTGTTCTCGTGTCCGCAAATCTCTTGTTATATGTTGTGTAGTGACTGGTGTAGTGATTCTGGGTTGTATTTAGTGTATCTGTATAATTATTAGTTCAAACACTTTCTCCGATTCCGTCACTAAGTTGGTTTAATGTATTATACAGTTTTCTAGTGTTTTATGGTGTTTTTCGGAGTAGATTTATATTGTTCTGTGTTATGGAGTGTTACTTGATCGTTTCTGTTATAATATGATAGTTTCAGAAGTATTTTACAAGTCACTCGCGATTTCACAATAACTCACTATACACTCGCTTGTATGACGATTATAGGTTAGGTTATCCACGTAATTAAACGTATGTCATGTTAACCGTTCAACTACCAATAATTAACTAACTGTTTCCTTCAGTTTCAATTAAACTCTTAGCCCATATAATATTATCCTTAACATTGTTCAAAAATATTTTCACATCCTGTGTACATTTTACTATTTCACTATATGAATGCCTAAACTTTGGTTATTTGTCAATTTTATTCACTAGATTTGATTTAAATTAATCTTTCAGTTCATTCTGGTTATTTTCAGATTAAATAATGCCATTTTATAGTGTTTTCTGTCCAAAAAATAGTAATTTTACTTTCAGTTTGGGTATACTCTGAAGAGTCCAAAACATCAAAATTTACTTCCTGTCATTATATAAATTCAGCCATTTTATCAGTTATATTTAATATTAATAATCCTATATTGTATTAAAAGGTTCCTATTCCCTTATTTTCTGGTAATTAATTGAATTAGTTGTATTCTGAAACATTATTCTGAAATATATGACTCCCATGTCTAAATTTCTGAGTTTAGTCATTTTATTTTTATTTATAATTCTGAATATAATTTATTAAAATCTCTCTAAATGGTATGTGCAATTATATGGCATGATCTCAAGTTTATTTTGTCTAAACCCCTTTTGTTTATTTGCTTTTAAATGAGTAATTTCTCTGTTTTGATGAAGTTTGGTTTCCATTCTTTTGGCCTATGATTTTTTTTAACAATTTTTCTTACAAAATAATTTACAAACAATATATGATGTGTGATACCCTCTCTGACTTTTTACAAATAGTATTATAAATTAAACATGTTTTCAAATTACACAAAAACAATTAGTATTGGTTACAATACAAACAATAGTTAACACAAAATAAAGAACATTTTTTTTTTTAAATAAATGGTTGTCTTCAAATCAGACATTTTGCAACAAAATTCCCATTTCCAACATGGAAATATGGTTTACAACAAAGGTTTTGTACTAACTAACATCTTAATTACTCTCTACTATTTACAAGTGGTAATTATTTTTATAGTTCTGATGTTAGTTGTTTCAGACCCAAACAAATGGCCTTATATCTAAAACATTTTTAAACATTCTTGTACTATATACATTAAAACCTTATATTTATATTCTTATTTCTAACTATTATTATAAGTAGGATTCTACAGTTTTTATACAGTCTTTTATACCTTGTCTTTGGGGAATTGTACCCTGTCATTAACAAATAAATAGTATGAACCGTTCACAAAGCACTATGAAATCTGTTTTTCTTTTTTCATGTAAAACAAAAATGTTATTTTAAACAGATTCATGTCTTATGAACAACATATTGTCACCATACATATTTTAAGTCATTGAAAAATGCATATTTCATTGCATCCAATGTTTGTGATTGCCAAGAATGAAACACAAGGTTCATTTTTTATAATACCCAAAACTATCACTGGTTCACTTTGCACTTATATATTATGTTAATGCTAAATGGTCGTATAGTCTTATTAACATAATAAATTGGTCAGCGTTTTTTCAATGGAGATTTGTTCCATGGGTACTATATTATTGTTTCATCTTAGTTCACAGGAAACTTTTACTTTGTTCACTTCTCTCTCTTAAATTTATATACATGTGGTTTTTATTTCGTTATACTTTTGTTTTTAGATATATATTTTGGGGATATAGGGATTTGGGTGTCTTTTATAAGAGCATGACGTCTTCTTCAGGATGCTGCCCTCTTCTTCTTTCTTCAGTCTTCTTTTCTCCTGCCTTCTGGGACTGGTATCTTCTCCATCTGTTCTTGATGCCATCAGGTTTCTTGGGATCTTCTCCATCTTCTTCTTTAATTCAGAAATACACAACCTGCATTGGTTGATCTTGGCTTATTTTAGGGTTTCTCTTTTATTTATTCTCCCTCGTTGTGGGTTTGGTCATATTGTGTACTGCTTTGTTATTTACTATTTTACCTTCCTGGGTTATACCTTGAAAACCTTTGGTTATGAGACTGGTTTTGGATGACTCATCACTAGTAACTCCTTTTATTTTAACTTGTATTTTCTTTATAATAATGATTTCTTTCCACAGTTGCTATGAATTAATCTATTTATATTAAACTTAATGCTTTCTTCCAAATTTAAATATTATAACTTCATTATTCTAATGATCAATTGCCATTCAATATTATGCTTATATCTGTCACGCTACAGATTGCTCTCCTCCAGAAGTAATTATTTCAGACATGTTTATGGATGAAATAATTTCTTATGATAATTTCATCATTTCTTATAATTCATTTTCTTCTCCATTTTTATATCGACTTTTTTATAATTAGAGTTTAATTAATTTTATATATATAATTATTTGTTTTACTACTGATCCTTTTCGGATAGTTAGTGTCTTCTGAGATATATTATAATTGTAATACATTTTCTTTCTATATCAACTTCGTGTTGTATCCTTGGGATATTAATTCCCTAACATTCCCTATCACGTGGGCTGGGGCAGATCAGAGGGGCACTGTACGCTACTTCTCTGCTGGCCATACACCACTTCTATAAATTGAGTACAGGGGCATATCCATCCCTGCTCAAAAAACATAATGCTGCTGGAATTATCTTCAGTCAGACATCGAATAAATAAATAAAAAGTAGTCTCATTCTCGACTAATAAAAATATCTTTGGATTCTCCACTTCGTAGTCTCTCAGATTATCTCACGTTTTCTATCTTAATAAATCTTCATAATCATTATTATACTCATTACATATATATTTTTTCAAAACTCTTAACTTGTCTGATATATTTTATTTTTATTATGGTTGAAAACCTTTCTTTTAATAATTCTGGTTACTGTTTACAGTGTAACTCTCTTTCTTCTTCATCTGAATTCTCTTTATACTTTCTTCTGGTTATTCATAGTATTAGCATGGTCTTTATAAATAGTCTTTCGTATTCATTATTTGAATGGTCTTAATATATTATATTTAATTTTTTAACATTGTATCTTTACATTAGATATACAGGTTGTTATTGATCATTTTATTTAAACATTTTGGTTCTTTCCTTTCTCTTAGAAAGTTATTAATCCGCCTTCGCATTCATTAACATTAATTCATTTATATCATATTTCATGTGGTATTTCTTCTCTTTGCATTTCATATAGGTCTTATTATTATCATTGGTTCAAAATCATCTTCTCCATATGTTTGGTATGAGTTGTTCTTCTTTGCTCTTAATTAACTGTTTTCATTATCGTTTCATAAGTAATTAGTCTCTTTGCTTCCAAATTTTTTTTTTTTTTCATTCTCTGGCATATTACACTCTTTTTTGTTATTCTTCTCTACTCCTTCAAATGCTATTGTGAATATCTAGCATTTATTCTGGATTAACGTTAACTCTCTTTTCTGAATTAATCACTTTATTTTCTTCTCAATTCAATCATAATTGACACATAATTATTTTTTGGAACTTGGTTGGTTTTAATGTAAAGTTCAAACTATTCTTTTTATTTAATTGAAAAATATTTCTCATAAATCCTTGTAATATGTTGATCTTATCTTGTTTCAAAGTTCTGACGTTCTATCAACATACAAATTCTGTTTAATTCATTTATTCCCAGAATTGTTTCATTCAGAATTGTTTATAGTACTGTGATTTTACTATTATTTCTGAATGTTTTGGTATTTCTCCAAATTCAAATTCTTCTTAATTATTTACCATAAAGTTTTCTCATAATTCAGTGGTAGTAAGCTGTGCTTGCTTAATTTTAAATTTTTTTTTTTTTTTAATTAAGTTCAAAATTCTCTCTCTTTCTCTTTCTTCCATAAAGTTTTGTTCTAAATAATCAGGTTGTAGTAAGATGTACTTACTCAATTTAAAATTTTTATAATTATATTTCAATTCAAAAGTCTTTCTTTTTCTTTCATAAAGTTTGTTCCAAAATTATTAGGTTGTAAGTTGTTCTTACTTATTTTAGAATTTTTTCAAATTATTAAAAATTCTTTTTCTTTTAGTTCTCCAGAATGTTCTTTTCAAAATATTAGGTTGTAAGATGTACTTACATTATTTTAGGATTTTTAAAAATAATAAAAATTCAAAATTCTAAAACTCACAACTCATTCTTCATAATATTTCTTCATAGAAGCTTGATTGTACACTCCTTTGATTTTTCCTGAAATGATTTCCTTCAACTCATATGTATTGTTATGTTTATCGTTTACCACAACATATGGGGTTATATTGTACTCTACACTGGCCCATTTTATTTATACTTTTGTAAGTTGATCTCCACTTTTTCTTTTCTTATAAATTTTCTTTTCTTTTATATACCCAGGAAGATGGATGATTTTCTTTATGTCACTGCATTGCTCATATTTTTATTGGTCATGTTCATTTTCTTACATAGTCTTCACTCATAAAACCCAGTTTTGTTTCTATGTTTATTCTTCGTATCATTTCCTTTCAATGATATTTATTTCGTCTCCTTCAACATTGTTTTTTGCCGTAGTCGGTTATCATGATCCGTCCCTTTTCTTGATGTCGTGTGGTATTTGTGTCAACCAGGGTCCATCATCTCAGTTGCTCTTATAAAATTTACCCTAGGGCGCGACACTCGGTTATTATTACTGTTATTATTGTTTTTATTACTAAATTTATCATGATAATAATTTCGGTTAAGTTGGTAAGGTTTGTCACCATTATTGTTGGGATATGGATTTCTCTGACTGTATGGGACATTATTATGTTGGTATAAATTGTTTCTATTGTATGGATAGGGGTTGTTATCCCTAACGCCGTTAAAATTACTGCTAAACTGGTTATTATGCGGCGGATTGTTAGGGCCGTCGTAATTACTGGGCTGGCTCCCTCTATCATCATATTGTATACACCAATACTTTTCTGGTCCATGTTTTGTGTTACCTGACAAATATCTGTGAGGATCTTCATCTGGGTTATCACTTATTATTTGTTTATCAGAAACACCATAAGCTGGTTTACCATCACATATCCACTCTGAAGGAATATATTTTAGTCTAACCGTACCCTGGAACTGTCCTAGATGGCACGTTAATGGAATACATTCTGGTGATTCATCTGTGTCATCATTACATTCTGGTACGATATCACATTTCCATCTTTCTGAAAAACATTGTCCAGTTCTGCGCTGATATTGATCTTGTCCACAGGTCGTATTCTGTTTACCTCTGGTCCTTTCCCATTGGTACACTACTGTCTTGTGGTAAATTATCTCTGAAATTACTTCGATTCTCCTTCTATAATTCATAGAATTCATGATGTCTTTGTCATAGGTAATTGGGATATTATTGCCATCAATTAACCCATGTTTCATCATCTCCAACTCTTCCTTCGTTTTTACCAAGTTTCTTGGATACATTCTCCTTTTCCTTGGTTTAATATCTTCCTGGTTTCGGTTAGTTTCAATTCTAGGTAATACCATTACTTGTTTCTGCGTTTTATCATTTGGTACTTCTTCTGGTTCTGGTTTACTATTATATTTTATTTCTTCAGTCTTCTCCTTTCTTAATTCCTCTCTTTTTAATCTGTCCTCTCTCATTTTCTTAGTCTCGTCATCTAGCATTTTATTTTGATCATCCAGTTTCTTCATTGTCGACTTGTGGCACTCATCCAGTTTCTTACTTAATTCTTCTTTCAAGGATTGGTTGTTCTCCTTTATAATCTTACTCAAATCTTCTTTTGTAGAATCCATTTGCTTCATCATTGATTCGTGGCACTCATCCATTTTCTGACTCAATTGTATAAGCATTTCCATTATCTTATCCGCTTCTTCTTGTGTAAGTTCTGCCATTTTGATTGTCGTTGTCCCCTTTTCTCTGGCTTTGTAGCTGTTGCCTAGCTCCAACTAGTGATTGTGCAGAATGTATTGGCCTTCCAATCGCTAATTAAAGCCCCTAAAGTTGTGCGCCAATTTGTAATAAAATAATTAAAATAAATATAGATGTGTGTGTTGATGATATACTGTATTGTGGAGTATGTGACTCCGGTGTAATCAAGCCCCTCTGTTTGGACTAGCCAATTTGTAATAATATAAATAAGATTGATGTGTGAATCTGGAAGTTGTAAGGTGTTTAATTGGTGTGGCTCTCGACGTCTTACTGGCCTGAAACACTTCCTTAAGTTTCCCAGCTGGTCGAGTCCCAATGGTAGCAAGACCGGTCGAGTAGCGTAAAGTTGATGAAGAAATATATATGCTCAGCTTCACCGAAAGTTTCAAAACAAAAATTATTGTTTTGAAGAAAATTAAAAAAAAATTATGTTTATAAAAAAAAATAATAATAAAAAAAAATTTTAATTTTATTAATTAATTAATTAGGATCAATTAATTAATATAGGGCTGTGAAGTTTTAAACAGTGTAATGCTCTTCTGAAAATTTTTATTAAAGTTTTAGTATAATTTAAATAATCTATCACCACTCATAAGACTGTCTGTAAACCAATCGATATTTGTTTACCTTTCTATTTTTTAGGTTATCTTCACTTACGGGTGGTAAAGTCCTTGTAGATTATCAATTAGAATTATATTATTGGTAATTAGTATTATTGAAGAAATAAAGAACTATTAAGTATTGAAAAGTATTAATGTTTTATTAAGTAACAGCAATATTGACTCTTATCGATTAGTATCGATTCTCAGGATATCGAAAAAAGTTACAAGTATATGTTATAAAAATTATATAGGGTTCTTTAAACAGCCAGTTATTACCAAAGTCAGAGAAATCGGGCTAATATTTAAAAAGTATAACGTTACAATCAAATTAATAGTTATTAATAAACACAGACATTGAATAATAATTTGTAAATATAATAATTGTTTTCACCCAACAGCTGTTGAACTAAGAGGAGGCACTGGAATTGTCAAAGAAAGATGGCTGCCGTCAAGTCGATGAAAATGTTGCTCGTTGCTGCTGCATTCCAAATAATGTATTTTGACGCAATATTTCTGTTCTCGTGTCCGCAAATCTCTTGTTATATGTTGTGTAGTGACTGGTGTAGTGATTCTGGGTTGTATTTAGTGTATCTGTATAATTATTAGTTCAAACACTTTCTCCGATTCCGTCACTAAGTTGGTTTAATGTATTATACAGTTTTCTAGTGTTTTATGGTGTTTTTCGGAGTAGATTTATATTGTTCTGTGTTATGGAGTGTTACTTGATCGTTTCTGTTATAATATGATAGTTTCAGAAGTATTTTACAAGTCACTCGCGATTTCACAATAACTCACTATACACTCGCTTGTATGACGATTATAGGTTAGGTTATCCACGTAATTAAACGTATGTCATGTTAACCGTTCAACTACCAATAATTAACTAACTGTTTCCTTCAGTTTCAATTAAACTCTTAGCCCATATAATATTATCCTTAACATTGTTCAAAAATATTTTCACATCCTGTGTACATTTTACTATTTCACTATATGAATGCCTAAACTTTGGTTATTTGTCAATTTTATTCACTAGATTTGATTTAAATTAATCTTTCAGTTCATTCTGGTTATTTTCAGATTAAATAATGCCATTTTATAGTGTTTTCTGTCCAAAAAATAGTAATTTTACTTTCAGTTTGGGTATACTCTGAAGAGTCCAAAACATCAAAATTTACTTCCTGTCATTATATAAATTCAGCCATTTTATCAGTTATATTTAATATTAATAATCCTATATTGTATTAAAAGGTTCCTATTCCCTTATTTTCTGGTAATTAATTGAATTAGTTGTATTCTGAAACATTATTCTGAAATATATGACTCCCATGTCTAAATTTCTGAGTTTAGTCATTTTATTTTTATTTATAATTCTGAATATAATTTATTAAAATCTCTCTAAATGGTATGTGCAATTATATGGCATGCTCTCAAGTTTATTTTGTCTAAACCCCTTTTGTTTATTTGCTTTTAAATGAGTAATTTCTCTGTTTTGATGAAGTTTGGTTTCCATTCTTTTGGCCTATGATTTTTTTTAACAATTTTTCTTACAAAATAATTTACAAACAATATATGATGTGTGATACCCTCTCTGACTTTTTACAAATAGTATTATAAATTAAACATGTTTTCAAATTACACAAAAACAATTAGTATTGGTTACAATACAAACAATAGTTAACACAAAATAAAGAACATTTTTTTTTTTAAATAAATGGTTGTCTTCAAATCAGACATTTTGCAACAAAATTCCCATTTCCAACATGGAAATATGGTTTACAACAAAGGTTTTGTACTAACTAACATCTTAATTACTCTCTACTATTTACAAGTGGTAATTATTTTTATAGTTCTGATGTTAGTTGTTTCAGACCCAAACAAATGGCCTTATATCTAAAACATTTTTAAACATTCTTGTACTATATACATTAAAACCTTATATTTATATTCTTATTTCTAACTATTATTATAAGTAGGATTCTACAGTTTTTATACAGTCTTTTATACCTTGTCTTTGGGGAATTGTACCCTGTCATTAACAAATAAATAGTATGAACCGTTCACAAAGCACTATGAAATCTGTTTTTCTTTTTTCATGTAAAACAAAAATGTTATTTTAAACAGATTCATGTCTTATGAACAACATATTGTCACCGTACATATTTTAAGTCATTGAAAAATGCATATTTCATTGCATCCAATGTTTGTGATTGCCAAGAATGAAACACAAGGTTCATTTTTTATAATACCCAAAACTATCACTGGTTCACTTTGCACTTATATATTATGTTAATGCTAAATGGTCGTATAGTCTTATTAACATAATAAATTGGTCAGCGTTTTTTCAATGGAGATTTGTTCCATGGGTACTATATTATTGTTTCATCTTAGTTCACAGGAAACTTTTACTTTGTTCACTTCTCTCTCTTAAATTTATATACATGTGGTTTTTATTTCGTTATACTTTTGTTTTTAGATATATATTTTGGGGATATAGGGATTTGGGTGTCTTTTATAAGAGCATGACGTCTTCTTCAGGATGCTGCCCTCTTCTTCTTTCTTCAGTCTTCTTTTCTCCTGCCTTCTGGGACTGGTATCTTCTCCATCTGTTCTTGATGCCATCAGGTTTCTTGGGATCTTCTCCATCTTCTTCTTTAATTCAGAAATACACAACCTGTATTGGTTGATCTTGGCTTATTTTAGGGTTTCTCTTTTATTTATTCTCCCTCATTGTGGGTTTGGTCATATTGTGTACTGCTTTGTTATTTACTATTTTACCTTCCTGGGTTATACCTTGAAAACCTTTGGTTATGAGACTGGTTTTGGATGACTCATCACTAGTAACTCCTTTTATTTTAACTTGTATTTTCTTTATAATAATGATTTCTTTCCACAGTTGCTATGAATTAATCTATTTATATTAAACTTAATGCTTTCTTCCAAATTTAAATATTATAACTTCATTATTCTAATGATCAATTGCCATTCAATATTATGCTTATATCTGTCACGCTACAACTGCCATCTCGGAGATAGCCGGGTATTCACTGCTTATTGACAACCAAAATGTTTCCAAAGGCACTTCGAAAAATTTTAATTTCAAGGTTCTGTCTGCTTTCAAATCTGCCAGTTCCTCTTGTAAGCCTAAATTATTCGGAAGATGTTTCGAATCCATAATGAATGGATCACGAACCCAGTCAAAATCTTCAACACTCTCTCCAAAATATTTTTTGAAATTCTGCTGCAAGAGTACTAAATGTTCTTTAATTAAGTCCATCAACACTTTATTATCGTCAGCAAGGGGCCATACAGTTGGGAACATCTCACACGATCCATTTTCTATTGTCTGTATCCACAAATTTAACTTATTAATAAATCCTTGAATCTTATCCATACTAGTCAGAATATTTTCGTTTCTACCTTGCATTTTTCTGTTTAGTTCATTCAAGTGTACGAAAATATTGGAAAGATATGCCAACTTAGATACCCATTCATCATCTGCAAATAAATCCGCATACTCATGCCCCTCAATAGTCAAAAATGCAAGTACCTCCTCTTTAAGTTCAAACATTCGCGTTAACACTTTACCTCGAGATAACCATCGTACTTCTGTATGTAGCAGAAGTGTAGTGTGCTCTGATCCCATTTATTGACACAAAACGTTAAAAAGCCGCATATTTAGGGGCCGCGATTTGATGAAGTTCACGACTTTTACTACTTCGTCCATCACAATTTTCAGAGGAGATGGCAAAGACTTAGCAACAATGGCTTCGCGGTGAATGAGACAATGGTCGGTTCGTAAGTTAGGATTTACTTCGCGTACTTTACCCACGAATCCTTTCACTCGGCCTGTCATAGAAGCGGCTCCGTCTGTACAAACACTAACGCAATCCTCCCATGTTAATTCATTACGGACCACATATTCATTAGTCGCACGAAATATTTCTTCACCGGTTGCTCGCTCGGGTAGTTCTTTGCAAAAAAGAAATTAGTTGCAATTACATCCCCATCAACATACATTATGTAGGAAAGAAGATGTGCGTGACCGCCAATATCGGTGGACTCGTCGATCTGAAGTGAAAACTTTCGGCTGCTCTTTATTTTCTCCTTCATAATGTCTTCGATGTCACTGGACATGTCACTAACTCGGCGGCTGATTGTGTCAGCAGAGAGAGGAATTTTTGAAATTTCAGTACCAGCTTCTAAACCCAGGACTATTTTTACCATTTGTTTACACGCGGGCATTAACAACGTTTCTGCTATTGTGTGTGGTTTTTGGGCCTTTACGATAAGTTCGGCTACCTTATAGCTAGCTTCCTGTACTTTTTGCGAAACACGTACCGACGTAGTCATGAGCGTCACTTGTTTTTTATTTTGTTCCAACAACCGACGAAAATAATTCACATCTTTACTTAACAGAGAGGAATGTTTTGTTGACAAATGTCGTTTCAATTTACTGGGAACCATAGCAGCATTACTGAGTTTTTCACCACACACAACATACTCGGGGATTGGGCATGTTTTGTCATCACACCAAAAAAACCCGTAAGATAAATAATTATCACTATATTGCCGGTGAACTACTTTCTGTTTCTTTTTTTCGGGCTCGATGGTTTCACTACTTGCACTCGAGGACGGACCACTCCGTACAAGGAACTTATCCATATCGAAAAAAAAAATAGTTTAATAACACTGTAATAGAAAATAGTAAGACTGGTGTAGCAATCACAATATTCGCACTACTGCAGAGCACAGCTGTGATAGAACTGAACTGAAATACTGTAATTGTTGTCTGACAATGTGTGGGTCCTTCGGCGAAGGAAAAGAGCAATAAAGTTTAAGAAGCGCCGACAAACAGGCACAAATATCAAAACAAGGCAATAAAATAATAAAAAAGAGGGAAATGTTTGCTAATCCCCGCAATTTTATTTAAAAGCACTTACAGCCAGCCGTACACAAAAGATGCGGTGTTACAAAGAACTCTCTTGAATAGAGTGTAGAACGTTTAGAGTTTTGAACGTAAACTCTATTGTATGATTGGTGCGGGCCGCTAAAAGGCTTGCTAAAAGTCTTACGCGGCTTTCTTTGCGGTGAACACAAAGCTTGCCGCCTGTAACCCATCAAATCGGCCCAATATTTCAGGCGAGAATACAAATAACTTAAGATAAGCAAACTATAACAACAATATTGAGTAAATAAATTACATTTAATTTCTATGAAAATATAACAGTTATCAGCATGTATTAAAGAATAAACAAGCACCTTCTTACTTAAAATCGACAATTAACTTATTACAATAATAGGTAAAAGTTCGCGTCACACCTTTCACCTTGTGACGGCACACTATTGTGCCGCGGCACACCGGTTGCGGAACACTGATCTATTATTCTAAAAGAACCAATACCTTTATTTTTATTTTCTTATCTACACACACACTCACATACAAGACTATTTGAGATCTCATTTATTTCCTGCCCATTTATGTAAAATAAAAAAAAACTGTTACTTGTTCAAAACTTACGTGGTACCACTTGGTTGCGTCACTCGTGTTTACACACTTTCACTGTTTTATCGAATTTGTGTAAATTTTGTTCTTTACTGTTACTTCAAAAATGTTGTTCTTCTATTGAATAAAATTTAACACATTTTTTTCTAAAATTAGACTCTGTTTTTATTAAGTCGACTCTAACACGACCCGGCCGGGCTTGTGACTGAGCTGCGAGTGTCCACCAAACTCGCTACTGGGTCATTCCATATCAACTCAACACAGTGACTTTACCTCACCATCTCAGAATTTGATAAAATTTGGTACAGAGGTTACCTTCATATAGACTAAGAAAACTACCAAATTTTTTTAAATATGTCTATCGGTTTGGAAATTACAGCTATGTAAAGTTTTCAAAAAACGCCCAAAAACGCTGGTACGTGACATTTTTTAACTGCGATTGTAGCTCTCCTAGTTGAGATAGAAAGCTGGGAGAGGTGTCATTCTTTGGCATTTTTCATGCTCTTTGACATGGAATAATAAAAAATAGGGGTCAAGAGGAAACATTTTTTTCCAAATTCAAAATCAAAATTTTGATTTTGAATTTTTCAAAATGCACCCCTTTAAAAATTTTGAAAAATTCATAAGTTATCTTTATATGGTTTTTAATTGTTTTTGTAAGTTTCATAATGGGAACATATAATATAGTCTTTTTAAAAAAAGCTTTGCATTAGATTTTGATTTAAAAAAGCCTATTTCACGCACAATGCAAAGCTTACCATCTGTCCATTTTAGGTTTTTATACCTGTAAACCTGTAAAAGTAACTAACTTTAGGTCTAAATAAATAGTTCTATATATATATTTTTTTTTTTTATTTGTTCTACCTACTTTTAATAGACCTAACAGTATTTTACAGGAAACAATAAAAACAAAATTTAAATACCACAGTAAAATCAAAATCTGTACGAAAAATGATAGTCCAGAAGTTTTTAGATTAAATGATACCCAAACCTAGGCCTCCCCTACAAAACCAAAGTGCAATAGAAACATGTTTTTTTAAATAAAAAAATTGTTACATTGTGAAAACAAACTTACAGTGTAAAGAAAGTCTTTTGTAGTTCTCAGAACTCCTTGTAGTCTGTGAAGTACTGAACAGTTTGTTGAACTTCACTATCTTTAAGCTTATATACTCTTCCAGTCAGCGTCACTGGGTTTACTTTGCACAGTACATGTGTTACAGGGAGCCAAAGGATGTCAGCTTTTCTAGGGTAAGCAAAAGATGTTAATGGACCAGGTGGATGCAGAAAAGAAACCTTAACTTCGTCTATGCTTTCTTCTTTTGCTAGTACATATGCTAACCACCAGTTATTTTCATAAATGATGGTTATGTATCCGCTAATTTCTGTCAGTTGCAGCCTATCTTGTATAGTGGTCACTTTCTCAGTAGTTGATATATCTGATTCAGAAAATACCTTCACTTTAACCTTTGAGATACTAGAGGGGATAGGTATAAAACCATGAAGTTTTTGGGTTCCTTGTATTGCAATGGACCTGCTAAGACGATCTTTCAAAAAGTTGTCAGTGTTAATGTATTCATCATGTGTTACATATACAAAGTTTACAGAAAAAATGTTTTGCAGTGCCCACTCTTAGAACTCAAATGGGGTTTGTATTTGATTCTCGTATGGACGCTGCAAACTTGCTCTGGCTGCTAGTCTTTTTACACTGCCCCCAACACCGTCGCATGCTCCTTTCCCATGTGCTGTAGCTGAGAAATGCCATTCAGCATCAATACCAAAATCAGTTTTATGAAAACACAAGTTTGTAAAATTCTTTCTGTTTTTGTATTGAGCTGCTGATCCGTCAGAGAAGTAAAAAATCTTCGAAATATTGTCACCAAATTTGGTTTTCATAAAATCAATGAGCTTTCTTTGAAAGCAATACACAACAACTGTGTTATGCTCCAGACATTCTGGATGACAACAAAACTTACATGTTCCGACTTTTCTTCTCTCCTGAAGTAGATGACAAATGGATGAACAGTAGCAAGCCCACTACTCCAGTGATGGCTCTGGGCTTCATCTTGAAAAATGAAACTATAGTTTTCAGAAAAGTCACAAACAACAAGAAATTCTGAGTTCTGCAGATTTTCTTTAGTGTGGTTCATGAAGGAACTCCGTTGTTTGGCAATGAAGTCATGTCTAACTAAATCAGAAAGGTTTTCACATAACATTTCAATGAAATCTGAAGGTGATTTTTGTAATGTTTCCAAATTACATCTGTCAACTGAAATACATTGGCGAAAAGTAACTGTTTCCACCATGTTTTCTTCAAACCCTTCCCCAGGATAAGTTTGATTTCCTGATTACCAGGACAAGATGGGCAGTTTCCCAAATGACATGCTATGGAAGCTGGATTACAGAGTACTTTAGCAAGGCAGTCTTTGTATGATGTTAATTTTCCATCTGTTAGTGCCCCTATTTTTGCGTTTTCCATCATTGGTTTGATATTTTGGTGTATCGTGTAAACACATACAGTGTGTGTGTCCCACTGTGACCTGCCAATATACAATATGGTGGATGAAGCTCAGCAAATTTTGAAAAACCCACCTTCTTATCAGGAAATTTTTCTTGGAAAGATATTTTAGCTTCTGACAAGTTGCAGAGTTGTTCCCCAGCACATTTTACACATTTTGGTAATTTATGACAATATTTTTGGGTGTGACCAAATTCTTGGCATTTTTTGCATTGGGGAATCAATTTAGGTCTCCTCACAGATTGTGTCTCTACTCTCATTCCCAATATATCTTGTATTTCGTATATTCTATTAACATCTTCTTCTTTGCTGAATGTCAGCATGTGGCCCGGTAGCTTGATGTTTTTTTTTAAGTTTTCGCCAACTCATTTCTTCAGTATGTTTTCAACGCTAATAATTCTGTATTTTCTTTGGTAAAGGTCGTTTAGTATCATTTCAGTACCAAATGAAGGACTTATTCCTTTTGCTATCACTCTGATAGGGTGGTCAAGTTTGTTTTCAAATGAGTGCCAGCATATTCCTTTATCATTTAATAAATGCGTGACTCCTCTGTATGCCTCTGCCTCTTCCAGGTTAATTTTAATTTCTTTAGACGCCAGTAGTCTTGATTTCATTATAATTCCATTTGTAGCTAGCAAGTTATATACCTGCTCATAATTTTCTTTCTTATCTATAATGATCGGTGGCGGTCTCTGTCTCATTTTCTTAGTATTGTTACGACGGTCTACTCGATCGTCGTAGGTACAGTGGAAACAAAATAATTACAAGACACCAATCAAGTCACTAATCACACCTTTAATTGTTATAGTAAAACAGTTCGTAATTAACAACACAGTGTCTACAACAAATCAAATGAAATTGTTCATACGCAATAAAATGTCCACTAATATTAAAACACAACTGTATTACAATTATACCGTCCGAATATAAAACGCAACACTTCACTAATAACTACTTGAACGTACACCGTAATAACTCGAACCGCTCTGTAAATATATCGCACTAATACTCTCGAACCGCACAGTCAAAAATCTCGCATTGAACTGAAAACTAAGGCCACGACGCGATGTATTTATAGTTACGCTCACACACCAGAAGCTTCCAAACTGCGTCTTATCTCTCGCGAACTACGTAATTGCTGCGGCCTTGACACAGTCCGAGCACCCGAGCGAAGGCTGGCGCAGTCGAGAAAATTCTCGCAACATGCGTTTAGTAGCACGTACACCACACGCTTACGTCGAGATCTTTCTGGCGCATTCGATAAACGCGTAGATTGTTCTGTGCTGTCGTAGCACTGCCCCCTCCTTAAGCCTGTTCGTCCCGAACTGGCAAAGCGTCTTCGAAGTAATACTCGACCAGGCGATCTAGGTGGCCATCCTTGCGAAGGATAATTTTCCCGTTCTTCGAATTCAGTCTCGTGTGATCCGAACATCACGTTCCCAGGAATGCGAATCTTTCGCGCAACCACTAGCTTCGCTGGAATCACTCTCGTTGCGTCATGTACTAATGACCTAAATACCACTGGCTGATCCAAGTTTGTTTGGTTATCGTCAACAACCTCTTGCGTAACCTCATCTTCAGCCACTTTACCCTCGGCCGCTTCTATCAGCTCAGGAACAAGCAAGAGTATTGTCTCGACACCCATAGTTGGCTCTCCAATCACTTCTTTTGTCGTTATACTTATTTGTACTTCCTCTGCTAGTTCTTCCTCCATTTCCGCTTGCAACAGGGAGGTTTCCTCTTGACCAGACTTGTTGAATTTTTCTTCGACTAATGCCACTCGCTTAATCGAATGGTTGGTAGACCCTGTCATTTTAGCCATGCAAAGCTTTATCTTCTCTTGGCCAACTTTGAGGACATTCTCTCTTAAGTCCACAACGAATCCGTAGGCATTCATAATGTCCGTGCCAAGAATCACTTCATCGACAATGTCTGCAACGAGCATTTGGTGGCTAAACTCAAGAAGACCCAGGCGTACACGTACGTCTACCTTTCCTAGCACCTTGACGGGGCTTCCAGTCACAGTCTGTATTGTACAAGAGCTAATTAGAGGATGGCGGTTACAGACTAAGTCAGGGCGCACAATGGACACTGTTGCGCCCGTGTCAACTGTAAATGATGTTGGTTTACCATCCGCAAATCCATTAACAATCAAGTTTCCACTGATCTTATGTAGCGTGGAAACTGTGTGCTGTTCTGGGCCTTTACTTCTCCAATTGGTGCGATCAGTCTCTTCTCTCGGTATCTTCTTCTCCCAACAGTCTACCTGTAGATGACCACGTTTTCCACAGTTGTAACATTTCGGTCTTCTGTCTTTTTCAAATCGTTGCGACTCTCTTGAACTTTTGAATTGTTTGTCCGACAACACTGTTTTTCTGCACCCATCGTAACGGTAATGTGATACAGGGATCTTCTGACTGCAACGTGATGGCACAAACCCATTAATGTAGCGGGACGCTGACTTGGCAGCTTCAAACTGTAGGGCGTGAACAAGAGCTTCTGAGCTATCTCGGTGTCTTGCCATTCGTAACACTTGCTGAAGTTCACAATCTCCGATGCCATCAATAAATGTCTGCACCGTAAACCTTATTCGGAAGTCTTCTGGTGCTTCAGGATAGGCCAATCTAATCAATCTGTCGATACTTGCTTCAAATTCTTGAAGACTTTCCCCGGAACGTTGTCGTCTTTTTCTCAACTGAGCGTAGTACACCTCTCGCAAATGTTTATCACCGTAGCGTAATTCTAGAGCTTTTATCAACTCGGCATAGATGTTCTGGCTGTCAGGTCGCACTTTCTGTAGTAGTTCTGCCGTGGGTCCTTTTAATGCAAGAACAAGTGAAACAGCCTTGTCTTTTTCTGTCCAATTATTTGCGCATGCAGCAGCTTCAAATTGGCGGAGGTACGTTGCCCAGTGAGTGCTTCCGTCAAAGGTTGGAGCTTTGACATGAACTGTCCCTACTGCAGGCAAAGTGACTTTCTCTGTTAACTTATTTTCTGTGTATTTTTCTGTCTTGATCACTGGTACAGTCTGTTCAGAAATTTGTTTTGGTTGAATCTTCATGCACTGTTCAACTTCACTTTTAATTTGTTCTCTTATGTTTGCCATTGAGTTTTCTACTGCAGATATTTTATTTGAAACAGATTCTTCTATAACAGATATTTTTGTAGACATCGATTCTTCAACAGTCAAGACAGATTTTTCTACTTCAGCTATTTTTAATGTCATTGATTCTTGTACCTCCGATATTTTAGTAACTTGTTTATTAAGCTCACCTCGTAGGATACCCAATTCTGCGGTACTGTGTTCTTGCAACTGTTTCTGCATAACTTCAAAGAGAGCTTCCGTTTTATCTGCTTCTTGCTTACGTTTTTCATCCTGTCTTTCTTCTGTTTCTAGCATTAGTGCTTTCTGACGTTCCTCAGCTTCTTCTCTTTCTTGTCTTCGTTCTTCTTTTTGTCGTCTTTCTGCTTCTTCCGCCTCCTGTCTGCGTTTCTCGTCCTGTCGTTTTTCTGTCTGCAACAGCAGCGCCTGTAAATTTTCCATCATCTGACTGGCATCCATTGTTTATCGATTAATTACGAATCACACTCGTCTTGTACAAAGTGTCCGCTGTTTCCACTGCTAACCGTTCTATCCCAGTTCTGACACCACTGTTACGACGGTCTACTCGATCGTCGTAGGTACAGTGGAAACAAAATAAGTACAAGACACCAATCAAGTCACTAATCACACCTTTAATTGTTATAGTAAAACAGTTCGTAATTAACAACACAGTGTCTACAACAAATCAAATGAAATTGTTCATACGCAATAAAATGTCCACTAATATTAAAACACAACTGTATTACAATTATACCGTCCGAATATAAAACGCAACACTTCACTAATAACTACTTGAACGTACACCGTAATAACTCGAACCGCTCTGTAAATATATCGCACTAATACTCTCGAACCGCACAGTCAAAAATCTCGCATTGAACTGAAAACTAAGGCCGCGACGCGATGTATTTATAGTTACGCTCACACACCAGAAGCTCCAAACTGCGTCTTATCTCTCGCGAACTACGTAATTGCTGCGGCCTTGACACAGTCTGAGCGCCCGAGCGAAGGCTGGCACAGTCGAGAAAATTCTCGCAACATGCGTTTAGTAGCACGTACACCACACGCTTACGTCGAGATCTTTCTGGCGCATTCGATAAACGCGTAGATTGTTCTGTGCTGTCGCAGCAGTATTATTCTGTGGGATCAGTTCAGAATAATAAATAGTAAATGTTGGTGATGTGTTTTCTTTGTCATTATGGTTACAGTCCTCATTATGGTTATGAATATTTTAATGGATTAATATAATAGATTGGTTAGATATTTTCCATTTTTTTGTATCAATTGGTTCATAAGTATCAGTTAAAATAGGAAATTTTGTTTCCTTATAGTATATTATTAACAGTTGACCCACAGTCCTTAGCTGCATGCAGTGTACTAAAATTCTTTAAAAAATTATAGTTGTTTTACTATAAAATCCAGTTTTAGTGATCTAATAGTAAACTTCATATTTTTGTCTCTAAATGTATATGAAATACACAGCTATATATGTAGTATTAAAAATCATAAGAGCATGTTAATAAATAAAAAACTATTTCTTGACTTTTTATTAAAGTTTAGTGGCTTACTTCTATACTATGTACTAGGATTTTAATGTATGTACTAGGTACCATAGATGAAAATTTTAATGTAGAATAATAGACCTATGGTATTAGGCCAACATATTTTAGAGTTTATCACAGTGTATGTATATTACAGGGCCTATTCTAACAAAATCTTGCTGTGGTGCGGTATAACCTAAAAAAAAAACTTGGCTGAACTAAACACGTTCTCTGTAAACTTTTGCCATTATAATCTTTACTTCATAAACTAGCTGATATATTGCACCTATTCCAAAGCTTTATACTCCACACACACACGCTCCACCCAAACATTTGTAGCAGGTGCATGTAGAAAATAACATATAGGCTACAATGAATGCAGTGATCCAGGCACAAGATACATGACTAAACTGTTGTGAATATGGAATCTGATTGGGATTCAAAGGTTTAATTATTTTGTAATTTTTATGTAGTAGTTTCGATGATGACAGTGAGAAAACACAGTGATTACTGTAATCAAAATTGTGTATACTAGAAACTCCTTTATAATACATATTGTGCAATATTGTATTGTGACAATTTTTTATATGGCATAGAATGACATGAATACATATTAACTCATAATGTTTATAGTGTAATGTAATTGTATATGTATGTTTCCTATGTTTATACAATACATTATTATGTGGCCTTGTATAACTCCCATTGATGTTACATTAATTTTGTGGCCAGCTAGAGTATTTTTTTATACCGTATACGCTTAAATCTCGATAAAGATAATATAGTATAGACCTGTCATAGGCAACCGTTGAGTATATAGGGACGCATATATAACTGAGGACCAGTTCAATGGGCGCACCTCTCCCCCCACCCCATTAATGGAAAATAGAAAGGTGCGGAGTTCAGTAGCCGGACATTACAAACATTAACTGTCGGTTTATAATACCCTTGCGTGTATATTGACCGACGTGGAACACCAAATCAATAACAGCTTTGCAGTATTTTTCATACACATTTATGAAAATTGTTCACATTAGAGGAGTAGGTCATCAACAATTTCTCATCATGCACACGCACGTTAAAACTAACAAAACTTTAAACAAAAAAAAATTGTTAAACAGGAAAACATTTTAACAAAAATAAATTAAAGAATTTACCACAATAACACTATTTATTTTCATAAAGTGCACAGAAATGTAAAACTTGAAAAAAATCACTTTGGGGAGAAATGTATTTAGAGGCTCTGGGCGACAAACTCGACATCATATTGGGGGAAGATATAGCGCGGTTCGGTAAATGGCTTGTACTATTTTATAGTGCAGTACTTCGAAACAGGTACAATGCGGGTGCGTTTCTTCATTAAAAAGAAAATAAAATTACAAATTGGTTCGTGTGTGCATCAAACCTTATCGACGGGTCCAAGGTTGCCGACTGCTGGTACAGACTGTATTCATGTGTACTGTGTTCAGTCTAAGAGCTATTCTGATAACATACTGTTTGCGTAATGTATATAACTCACGTGCTTAGGTTTTCATGTGAAACATTTTTATATGATAGTGTACTCTTAGAACAGAGATGCCGTCTATGTACACCAGATAGATTGTCCTGTTTCATAATGATGTTTTGTTGTCCGATCCACGTTGTCTGAACACTGCTGCAGTTAGCATTCAGCAACTGCATATATCATCTCAAATGGAGCCGACCCATCCTGTCGTCTTTCTGCTGTCATTGTAGACCTTCGTGTAAGTGATATATAGGAATTTATAAAAAATGTAGGCCTAACTATGTGATAGAAGCTAAAAAATTAATTATAACTGGTAAGCTTTGCTTTGATGTCTAACATAAACAGTTAATGAGACAGCTGTACTAGGCTGCTTTTGCTTTATTATGTGACTCATATCAGTAACAAAGTGAATATTTTGAAGTATAAGGACTCAAAGTTTTCAGCATAGCCTACAAAATTTTCATGTTTCAGACTGCAGTTGTATACATTATATTTACAGTTTTTAGTCAGTAGGATAGGTCATTGAACACAGTGTAGGCTACAGTGATAACACTGGACATAATTTTATTTACAAAAAATTGGTTTAATCATGTAACAGTTGGTTATTTACAAAAAAAATGAAGATGCCCATATCTGTTAAAATGTGATCCTTGAGCAGTGGTTTTGGGAGAGATTTTTTGAAACTGATGACTGATGTTTGTTCAGTATAAACTAATGTCATATCTGAATATAGTGTGATAATGACCATTGTAATAAATAGTGCAATGTCATTGTTACTACTGTAATGTACTCGTACCATACAAATTAGATATTTGTATTTGTATCTCTTATTACAAAAGAGATACCGTACATAGACTTTTTAATATGAGGTGAACCAATTTACAAAATCGCATGAGAAATTATAAAATGTAGTAAAAGTTGCTATGTGTAAGCATAGTGCATAGTAATACTTTATATCTCTCCCATAGCAAGGTGGATTATTTAGTATTCTTGTCACGATTTTTGTTGTGTAATTATGTGAATATTAACTAAGATATAATAGGCATAACTCATGCACTTAGAGGTTTACTAATATGACTGTGTAGGTTGTGATTTGACTTTTGCTTTCGAAAAATGAAGAGTTCAAATAACCATAGATAAATGACAGCAAGAATACAGTAACATTAAAACATACAAATATTCAACAGAAAATTGAGTATTACTGTTATTTACATGTATAGATTGCGACACATCTACAGTACATGAATATTGTAACGATGAGATCTGTATGTGCTCTTTAAAAGTGTAAGTTTTGTGTGTTCGCCTCACACTGGGTGGTCGTTACTTTATGTTTACGCTGACGATGTCCGTAGCGATCTTTCAAATTACCAGTACACGGATGTGGGAACCTTACCTGTTCTTTAGTATGTGTGCGTAAATCCCGGGTGGCGCCAAATTGTTTTAACTGAAAACAATTAAAATAAAAAATAGGACGATTGAGCGTTCGTGGCTATGACGGTATGGTGAATTCAAATTTACTCCGCCATGTACAGTTGATTAATGTGGTTCGCAGAGTTTCCGACGTCTAGCGCTTACCGCCACTATCGCTCTTCGCTAAATACACAAATCATATAATGCACTTTCCTATGAAATAAAGAACAGTGGTTACAACTCTGTACTAGTTTATTAAATTGTGATTAGTAATTATTCAGTAATATACAAAATTATATTTTGTTATTAAACAAATTTGCACCGGCAATTATTATAAGACAAATTTCTCAAGGTTCGGCGAAGCGATTCTGAACGAATTATTTAGTCAGATATGGCGTCTGCAACAGTTTGTTTTCATATCGTTCAGTTATTCTGGATTCTTGTGATTACAAAAAAAATATTAATAATGATTACAATAAAGTACACTACCTTACATTACTGGTACTTATACATTATAAGGAGTAATTCCAATTTGTTCCTGAAGGGTTATAAAGTGTGTTTCAAAAGTTCGTAATTTTCATACAGGTTATCTTTCTAGTTCACATGAGTTTAGTGTTTTATTTTTTAATTAATCTTTGAAAGAAATAATATCATCAGTTTATAGTGAGAGTTCAAAGTGTGAGAAAAAATTAAAAAAGAATTTAATCCATAAATTTGGGTAACTCAGCAGTACTTATCAAATCAGTTGACTTTAGGTGTAATGTCGTTCAGTTGAAATGGGTTGGGGTCATCTATAATCATCAATCTTCCATCATTTTGGGATTTAAGTACGCCTGGCTTCTTTTTCATATAAATTGGTTGAAATTTATTAATTTAGAATGTATTAATCTGGTATATGGCCTCCATTGGATGGCCTAGTCCTTCATCATTTTCTTACTTGTTCAGTCTATCAAATTTGGATTACTTTTTATCGTATTATATTAAAATTTGAGTCATTTACGGCTTGGCGTCTCTTCGTCTGAAGCTTTAATAATGGACTAACAGTTTCTAACGGAATATTCATAAATAACGTTCAGTTGTCCTGGTAACTGATTGACTCTCATTGGCTAATCATGACTTAAGACCATTGTTATAATATTTGAATTTTTATTCAAAATGACTAAATATCTTCTGATTGCTGTTATTCTTCTGTCTTCTTATTAATGTATGAGATATTATCACAACTGTTCGTATTTTCTTTCTAAGATAATTTTGACATCCCACAAACCTGGGTTTGCTTATGTATTATGTTTTGACAGTTATGCTGATATTATCTAATTACATTTCTTTCTTATTTTATGTCCTTAATTTAACATTTATCTCTTAATATGATTCACTAATTATCATTAACTAGTTACTTGCCTTGGATTTGCTAATATCCTAGTTAATTTCTTAGTTTGTTGTTATTGGTTTTATACAGTTAGGCATTTCATAGGCCTAGGTAGTAATTGGCTATATTTTCTTAATTAATACAAATTACACATTATTTTACCTTTGTACATGTTTTGTTTTGTGTTACAAATGATTTGTTTACTTGTTGAATTGTTTTGGGTCTGTTTTATAATAATTGTATGTTTTCATTAGTTTCCATATTATGGTTTGTCTATTATTTTCTAACTGCCTTTCCAGTATTATTAGATTTATATTAATTTATCTTTTTTCTTATTTATATTGCCATTGTTTTTAATTTGTCTATTATTTACTACTCCCTATTAAATATAACATAACATGTAGGCTTATGGTCTGTATAATTCTTTCAGCCTTATTCGTATTCATAAACTTAATCAAATAATTCTTTAACAGTTATTATGCTACTCTTGTTTACATTTGGTTTATTCTTACTTATTTTTTGGTGACAAACATCATCACACCATTTACTTTATCTAATTAACTATCCCTTTGAACATAGGATATTTATTGATTTTGCATTTCTATTCTTTACTATATTTTTCTATTCTAATCTTTACTAGCTAACCATGGTAACACTAACATTTTGACTCTCCATGGGATTTTTTCCCTGTTGTATTCCTCATCTACACTTATTCTTAATCCTAATAGTAACAAAATTCTTATTTTGTATCACTTCTCACCATTAACCTTTAGTGTGTATCACTGGTTTTTACGTGTCTATACCTATCAATAGGGTTTCTATTTATTTTGGGGGTTTTACACTGGCACTTTGCACTTTTTTATTGTATTTAAGTGTTACTAGTGGGTATTCCCTAACATTAAATTCTCTTTCTCACTTACTCATGCTCACTATCTATCTATCTCTCACTTCACAATGGTTAGTTATACTGGTAACAAGTTTCATATCATTATAGAGTTATTTGTAACATTTACTCTCTATTTATTTGGTTAGTGTACTTTAGTTTGTCATTACTTTATTGGATTTTAATAATTATTATTTACATTGATTAATTAGTCGTTACTAATAATTATCATTTACATTTATTATTTATTGGTTTCTTTTTCATTACTTTATTTGAGTGTAACATTTCTCCTTTTCTGTTCTATATTATTCGTTTGTGTCTTTTCATTTCTTCTCATTTTATTTCATTTATACATTGTTTGTTTCCTTTTCATTTACCTTCTCCTTTGATTTCATTTTATTTCAATTATATTTTGGCATTCACCTTCTCATTTGGTTTCATTTTATTTGGTCAATCACTTGGGTTGGGCCATGTAGTCGTTTGTCGCGTCTTAGTCATTTTATTTTCTGTAGTTTAAACGTTTTATATAGTTGATTCATCGTTTTTCCCTGGTATTGGGGTGGCTTATTTGTGTTGTAACAATATACATAAAATTAGGCATGTGAATATAAGTAAATGATGATTTCTCAAAACTGCATTTGTGATAATGTTTTCACATTGATTCAGTACACATGAAAAATAAAAATCATGGCTATTCAAGTTAACAACAAATTGGAGACAATAAATATATTGTTTACAACAATTATTACTACAAATGAGAAGGTGAAAACAGTATCAAGCTCATGCTCAGTATATTATTATTATTGAAAACATTTATTATATAATTTGTATTGAACTGAAAAATAAAATGAATTAAACCATTTTGTAGATTCCAAAATCAAAGTACATTAGAAAACATTTTAGCCAAATAACACTTTCAGATTCTATACACTTTTTATTTAGTTATAGTTATTTTCAGTATATATTTTATGTATGTAATGTCCACTTTTACTTGAATAAGTTTGTGTAATGTAAAGGCAGTGCAGTTCAACTTGGTTAGGATCAAACTGTATCAGTAGGCTAAATAAATAGTAATGGAGCCGTGTTATGTTGTACACGAAATAGGTTTATGGAGACGGGGGTATAAAATTGCTTTATAGTTTTTGAGGAAAATTTTATTTTTCGAATGGGTTGTATATGATATTATTGGTTTGGTATTAATATACCTACTTGATCGTTGTATACAGTGGAAAACAAAATAAGTACAAGACACCAATTACGTCACTAATCCACCAGCTTTAATTTTCACAGTTAACAGTTCGTAATTAACAACACAGTCTCTTATAACAAATCAAATAAAAATTGATCACACACAAATAAATGTCATTAGTATTAAAACACAATTGTATTACAATATACCGTCCGATTATAAAACACAACACTTAACTAATAACCACTGGAATGCGCACAGTAATATCGGCCGATAATAACTCTCGAACCACACTGTAAATATATTGCAGCTGTACTGAACTGAACGTCGTTGAGTACTGGTATTTATACCGCCCCAAATTACCAGATTATTCCATATGCGTGTTAGTGGCAGAGTGTGCGACGTAATTAATTTCATCCTTGACACAGTCCGCGCGGCTGGCGCCTTCGAGATAAACTCTCGTGAATGCGTCTACAGTCACGTAGGTCATACACATTAGAGCAAGATTCTTCTGGCACATTCGACAAACACGTAGATTGTTCTGTGATGTCATAACACGACCCTCTCCTTAACCCTGTTCGTCCCGAACTGGCAAACCGTCTCTGAAGTAGTACTTAGCCAGGCAATCAAGGCGGATGACCTTGAACTTTCACTGCCCTTCCTGTTGAATCCGATAAACAACATTGTTAATTCTTATTTTCACAGTGTAGGGTCCTTCCCAGTTAGACTGAAGCTTAGGTAAGCGACCACGATGGCGCTTTGGGTTGAACAACCAGACCTGATCTCCTTATTGGAAACCCACACTATTGCTGTGAATGTCATACCAAGTTTTCATTTTATCACTGGCAATTTTCAGCCATCCTCTTACCAAGCGATTCATTTCTCGCAGTTGGTCTTCTAATTGCGAGGAATAGTTCTGTGGCTCTTGGGACTGAGTCTCAGGTGATCCGAATATTAAGTCCCCAGGAAGACGGATCTCCTGCCCAAACACCAATTTTGCTGGAGTCATGCCGGTTGTCTCGTGTACTGATGATCTATACGCCATGAGGAATAGTGGTATACATTGTCCTCAGGCTTTCACGGGTGGTGTCAGTTATATGATCAAAGTTATCCAGGCTGTTTGGCCGTGGTCCATGGTTTATTTCCAAACCAAACGTTTCAGCAGCTCCAATGGCTGCCATCATCAGTGGAATAATAAAAATCCTGAACGTAGGGTGTTCACGTCAGGCCCACAGGACTGTGGTGTAGGCTGAACTGTACTGTGGGCCACAGTACCGTGGGCCTGACGTGAACACCCTATGTTCAGGATTTTTATTATTCCACTGATGATGGCAGCCATTGGAGCTGCTGAAACGTTTGGTTTGGAAATAAACCATGGACCACGGCCAAACAGCCCGGATAACTTTGATCATATAATAGTGGTATACGTTGATCTCAGTCCGTTTGGTTCTCATCACAACCTTTGAAAGATGCTGCTCAAGTGTCCTATTGATTCTCTCAACCATCCCGTCCGACTGAGGATGCAGAAGCGTTGTCCTGGTCTTTCAAATTCCGAGTAGACGGCATAATTCTTTAAACACTCCTGATTCGAAATTTCTCCCTGGATCTGTATGGATTTCCATAGGGGCTTCATAACGGCAACAGAAGTTGTGAACTAACTGCTTTGCCACAGTGGTAACCTCCTGATTTGGAATTGCGTAGGCTTCCACCCACTTAGTAAAGTATCACCTACAACCATGGTGTACCGGTTTCCATCGTCAGTAACTGAGAATGGTTCAGCAATGTCTATGGCAATTCTCTCGAAAGGCAGTCCAAAGTTATACTGTCTCATTTTACCCCTCCTGGTTTGTGGTCCCTTGCTTGCAGCACATATTTCACACGTCCGTACCCATTCCTCTACGTCGTGGCGAAGATGAAGCCAATAGAATCGCTTCCGTATTTTGTCAAGGGTTTTGTTAACGCCAAGATGGCCTCAAGATATTCCATCATGCATTTCCTTCAAAACAGACTGCACTTTATTCGGGGAACTCTCAACTGCATGACCACATCTCGTACATCTGCACTTTCCCAAGCCCTTTTCAGCAATCCGTTTTCTAAGGTGAGAGATTCCCATTGTGCCCAGTAGCCCTTCAGCATTTCAGAACCATGGCAGATATCTTGCCAATCCGGGCGGCGACCTTCCTCTTTTGGTGTCAAGATCGGTCCAATGTCTTCATCAGTCACCTGTTCTTGTCGACAGTCTTGTGTTGTCCAGCTGTCTGCCAGGAAATCTCCTGTGATGGCTTGAACATGTTCGATTGAGTTTTGTTCTTCCTTTCTGTGGCAATGTCGGCAGTCTTCCAATCATGATCTTCGTGATAAGCCATCTGCATTACCATGCAGGCGCCCTCATCGATGTTGTACCTTGAAGTTGTACTCTTGCAAACGTTCAAGCCACCTTGCCAACTGTCCTTCCTTATTTTTAAATCTCAAGAGCCATGCAAGTGCGGCATGGTCGGTACGTAGTGAAAACTCTCTTCCATAGAGATATTTATATGGAAGTGCTCCAATGCTCGGACGATTGCCAGCAACTCTCTCCTTGTAACACAATAATTTCTCTCCGGTTTAGAAACTGTCTTGCTGTAATACGCTATTACTCGTTCTTGACCGTTTTGCACTTGAGACAAAACTGCTCCTAGACCAGTATTGCTTGCGCCTGTGTCTACGATGTACTTTCCTTCGGAAGCTGGGAAAGCGAGAATTGGCTGCGAACATAATGCAATTTTCAAAGTTCTTGATCACAAGCATTTTCAATGCTTGATCACACTCCCTCGACCACTGGAAGTTTTGTTTATTTTCCGTTAGCTCATGTAGTGGTTTAGCAATTGTAGCGAAGCCTTTCACAAAACGTCTGAATATGAGCATAACCCCAGGAAACTCCGAACTTCGTGTTTACTCTTCGACACTGGCCAGTCTCTTACGGTGTCTACTTTATTAGGATCCATGCTAACACCTGCTGTCGAAACCAGATGGCCCAGATACTGTACTTCCTTCTGGAATAAATAACACTTCTTCGGGCTCAGCTTCAGTTGGGCACCATGAATTCTAGTTAGAACCTCCTTAAGGTTTTTCAAATGGTCTTTGAAGGTGTTCCCGATGACTATGACATCGTCTAAATAAACAAGGCAAGTTTTCCATGTCAGGCCTCGGAATACCAGGTCCATCAATCTTTCAAATGTTGCCGGTGCCTACAGAGTCCAAATGGCATGACGTTAAATTGGAATAAGCCATTTGGGTTGAGAAAGCGGTCTGTTCCTTGTCTTCTTGATGAAGACTCACTTTCCAATATCCACTCTTCAGGTCCAATGTGGAAAACCTCTGTGCTCCGGACAACGTGTTGAGTGTATCGTCAATGCGAGGTAATGGATAGCAGTCTTTCTTTGTAAACGTCATTTAACCTCCGGTAGTCTACACAGAAACGCAATCCACCATCCTTCTTCGCTACCAGCACTACAGGAGAAGACCAAGCACTTGGCGAAGGTTCTAATACTCCCTCTGTCAACATGTCCTGTACTAACCGAGACATTTCCTCTTGTTTAGATAATGGAGTTCTTTTACCTCACCACTTGAGAGGTCGTTAGAAGATCTGTTCAGTAATTCTTGCAGTTCCTCTGGTAATTTGGAATTATCCGAAGCACTGGGTTTCGTTGCATCGTTCCGGCTACCCAGGCCACAGGAGTCAATTTGCCTAGGAGTGTATTGCTTTGTAAAGTGATAGCTTGATCCAAAATATTCGCCACTCTAAGAGGTACATTTTCGGTTTCGTCAGGTTTTACTAAACTTCTGGCAATTAGTATGCCCGGTGTGCTCACTACCTGGGGTTCGAATATAGAGCACTGGTTGCCCCTAGTATCTACCTCCGTTCTAACCGTGATGATCTTTTCGGAATTTGGCGGAACAGGTATGGCTACTTGGTTTATGATGTCGATCGATTTTTCTGCTGTCGTCATTGTTGATAGCATTACCTCTTTGCCTCCAATTCTCAAGACATTGTTTTTGAAGTCGACTATAAATCCGTATGCGTTCATAACGGTCCACACCAAGAATTGCTTCATCCACAATGTCTGCAACAAGTACTTGATGATTAAAATCAAGTCGACCGAGGCGTAGGTGTATCTCCATTTTTCCATACACTTTTACAGGCCATCCAGTAGCTGTTTGCAAGCTGCAAGAGCACCAGATTGGCTTGAGATGTTTCACCATGTCAGGGCGCACAATAGAAACTGTTGTGCCTGTGTCAACTGTAATCGATGTTGGCCTTTCTTGAACAAATCCGGTAACTACCAAGCTCCCGCTGTTTTCCTGAAGTGTAGAAATTGCATATTGTCTAGGGGGTTCGTTCCTCCAGTTAGTCAGCACACGCCCCGTTGTACCGACTATTGCTCGTTTCCCTGCTGCTGAATTCTAACCTGACAATCTCGTTGTAGATGTCCAGGTTTCCCACATCTATAATACTTCGGTCTTCCATCCTTTCTTATTTTATTCTGTGGTGCCGACTGTCGAGTCTCTGTTCCTTGTTCCTCTTTCTCATCATCTGTGCCGTCGCGATCTTTTAGAACGCGCACTTTATGACTTGTCCAACCAGGTGCTGATTTGGCGGCCTCAAATTGCAAAGCATGTACCAGGATGTCTGCACTGTTCTGATGTCTTGCCATTCGTAACACTTGCTGTAGTTTGTTATCTCAGACACCGGTAGTAAATGTCTGCATCGCAAAACTTGTTCGAAAATCTTCTGGCGCTTCAAGATAACCCAGTCTAATTAGCCTGTCGATACTTGCTTCAAACTCTTGAAGGCTCTCCCCGGAATGCTGTCGCCTTGCTCTCTACTGGGTGCAGTACACATCTCACAAATGTTTATCACCATACCATAATTCTAGAGCTTTTATCAACTCGGCATAGATGTTCTGGCTGTCAGGTGGCACTTTCTGTAGTAGTTCTGCCGTGGGTCCGTTTAATGCAAGAACGAGTGAGACTGCCTTGTCTTTCTCTGTCTAATTATTTGCACATTCAGCAGCTTCAAATTGGCGGAAGTTCGTTGCCCAGTGACTGCTTCCGTCAAAGGTTGGAGCTTTGACATGAACTGTCCCTACTGCAGGCAAAGTGACCTTCTCTATTAACTTATTTTCTACGTCTTTTTCTGTCTTTATCATTGGTACAGTCTGTTCACAAAGTTGTTGTGGTTGTAACTTCAGGCATTGCTCGACTTCATTTTTAATCTGTTCTTTTATATTTGTAATCGAGTCTTCTATTTTGTTGACATAGCTTTTTCCACACTCAAGACAGATTTTTCTACTTCAGCTATTTTATTTGACATGGATTCTTCTATGTCAGATATTCTGGTAATCTGATTATTAAGCTCACCTCGTAATTCACCTATGTCACTACGTAGGAGACCCAATTCTGCTGTAGTATGTTCTTGCATCTGCTTTTGCTCATGAATTGAGGCTTTGATGTCATCTGCTTCCTGCTTACGTTTTTTCATCCTGCCGTATTTCCGCTTCTTCCATCTCTTGTCTGCGTTTTTCATCCTGTCGTTTTTCTGCTTCTTTCCTCTGCTTCCAGCAGGAGGGTTTTCTGTCTCTCTTCTGCTTTCTCTGCATCCTGTCATCGTCACATCGTCGTTCCTCTGTCTGGAACAACAGCGCCTGGAAATTTTCCATCATCCTACTGGCATCCATTGTTTTCCGATTAATTACGAATTACACTTGTCTTGTACAAAGTGTCCACTGTTTCCACTGTTAACCATTCTATCCCAGTTCTGACACCACTGTTACGAAGGTCTACTTGATCGTCATAGGTACAGTGGAAAACAAAATAAGTACAAGACACCAATTACGTCACTAATCACCAGCTTTAATTTTCACAGTTAACAGTTCATAATTAACAACACAGTCTCTTATAACAAATCAAATAAAAATTGTTCACACTCAAATAAATGTCTCTAATATTAAAACACAATTGAATTACAATATACTGTCCGATTATAAAACACAACACTTAACTAATAACCACTTGAACGCGCACAGTAATATCGCCTGATAATAACTCGAACCGCACTGTAAATATATCGCAGCTGTACTGAACTGAACGTCGTTGAGTACTGGTATTTATACCGCCCCAAATTACCAGATTATTCCGTAATGCGTGTTAGTGCTAGAGTGTGCGACGTAATTAATTTCGGCCTTGACACAGTCCGCGCGGCTGGCGCCTTCAAGAAAACTCTCGCGAATGCGTCTACAGTCACATAGGCCACACACATTAGAGCAAGATTCTTCTGGCACGTTCGGCAAACACGTAGATTGTTCTGTGATGTCATAACAATATTGTTAAAATTTGCAATGTAAACTAAAAATCTAATACACAAACATACATGTTAACTAGCTACTGGATATTACTGTTTGGCCATGCACAATAATTAATTGTAAACAAACAGTTCAGTATAAACATAATGTTATTCTAAGTTGGACATCCCTATTTTGCTATATTAAATTGTGAAAATTCAGGTAGATTTTTCAGAGAAATCATATAATTTTGTCTTTATTTGTATAAGATGTGTGTAATATAACTTCCATATTGACACTGGGAACAGAGCGGGAGTGCAGATGTGGTGTTATTTCATTTAGCCATTTGTAGCTGACATTAAGATGCCCTTCCATACCAACCAACAAACATTGCCAACGCTTATGAGCATACAAACACTTCTGTTTTCAATTATGTAACATAATACATTTTGGATCTCTTAGCAGTTTGTCTTAATGTGGTTTGGTTTAGTATGTGTTATTAGGCTGTCATTAATTATATCAATTGTATCAGTGAAAATTACTAGTGTTACCCTTTACGTTAAATGGAAAACTCTTTAAAGTGATCTCAGTGGATCACGAATTCAATACATTTCCACTTCTCCTTTGTGTACACAATTTAAACACCACAAAATATTGTTGATTGTTTATTATGATATTTCAGGTCATTTAAAATTATAATTTGTACACTTTTTCTAATATTATTTGCTTGAAAGATGTTCTGTTTAAAGTTAACTGAGCCCAGAAAACTGTAATTAAGATGAAACGTTTCTTTAGACTAATTGAAAAGAGAACAAATGTTTGAACCCATCAGATGCGTACAACGTGTGTTGAAAATAACAGTTTGCTGTTAGGCTGCTGGTAGTATTGCAACTTATTCCCACAACTGCCAGTTTGGTACTTTCATTAAACAAAATAAAGAGTATAACTTCAACACACAATTTAACTCAAGGGTTTTATAAAAATATTAGCATTTAGTTGACATCAAATTTTTATTTCCTTCTCAAAATAATTCTATAATGATGTCAAAATTCTTATAATTTTTGGTAAATAGGAATTTAAAAGAAAGTCTATGTGAAAATATGTAACATGGTATGAGAAACTGATAAAAATATGGACACCTGTTGTATAGTTTCCAAGAAATGTGTACCTTTATGGTGTAAAAATTTTTTCAGGGAACATATTATAGTTATAGGTCCGCTTGTCGGTCCTGAACAGTAACCTGCACCGACCCAATGCATAACTTACTCCCTCTTACAAGTTATCTAGAGAGAAGGAAGCCGAGATGATGTAACATTTCACTATCTCACTTTCATATTATCTCCCTCTCTGTCACACACATGCTTCCATTGTTCTCGTCAATGGATGAGCCACAGCCACATTGTTCTCGTTCTTGTTGCAGCCGATGTTCACTCTGTGAAACACTATACAAGACTGTTGTACGCATGTGCCGAATAAATGAAAATTTTGTTAGCCTCGCAACGAGATGTTTGTACACTGTGCATCTCTAAGCTAGTGTTCAGTTTCTATTGTCAGGTTTCTAGCACTGCAGTTTCAATACTCTTCTATACATTAGTCTATCCCAGTTACATATGCAGGGAGCATTAATGTGAGTTCTCCTCTATATAAGTTGTCTCGAATCTCTTTGCAGCCAGAAACACTTTATTGTATTAACATCAAACTCCTCACACAAACTAAAATAAGGTACCCGTAGTGGTGAAACTGAGGTTTGGCAATGTGAAAATATTGTTTATTAATAATGATATATGCATTAAATAGAAAACATTGTTCTTAAGCAGCTGCTATTCTTGTGCTAACTTGTGTGTGATATAAACTTAGTCTTATAACTACCAGTGAATTTTCATTTGTTTCAGGTGTTCACAAGAGCAATTTGTCCATCATAAAAAAAAAATGGAAGAGATCAAATTTGAGGACAAGGTATACATTTTAAATGTATAAAATATAGTTAATATATGCTTAACTTATTACATATGTCATGCTTACCTTATACACACATATTCATGCACATAGGCTAGATTTCTTAATTTAGTAATAGTTTTTTTATCATCATATTTATTTTGAATTAATTGGTGTATAGAGTATGATATGTGTGTGTGTGTGTGTGTGTGTGTGTGTTATACACTCTTTTGTGTAGTGTTTACATTGACACTATCTATCTTCCAAAACCTCGTAACTCTCAAGCAATTATCCTCCTCCGCCTCCACGTCCCACTACTCTTCGTCCCCCTCCTCCCTTGTCCAAATTTGGCTCATAGTCTGTTCCATTTACCAGGTGCAAGAACTATTTCCAACATTTCCTTGATCAACCAGTCCTCCGTCTTTCTGTTTGGTGTATTATGTCAGCATACTTATACTATTCTATCGTCATTCATTCTGTCATCATCGCCTCCTTCTCCTTGCCAATCTGTCCTCTGTATTGTTCATGCCATAAGTCTTTCTGATATTCTAATCAATTAATTTCTCTGTGTGTGTCTCTCATACACATACACTTTCCCTCCCCTAAAGCTTCCTTGGTATCCTCCTGCACCTCTCACTTGTGTTCTCTCAATCTGATGTTTTGACTTCATTCTCTCACTCCCAGCTTTTGCAAAGTACATTAGTGCCAGTATTGGACATAATATTGGTTTATATATTCTTACCTTTGTGTCCTATCTCAGCCAAACACTATGATCCAGGCACAGAACTAAGTGTACTATGATTTTTTTATCTGACAACCAGGCTCTTGTGACAACCACTCTGAAATATTGTATTCTCCAGTTGTAATACTCCTCACATCTACATTGTCAGTCTTTATTCATTAATTTTCAACTCTTTATTTTGTTAGTGTTTGTTTTCTATTATATGCTTTGGGCATGTGAACATACGTGTACCAACCATCTGCTGGCTTGTGTTCTGTGTTATTTGTTTTTGAGTATTTGTACTCATTACATGTCCTCATACATGTTTGTTAATATTTCAGTGCAATCGTGTTATTTGTGCTGGCAGTCTTAATGTACATTACTGTTTTCTTTTTCCTCCATTGTACAATTTTCCGCCCCATAAGTGAAAGGTGCAGTACTGTGTTTTAAACACACACCAGCCATCGTTTTTCTAGTCCAGTCATTATTACATGAAGAAATTCTCTTCCAAAATTAAAACAAAAGTCTTTCCATAACACCACTGAGAGAACTTTATTATTTTCTTTCAATCTTAGTTTTATTTTTATGATTTTTGAAAAAGCCAATTTAGAATAATAACTGTACTGCACAAATTTTGGAACCAGAATTTTGTAAGAAAAAAGACTTTTCTACATGTTTTTATTGTATCTGATGTTGTAGTATATTTATATATATGGGGTAATATTTTTGAATGATCAAGTACTTAGTATGTTACCACATAAGTATTTATGTAGTTCATCCCCAGAAATTCCCCCCTCCACCAACTCCTTTCTGGGATATGTGTAGCCAGGATACCTGTGGTGGCAGGAATATGTTGGGCGAGTCCAAAATTCACCATGTGTTAGCCAATGTTAATGTTATTAACATAACCATTGAAAATACAATTGCATCCTTCAGAATTTATGTACATGATTCAGTAACTCATCACCCTCCATGCGAAGCCACTGCTCTCTAGATTACATATGAATAACAGTCAATGAAGCACACAGTAGGCATGGTGATTTTCACTGTAAAATTAACAAGCTATTAATAGGAAATGTATGTAACTAATTTTGTTTACTTTACAGTAGAGAATTAATCACATTTGACTTATTCAAATATCGTACTAGCCTTTTACCTATCTTACTTCAATATCATTCAAATTCATATTACCTTATCATAACTAATAAACTTTACTGTAACAATATATTATTAAAATCTGTTTGAAACATGGTGTTTCTCAGGTAAGATTATTTATCCTTTCATGTACCTTTCAGGTATATACTAGGGCAATTTGAAATGTATATGAACTGATAATGAAAGACTTTTTCTTTCTGGTATCCTCCATGTAATTCAACATACTTGGTCCAGCGATGCTGCAGTGCTTTTATCCGATCGCAGAAGTTTGATTGTTCTAGGTCCTCCAAACAACGTTAACTGCCACTTTAAACTCGTCATCTGAGGGAAATACCCTCCCCCAGGAAAGTTTTGACATTGGGAGTAGTTAAAAGTCAGATGGAGCTAAATCAGGCAAATAAGGTGATACTGCAACAGATTGTACTTCAACTCTGCAATTTTTGCCATAAAAACAATGCATGCATGAAGTCTTGCAT
Organism: Magicicada septendecula; assembly: GCA_034769895.1. Lineage (NCBI taxonomy): Eukaryota > Metazoa > Arthropoda > Insecta > Hemiptera > Cicadidae > Magicicada > Magicicada septendecula. The sequence goes on along the minus strand of CM068370.1, from coordinate 41,906,976 downwards.
TATCCTCCTGCTATTTCTGTACTTAACATGATATTTATTTCAGAAATGTTTTTCATTTATTTGGTGTAAAAGGATAGCATGGTGCCTCTTCATCATTTGACCCTTTCATGATAATCTATTAACAATACTCCCTTAGCATCTCAGAGAATCAAAGCCGGCGTTCCAGCATATGAAATTGATTTTGCCTTCTTTGGAAACAGAGAACCACTGTACATACATTGTTTTGACTGGTGTTTTGTTTTGGAATGAAATGTTTGACCCAGGTTGTATTAACCATTACAAGTCTACAAATAAACTGTAGCAAATCATCACCCAGCATATCATTCGTGTCATTAAAAATTTGTGTTGATGTTAAATTTGATGGTGCACGACATTAGATCTTCCCTTTTTACAACAGTGCACCAAGAAATGACCTTGAGAGATGACTTTGCTTACACAACTGTTTGTTATTAACAACACAGCAGACCAACTAGATGCTTTACATCTATTCATGGGGCAAATTTCTGTCTGGAAAAGGCAGTAATGAAAGGTTTAAGATTACACTGTTAACTTACCTCTCTTCTATCATAACATGTACTTGCTTTGATGTGGTTCTTAGGCTCTTCGTATCGCTATGCTTGTCTTTGTCTGTAGTGCTTAGAGCGTCCCTTAATATCAACAGTCAACTCCAGTCTCTGCCTTCCTCTATAGTACTTCCCATTCACTGGGCTCCCATCACCAAAATCATTACTCCTGGCTGTCTCAACTAGTGACCCACCACTCCATGGTCTTGTCTTCACAAACCGCTCCGTTGTCCCATTGTTTCCAGAACCTGTTAATTTTTTTAAATTACTTTGCCCATCCAGTATGTTGTTAATATTCTTAGCACATGTTAGCATGTAGCAGCACATTTCAAGTGCTTCTGTGGTTCTGTCTTTCACCTTTCCAAATTATCTAGATTCCACATCCAGCTTGTGTAAAGTCATGCTGCAAACATGTAACTTGAGGAATTTCTTCCTAATTCCTAGCCCAGTATTTGACAACAGCAAATTAGTTTCTCCATTTGGCCTGTGCTGTGACACCACTTCTTCCGAGTTAACGGTTACCGGTTTTAATATTTACAGAATCTCTACTTTTGTTTCCAACTTCTGTTCTTGTAATCATTTTGTGATGGTACAATTCTGGTACAATCCTAAATTTATAAAAACATGGTACAAAAGACCATAATTATTGTATTTAATTTTTAACAATTATTGGTAATAAATTTTGTAATATTTCATAATCCCTGTAAAGTTTTGGTGAGTGGACTATATAATATTTTATACAACGCAGATTGGAATTGACAGGATTTCGATCGCTTTCATTGTAAAATGGCAAAACATAGCAAAAAATCGTGTGTCATAGATAGAGATAACGAGCCTAGTCCTGATGACGTCAGATGAAGGAATGCATATTTCCGTAAACAACTCAATGCTTGGCTATATGAACAAACCCTGGTGACGTCGCTTTTGCCCCACCTACGCAATGTTAAACAAAGACTCTGTGTCATATTCTCCTGGACAGTGAACGTAGCCGGTCGGCAGGGATTCACTAAGAGTGAATTTATAACTTTTACACCACCAAAAGTGGTTAACAACCAAAGTGTTTTAATTAACAGTAATACCTTACCATTCGGTAAGGTGTAATCATCTAAGATGTGATCGTTAATACAGTCGACGAACTCGCGGTGTGCGACGTTCTACCGAAAAACAACGGCAGCTAAGTATTAGCTATCCACTATATTTTATCATTCAAGTACATCAACATCATTATAATGACCAATTCAAAATTCATTCAAATGAGCTCATAAAATAAAATATTGTACCAGAGAGAGAGAGAGAGAGAGAGAGAGAGAGAGAGAGAGAGAGAGAGAGAGAGAGAGAGAGAGAGAGAGAGAGAGAGCGTGAACTAAATAACTCTAGTGCTGGGTTGTGCAAGATTAATTGTTTATCATGGTTAGTATATCTTAGTATACCAGATTTTATTATTTTGTTACAAATGTTTCTTTTGGAGGGTAAAAAACCTGTAATTCTTATCAATGTTTAGGTTCAGATAAATGGGAACACGCCCCGAGGCGTAAAACGTGCATGTTTGGCACACATTTTTAAATATGTCTTTTAAATATGTTTATATGAATAAAGGGTAATGTCATTGGTAAAAGTTACAAGTACGAGTGAGTTATTTCAGGTAACACATTTTGTCATTACTGGTTCGTTAACCCGAATCTTGGACCGAAAGGTAAGCTTAATTTCATATGTTGTTGATTTACATCATGGCGCCCGGAACTATCCAATGTTGTATTTGCTAAATAAATTTTATGTGACACTAATTTGTAGAATCACAATTTGTCCACAAAATTCAACGGTGTTTATAAATATACCTTGTTTTCTAAAAATAGAAGCCATACCAGTAAATCCTAATATTTTTATACTCTTTCCATGACGTGTAATTCCAGTCTTGAAAGTCTATTATTTCCTTTACAGCGCTGTACAGTATTCTCCTGTAATGGTAATAAATTTTTATAATTGTAAATTTAATTGTTTTTTATTTGTAGGATGTTTTAACGGATGATATAAAGAAGGAAGTGTATGTAGAAGAAGAAGAGACTAAACAGGTAAAATATGCACAAACCTGATTATGTAACCCACAGCTAATGTGTTAGGTTGTTCGATGCATTGTACTACTTGAGATTGAGACTAGGATTATATTCATTTATAGATATTTAATTTAAATATCAACAGAATACACAGAATACCAGCCTCACAGTATTGTAAAAGCAAAAACCAGATGTGATTAAGTAAGTAAAATCACACACACACACATTGTGCAGAGTGCAGATATTTATTAGAAAAAATTGATGGATAATTCTATTTATTTCAAATTTATTTTTAACACCTCATTATGTACTCTGTAAGTCATCATGTAAGTCACCTTTCCAAATTATCTAGATTCCACATCCAGCTTGTGTAAAGTCATGCTGCAAACATGTAACTTGAGGAATTTCTTCCTAATTCCTAGCCCAGTATTTGACAACAGCAAATTAGTTTCTCCATTTGGCCTGTGCTGTGACACCACTTCTTCCAAGTTAACGGTTATCGGTTTTAATATTTACAGAATCTCTACTTTTGTTTCCAACTTCTGTTCTTGTAATCATTTGTCCACAAAATTCAATGGTGTTTATAAATATACCTTGTTTTCTACAAATAGTAGCCATATTATTAGTAAATCCTAACATTTTTATACTCTTTCCATGCCGTGTAATTCCAGTCTTGAAAGTCTATTATTTCCTTTGCAGCGCATGTATAGTATTCTCCTGTAATGGTAATAAATTTTTATAATTGTAAATTTAATTGTTTTTTATTTGTAGGATGTTTTAACGGATGTGATAAAAAAGGAAGTGGATGTAGAAGAAGAAGAGACTAAACAGGTAAAATATGCACAAACCTGATTATGTAACCCAGAGCTAATGTGTTAGGTTGTTCAATGCATTGTACCACTTGAGATTGAGACTAGGATTACATTCATTTGTAGATATTATAAAGGCACTTTCTCATATAATTAATTTGTAATAGATATAGTGGTGTGATAGTGTGAGTGCAGATACGCACCGGTATCTACGATAATGTTGTTTTTTATAAAATGTTCTAATTATAACTATTATGGTTATTAGTGTGATTGTATTGTCTAATAGGTGCGTATTAATGGTTCACTTCTTCGATTTAAAATGTTTCGCGCACTCCGTTATATACCTCCCTCACTTACCACACGTGGATATTTTAGTCCTGTTCAGTGACGGTTCCGCTGAAATACATACACTTTACATGCAAATAAATATTCAGGTTTAATATTCAATGTGGTTATCATACACAATATAACTGATATAATATCTAAATAATGTTCTGAATTATTAGATCTATTTAAACTCTTCCGCCACCTTGTGGTAGGACTGACTAAGAATAAATGAGCTAATTTTTTTTTTAAATGATACTCTTTTTCACTGGTAATAACAAGTAGAGGTTTATTAACAATTCAAGATATTATAAAATTTTTGAACAATTAACAATCAGTTGCTAATAACCTTTCGGATAATAATTACAATTCATAAAATTTAAAATAAGACTCTTCTTCGTCTCGAGGCTGGTAAACCTGTTAGTTGTACAATAGTTTAAATTTCAAGAGGTTATGTTCTCTTGTATCAGTGAATTACCATGTTCGTAAGGTTCTTTTAGGTAGCATGATACCAGGTACAAGATGTAATATTAATAATGATATTAAATGAACAATAATTAATAACAAACAAACAAATATAAAAATCGAAAATTAGTACCATATATCTGATAATTATGGTATTATCGTACGCGGGAATGCGCACGCAGTCTATAGTACTCGTTTGACAATTATCAAGCTCGTTGGCTTGCCAGTTAAAATGTATTACCTTATTTTAATAATTCACTTTGAGAATTATTTACTTGCAAGAGAAAAATTTATTAAAAAACTCTTGTTATTATTTCCATCTGGTTTGGACTTTACTTGAGAACAGACATGTAACAGAGGAATTGGCAAGTTACCGTTACGACTCTAAGGTTATGTTATAACGGGTATTGTTATAATGGTTAATTATTTTTTAATATTTGTGATTTCTTAATCTAAGTACAAACACATTATTCGTAATAGTTTGATGTGTCATTATCAGCATTATATTTATTCTTTCGCATGAAAGTTAAAAACGTTTACGTTAAAATATCGAAATAAAATCAAGAAAACAACTTTAGTCAAATTAGCGACTATTGGTATTGCTCGTATTTTGTAATAAATACTTCAAATATAACTCTTTTAATTATGATAAATAATTAAAATATTTATTCAACATATTAATAATTGCGAATTAATACTTCCATTAATTCTGATAAATTCCATCATCGTTTTTGATACTTCGCTTTTTACTGACTTGCGTAGTATCAACATTATTTATTTACAAATATTTTGTTTCTGAATCAATGTTAATTAAATAAAAAATTGTACTCCCTGTTTTTATCTTTCACAACACTCGCAAGTACGATTGATATTATACACTAATCGTACTTAAATAAATATGCACTCCGCACATTTCACTCGCTTATGCTGGTGTAGTTTAAAGGTTATGTGTATGTTGATTTTACTTGTCTCTGTCGCGCACAATTCAAAATTTAAACTTCTTCATATCGGCGAGTGACGTGACCTCTCCGTCTGATGGTCGATCGTGAACTGTCCTGCTTCTTCGAAGCGTCTCTGGCTCGTCTGCCCAATGTTCATTCATTCGATTGGTTGAAAAGACTATACTCTCTAACCCAAAGCCCTTTGGTTTCTTAAAATATTTAATTTTTTAGCAAATTTGGTCTTTGCGTTTGAGGCTTTGTGACGTCAGCACTAGTACAAAACATAATTGAAAAGTTTAAAATCACAATAACTTTCTTAATCTATGTCGTATCGTAAAATGGTTAATAATGTCAGTGAATTGCGGACATCCTGCGCTTTAATTTAAGTTCAAACAAGATTATTTTCCGTCCATTCCTTCTATCACTATAACGATTTTATCAATTATTTATGGTGTATCTTATATTTATAAGTCTATTACACCAAATTTAATTATTTATATTAAAACACTTTTAAATAAACACTCTGAGTCCATATCTCAACTGGTTTGGTTCAAAACTTGGGAATAATTGTTCCCTAAACAATATCTCGTTATGGCGTCTTTGGGCGTCCATATTTGATTTTTCATAAATGTACTTAAAACTAATTTTTCTTATTTAATAACAGTAATACTGCAATCTAATAATACTAGAAACGTCTATTTACATAATTTTACACTAGAATATATGTACATGGCTGTATTTAGTTTACTATTTACATTGTTTTAGTCCTCTCCTATCTCTCTTATACAATTGTTACTTTATTTCTGGTGTTTTCTATACAAATTAGATCATGTACTAATTGTAATTAGTGTACACACATTGTACCTAATTCACTACATATAATGGTTAGCTTTTAGCTATCTCAGAACCCTTCAACTTCTTAGTAATGGGTCTGTTTACTTTGTGTCATAGCATGGTAGTCATTTATTTTTGTTAAAACAATAACTAAATTGTTATTGTTACACTTGATTTGGGTTTCCAAAGTAGTATCAGACATTATTCTGATTCTTGATAACATTTTCAACTACTTTTAACTAAGTTTATATGTCACATTTTGCATACATAACTTGCTCTGCATCGTTTGTTTACATATGGATTCCTCCATCATGGTCATTTGGTTTTTAAATATTTATATAGAAAATGACTGTTTTCATGGTCATAGTCTGTTCTCAGAGTAGCATTAGGTTTTCCCCTTACTACTGGTAACACTCTTAACAATCTGTGTTCAAGCTTTAATACAGTATTTTGCTTAACTAGTTGGTTATATAATGTTTCTGCTTACTTCTGGCTATATGTACATAGTTAGTTAGTTTACAATTTTTGGTTACAATACTGTTATTATTATGTTCAGAATCTGTTCTCACAGTAGTACCAGATGTTTATCTAACTACTGGTAATACTCTCATTGACATTGTTTTGCAATATAATACACTGTCTATTAGGATATAGTATTATTTATAACAAATTCTTGATTGATATCATAGTTGATGGTCATTTATTTACATTAACATGTATGATTTTCTGTTTCATAGGTGTCTTCCCTATGGGGTTATGTAACAATGTACAACATGTTTTAATGCAGTATTTTGCTACTACTAGCATGACTTCAGTATGGTATCTTATTATAATATTTTAATTGTTTTGATACACATGTTTACACAACTTCTTCTTAAACAATAGCACAAATCTTTTTGTATTAATTACAATATCTTTCTGGTCATTGGTTGAATTTAATTCCTGTCACTTTGTTTGATACATAACAAAGGTTTTTTATTGTCAGTTCTCTATGAACAATATTATAATTGTTCGATTTTATTCTATTCTGGTGGTCTTATGATTATCTATTGATCACAGTTTTTATTAAATTATTCACACTAATTGTCTGTGTATATCTGACTATTTAATTCTTGCTGTTTCACTATGAAATTAACATATTTTCTTACACTATAAACCTTATCACTGGGATTGTTTGTGTGGTTTATTCAGTTGAAATTAGTTAACTGGTCACAGGTTTCACATCTATATTAAGTACTCACTGTAATTGTTTGTGGTTCCTTAAATGTTAAACGCTGTTTTTCTTTTCATATTTGATAATCACCATTCCTTCGGTTACTATTATAGTTCTAGTACACTTGGTTTATGCTGAGTCCTTGCATGGTCTATCCATTTTCTTCTTTCTTCATGGTACGTTTCCTTGTCCTTCTGCTTTCTTCTTCTTCAATATTTTCATTGTAGTCACTATCTTCATTTGTTTCCCTCGCTGTTGGAGTTTATTGGTCCTTATTTTGTTGGTTCCCCTCACTGTTGGATCCTATTGGGTCTGATTACTGATATTTTGTTTTGGCTCATGGTCATTTTCTTTCTTCATTTCGTATTTGATGTTGCTATGTTAATATTCTCTTCCTCATCGTTGGATTTTTTATACTAATATATTTGTAGATACACACTTTTATATACATTGGTTTATTTATCTAGACATACTTTCATGCTTTTCTCTTACTTGACGTTATATTAGCTTATTTTATGTAACTACCACATTTGGTAACGTTACATATGCCTTCCTATAAGAATTGATTAATTCTGAATTATTATACTATATTTTCCATTGAAGAATTTATCAATTGTTGTACCTTCCATGTCGATTCACATGTTTTTTACATATATCCCTTCACTTTCTTCTATTTGAATCATATTTATTTCTTCTCTATGTAATCATCTCCCTTGTTTATTTAGTTCCCTAATTCCCTAACATAAGCTTAGCTGGGGCAGTTTAGAGCGGCTCACTTTGGCTATTCAACTCTACTGGCCGTACTAACTTCAATAAATATGGAGGCAAATCATCTCCTTCAATAATAATAAATGATTGCTGGCATTATTCATCAGTCAATTCATCTCAAATCATCAAAAAATAATAATAGTGGTCGTTCTTCCGACAAATAATAAATATCCTTGGTATTAATTCATGCATCTGCGGTTTATACATTGTTATACTCTCTTTTTCTTGATTCAACTCAACTAAATTCTTCACATATTATAGGGATAGTTTGCTTTACACTTCATCACTGGTATACTTTCATGATTATCTTCGTTAGTATATTACTTTTCATTCTCCTTCATCATCGATTAATCTCTTCATTTTGTATCACGTTGAACGTCATCTCGTCATTTTCTTCATTTCATGTTTCATTCTTCTAGATATAATTCATAAGTACATTTATTTTTGTTCTTCCTCATGGTTTTTGTTGGTATATATATTCCATGTGGTGTTGGCTTTTCTCTAGTAAAATACACTAGAAACAATGTGGTTGTGTGTGGTGGCTTGTCTACATTAATACATTTCTTTGGGTTTATTCTTCCAACTTCTCATCTGCTCCTTCTTCCTTCAATAGTACGGGTAAGATGTTCTTATTTACTTGTTGACGTGGCTCTTGGAAATATTTGTGCCAGGGATGTAATTTGTCTTTCTCGTATGTTCATCTCTTTTATATAGTACGGGTAGGATGTTAAATTTTACTTGTTGACTTGGCTCTTGGAAATATTTGTGCCAGGGATGTAAGTTGTCTTTCTCGTATGTTCATCTCTTTTATATAGTACGGGTAGGATGTTAAATTTTACTTGTTGACTTGGCTCTTGGAAATATCTGTGCCATAGATGGAGGGTGTCGTTCTCGTATGTTCATCTTCTTTTATATAGTACGGGTATGATGTTCTTATTACTGGTTGACTAGGCTCTTGAAATAATGATTTTATCTCATATATGCCGTGGATGTAGGGTGTCAGTCTCGTATTTTACTCTTCTTTTTATTAGTACGGGTAAGGTGTTCTTGTTACTTGTTGACGTGGCTCTTGGAAATATTTGTGCCAGGGATGTAATTTGTCTTTCTCGTATATTCATCTCTTTTATATAGTACGGGTATGATGTTCTTATTACTGGTTGACTTGGCTCTTGGAAATAATGATTTTATCTCATATATGCCGTGGATGTAGGGTGTCAGTCTCGTATGTTCATCTCTTTTATATAGTACGGGTATGATGTTCTTATTACTGGTTGACTTGGCTCTTGGAAATAATGATTTTATCTCATATATGCCGTGGATGTAGGGTGTCAGTCTCGTATATTCATCTTCTTTTATATAGTACAGGTATGATGTTCTTATTATTGGTTGACGTGGCTCTTGGAAATAATTATGCCATAGTTGTAGTGTGTCGGCCTCGTATGTTCATCTCTTTTTATATAAGTACGGGTAAGGTGTTCTTGTTACTTGTTGACGTGGCTCTTGGAAATATTTGTGCCAGGGATGTAAGTTGTCTTTCTCGTATATTCATCTCTCTTATATAGTACGGGTATGATGTTCTTATTACTTGTTGACGTGGCTCTTGGAAATAATGATTTTATCTCATATATGCCGTGGATGTAGGGTGTCAGTCTCGTATGTTCATCTTCTTGTTATTAGTACGGGTAAGGTGTTCTTGTTACTGGTTGACGTGGCTCTTGGAAATAATTATGCCATAGTTGTAGTGTGTCGGCCTCGTATGTTCATCTCTTTTTATATAAGTACGGGTAAGGTGTTCTTGTTACTTGTTGACGTGGCTCTTGGAAATATTTGTGCCAGGGATGTAAGTTGTCTTTCTCGTATGTTCATCTCTCTTATGTAGTACGGGTATGATGTTCTTATTACGGGTTGACTTGGCTCTTGGAAATAATGATTTTATCTCATATATGCCGTGGATGTAGGGTGTCAGTCTCGTATGTTCATCTCTTTTATATAGTACGGGTATGATGTTCTTATTACTTGTTGACTAGGCTCTTGGAAATATCATGTATCATTCATACATTTGTGCCATGGTTGGTATGTGTCTTTCTCGTATATTACTCTTCTTTTTATTTGTTCTCGATTATTCATAAATACAATGTTCTGAATCCTTTACATAAATTCTTTGGGAACATGTTTTCTCACATTATAAAATTACAATATATATTCAATGTTCATTACATAGTTATACAGTTACTTCTCATTTAATATAAACACATAATAATCTTCATAACAATAATACATCCTTTTTTTCTTTAGTCAACATCTATTTTTATAATCATACTTTCATTTTTCACTTTTTTAAATAACAATAATCTTCATGGCCACATTTCATTTTTTCATCTTGATATAGTCAACAGTTATATTCATAAGTATATTTTCATTTTTCATAACAAATATTTTCATCCTTTACATAATATCCTCAATAAAATAATTGTTATCGCTATCTTTTCACTTTTAATCCCATATTTTAATTGTCGATATATCTTTTCATTGAAGTTTGGTTGTAAGTACCCTTTATCTTTTTGGTTATAGGGTCCTGCAATTCATAAGTGTTGTTTAAATTGTTCTTAGTTACAGTATACGGTCCGGTGTATAGCAGTAGCAGTTTTTTCGCAATGCCCTCGATTGTACTTGGGAGTTCTCTATTTTTGATAAGTACTTTGTCTCCTACTTCATATTTGATAACTCTGGGTTGCGATTTTTTGTATTTGAGCCTCAGTTTGTTGGCTCGTTCAACTGCATTATTATAGAATTTGGTTCTGTTAAATTTGACCTCTGCTTCCATTGGAAAATTAATGATCTCTGTGATTTCCCGGGGTGGTCTTTGCTCATACATAGCCATGTAGGGTGTTTCGTCAGTCGATTGATGATAGGCTAGATTTAGGAAGTCTTCAGCCGGGGATAGATACTCCTCCCATTTCCTCTGCTGGCTGTGACAGTAGGTTCTTAAAATCCTTCCTACTTCTCTCAACACTCTCTCAGCAGGGTTGCTGTTGGGGTGATACACCGATGTTTTGTATGTCTTTATTCCCAGATGGATTAATGTTTCCCGCCACTTTCGTCCTCGGAACTGCGTTCCATGGTCTGTAATTATCGACATTGGTTTACCCACTTCGGGTATATACTTGTTTATGACTATCTCCAGTATTTTACTTGTCGTAGCTCGATTAAGTGGGTACAGCTTAGTGTACTTGGTGTAGTGGTCAAATATGATGATTATATACTTATATTGGTGTCTTCCACCACTCCGTGGAAATGGTCCACAAATGTCCAAGAAAATTTTTTCTAACTTTGCCATTGATGTAATCGGTATCATTACTCCTTCTCGTTTCTCATTGCTGCATTTTACCAATTGGCAAATATGACAATTCTGGACATACTTTCTGACTTTTCTATTCATGTCCTTGAAATGCACATGTTCCTGCAATGCTTTTACGACCTTTACTGCGCCCATGTGACCATAGCGTATGTGGTAGTCGATGGTCAGTTCTTTTTCTAGGACTTGTGGTATAACTACCTTCCATTTTTCACCATCTTTATTATGTTTGGTGAATAATAATTGATTATGAGTACAGTAGAAATGTTTTATGTTCTCATCATTGTTTGCTAACTTTTGAATAATCAATGATACTTTGGGATCTTGTTTTTGATGAATGGTTATATCCGATAATATGTTAGTGAGTTCAGATGTGCTTTTCAGTAGGTGGTAGACTTTCGCAATGGTTTCCCTTTCTCCTTCAAATGTCTGGGCGTTGATGTTTATTCGGGAAAACACGTCTGCAGTTATGTTGCTCTTCCCTGGTATGTACTCCCACTGTATGTTGTATTCTTGGAGTGTAAGAGTCCATCTCGTTAATCTACCGTGCTTTAACTTGCAATTCTTAAGGAATGAAATAGATTTGTGGTCTGTCCTCACTGTTACTGGATATCCCAAAATGAAAGTTCTAAATTTTTCGCAAGCAAACACTATACTCAACAATTCCTTTTCCGTTGTATGGTATTACGTTCGCACTTGTTTAAAGTTCGGCTTGCGAAACTGATCACTTGATGATTCCCTTCTTGGTCTTCTTGGTATAATACAGAACCAAGGCTTAGGTCGCTAGCGTCACAGTTCATGAAAAACTGCTTCTCAAAATTAGGGTGATGCAGCATAACAGTTTCGAGAAACTTTTCTTTAATTAATTCAAAGGTAGAGTCTTGATCTGACCCCCACTTCCATTTTTCCTTCGAGGATAGTTGTGCCGAAAATCGAGCTGTCAGTTCAGAATAATTGTTTTGGAATTTTCGATAATAATTACAGATTCCGAGGAACGATTGTAATTGCTTTTTATTCTGTGGTACGGGGAAACGCTGGATTGCCTCCATCTTTTCCTGGGATGGTGTAATTCCATACTCTGACAAGTTAAACCCCAAAAATTGCACTTCCTTTGCGATCAGTTGTGATTTGTCTAATTTAAGTGTAATATGGTTGTCTTCCAATTTTTTTAATACTTGTGCCACCCGGTTACAGTGCTCTTCCCAATTGTTAGATGCGATTAAGAGGTCGTCGACATATACTGTCGTAAATTGTAATGTGCTGTGACCCAGTATCTCGTCCATACATTTGACGAATATGGCCACTGAGTTCACTAAGCCGAATGGTAATCTCTTAAAATGGTAATTACGGCCTTCAAAAATAAACGCTGTGAACTTTCTGCTATTCGGGTGCAGTTCGACCTGCCAATATCCGCAGACCGTATCCCATATACTATAAAATTTGGTGCCATAAAATCTCTTTAGTATTTCATCGATTTCTCCAGGCGATGTCCTGTCATTGATTATGGACTTGTTGAGTTCACGTGCATCCAAACAAATTCTTACTGCACCGTTTTTCTTGGGTACAGCGACAATAGGATTGGTGTACGGGGAATTGCTTACTTCAATTATATCATTTTCTATTAATCTTTGGATTTCCTTTCGTACAGCTTCTTTAAGTGAAAAGGCGATAGGGTAAGATTTTCGCTTGAATTCTGTCTGGTCCTTGAATTTTAATGCACATTGGAAGTTCTTTATTTTCCCAGGCGTATCAGAAAATACGTGACGATATTGATACAGTAGAACTTGGCTAATTCGAAGCTGAAGGGACCAGTAAAAAATTCGAATTATCCAAAAATTCGAATTAGGAAAACTTTTAATAACGGTAGAAAAATCAAATCAAAAACCGAAATTCAGTAAAGCAATAGGTTATTTTAATAAACTATTTCCTTAGACATATGTATTACAAACGTATAAACATGTTTCAGTACAAAATATAGCATTTACAGTTTTTTAAAAAAGCTAGAAACTTTTGATTGCATTTTGCAGTTAATACACTGAGTTGTAGTAAACTCTTCAAGTTTATTAAGTGCTTGGAAAATAGCGTCACTTACGTTCTGCTGTCCTTCAACAAACCGTCTCAAGTCTTGAATGTAATTTGATGCCTGTGAAGCCGTTGGAATCGGTATCTCTGGAAGTTCTAGCTGGTCCCCTTCTTCATCTGAAGATGTACCATCATTTCTTTTGTTCATAACATCAGCCACGATCTCCGCATCTGTCTGTTCACCGCACACCGCCAAGTCTTCATCCATGTTTACAAACTCTTCGTAACGAATGCCTGCGTCATGTCCAACATCTTCCCAGTTATCCATAGTGGGTACGACTTCTCTAGCAGCTTTATTCTCCTCTTCACCTTCAATGTGGCAGAAACCACCTTTACGAAAACAATTAGCAGTTGTTTTTTGCGTAACTTGGTTCCAAGCACTGTTGCACATGTGGGCAGCTTGAAGGATGTTAATCTTGATATTTTCGTGCTCATCTAAATAAGCACCTGACAGAATGTTTTGGACCACAAGCCGTCTGTAAAAATGCTTAAAATTTGTTATTACACCTTGGTCCATAGGTTGAACTACTGAAGTCATGTTTGGAGGGAAAAACACAACCTTTACATTTTCCATCACAGGAATAGTGTTGTGCGCTGTACAGTTGTCAATAAACAAGACGATTCTTCTGTTTTGATTCCGAAATTTCCTGTTGATTTTCAAAAGCCATCTTTCGAAAATTTCACCTGTCATCCAGGCTTTATTGTTTGATTCATATTCAACTGGTTTCGTTTTTACATTTTTGAAACAACGTGGGTTGGCTGACTTCCCTATCATTAGCAAAGGCAGTTTTTCCGAGCCATCCATGTTTGCTCCGATTAAAAGTGTTATGCGCTCCTTGCTGTGTTTGCTGCCACTACAACTTTCTCCTTTAAAAGCAAGTGTTTTGTTGGGGGTGCATTTGAAGAATAAGCCCGTCTCGTCTACGTTAAAAATGTCTTTAGCGTCTTTATCAGAAATCATTTGCAACAAATCGTCTGTCCATGAATTTGCAGCTTCAACGTCAACAGATCCACTTTCCCCACAAACAGTTTTGAAAGACATGCCATTCCTTTCTTTAAAACCATCGAGCCAACCAGTGCTGGCCTTAAAATCATTTTTCCCTAAGCTAGATGCGAATTCCTCAGCTTTGGCTCTGACAAGGGGCCCACTGACTGGAATTTTTTTGTCCCTTGCTTGCTTAAACCACTTCACTACACATTCATCCACGTCAGGATTTTCTGGTCCTCGCGCTCTTTTCCTATCTTTGTCGCTGGCTTTACACACACTATTCAAAATCTTCTCTTTATTTTTTAGATACGTTGAAAGCGTATTTGGCGGTATCCCGAATTCCTTGGCAATTTCAGATTTCTTTTTTTGTCCCTTTTCCACTTCCCGTATAACAGCAACTTTTTCGGCAAATGTCAATGATTTGTATTGGGTCCGTGTTGGTTTTGAAAGGGCCATGATGAACACACAACACAATAAAACTGCACAATAAGTGTCACTAAAACACACCAGTCTGTATATACAGTACTGTATAAAGAAAGGAACGGTCTCTCACTACAGGACACAGCTCGCACAGTAGAAACTCAAAAAGACTTAACACTTCCACGAATGCAGGCAGACTGAACTGAAAGCAACAGTGAGGGTGGCTGACTGACAAGGCGTGGAACAAGGGACAATGGCGGATGGTACCGTTACACGAGCCAGTCATGTGTCATCGCCAGATACTGACGGCAATTCCACGAATTTGACACAAAAGACAAGCGCCTGTTCACAAAGGGCGATGCCTGCTTGTCTGTTTCCAGTCGTGTCTCTATTGTTACGTGGTCTAGCCCATACAGCAGGCGATTTTTTGTAGTTAGAGCAAAATTTTTATTTCGAATTAACCAAAAAAAGTTCGAATTACAGACGATGTTTTTGCATGGTTTTACATAGGATATTCAAGGGACCACGGTAAAAGTTCGAATTATCCACGAATTCGAATTATGCACGTTCGAATTAGCCAAGTTCTACTGTAGTATATATTTATCAGCTGGTCCCGTTGTTCCCAAGTCAACTCATGGCTATTCTGGTTGGTTTTAAACTCTCTGATTTCATTAATTTTTTCCAACCATAATGCTTCCTCTGGACTGTTGTGAAGTTCTTGGTTGATGGCGCCTTCCTGATGTTCATGGCCTTCCCTGATGTAATATATTACATGTTCCGAGGGTGCCTTCCTATATTCTGTTAAATTGGCGGTCCACTCAACTTCTTCTGCCTTCATCACCACAGTATTTGCATCCATATTAATTATGGCTGTGTATTTTCGTAATATGTCGCAACCAATGAGTAGAGTGAAAGGTAGTCCGCTGGCTACAAGGAATACCATCGGTATTGTTTTCCCATTGCTTGATACGTCCAGTTGCACCTGTTGTCGAATAGTTTTATTCTGACGTCCGGTGGCTCCGATGAGTATTATGTTGTTAATTGGTAAGGTTGGTATGGTAGCTTTATTTTCTGATTGGATCCTGTCCAATTCCATTTTGTCAATCAATGATACGTTGGCCCCGGTATCTACCATTGCTGTGGCATTTGTGTTGTTGACTTTCACAGATATATACGCGATTTCACTGTTGCTCGCATCTCCGATAACACTTTCTTTCTCTTCCATTAAATCCTTTCTTATGTTCTTGAGGTAATTGTTCTGGTATGTTTTACGATGATTCGAATGTTTCGCCAAAATATCAGACCCAATGGTCCGGTTCAGTGAGGGTGTTGTTGGTCTTTTCACTACCGGTTGGCATTTAAAGGCAGGTCACCGTTTTCGTGCCTGTCTTGGGACGTTGATGCTATGGGTTCCTGGTTTCCAGGCCCATGTCCGTTGTGATAAACTTCCGTAGTCTGCGTGACTGTTCTTTGACCTCCACTGCTGTCGCTTCCATTGGATTGATAGCCGGACTCTCGTTCTTCTCTATCACTATTACTGGAGTTATTGTGTTGGTATGAAAACTCCTCCGTCCTTGGTAATAGTTTCTACGATTCCCACCTCGGCTGGCATGGGTGTAGTGTACCCTACGGAAATGATTGTTATTTTGATTACCATTACCTTGTCGTGGTTGATGATTGGGAGATTGGTTTTGATATGGCCTGTAGTAATTATTACCTCTTTGGTAGTGTGTGTCTCTCTGGTATCCACCTGGACGATGGTTGTTATAATTTCCCCTATTCACGTTGTTGCCACCTCCGTCTTGGCGTGGTATTGGTTGGTTTTGAAATCTTGGTGGATGGTTAAAATTTCTTCCTGGGCTACTTCTGTCATTGTGAATGGTGGGGTTATTACTTCCAGGCCCTCCCCGATCATATGCTGGGCTAGATACTTGTCGGTTTCGTTGATAATACCTTCAAATTTTCCATTTGTAATGTCGTCTCTGATGATGTTTTGGGTGGCTTCCGACCAGTACTTTTGTTTAAAAGCCGTTTTAAAAGTGTCATAGCTCCCTACTTCGTGACGGGTTGCTGTCCACCAATTGTCGACTGTATTTTTAAAAGATTCATCCAACATCCCCTTAATGATGGACCATCTGCTTTCTCGGTTTCTGTGTATTATCTCTTCTATCCTTTCTAAGAATTCTAATGGATTTTTAGAATATGTTCGGAATTCAATCTGGTCCCTGCCTTCTAGGTGACTTAATCCGGATAGGATATTTGGGATGGTTCGCAAACGAATCATCTCGTCTCTGATGTCGTCCAACTCTCTCCGTTGACGTTCTGTTAATTGGGTTTTGTCGTTATGCACTTGCTGCTTAATAGCGTCCACTTTCACAGAGACTTCTTCGCACTTTTCATTTAACGTCGACTGCACTAGCTTCATCTCCGTTTGTTCCTGTGCTATCACTCCTAGTCGTGCACTGTGTGTCTTCTCCACCTCGCTAATATGCCGGTTGATGTCCTTTTCTGTCTGTACTAATTTCAGGCTGGTGTTTTCTCCCTCTTTTCGTACTTCAGACATCTCGACATTAATTTGTGTTGTTAATATGGCCATTTGTTTTTCGATTTCCTCAACATTTTCTCCCAATCTTCTTTCAATCATTTCTACTGTATCCTTAGTAGTTTCTTCCATCTTGTCACTGTTGATATTTATCTGTTGCCATATTCTTTCATGGTCCGCTTGTATGGTTTCGACATCTCGATTGAATTTAGCATTAATTTCATCAATCTTCTGGTTGGTCTGATCAGTTTTTACTCCCAACTCATTAGATAAGTCTTCCTTCATTATGGCCATTTTCTTCTCTAATAATTCTTCGGTTTTCTTCTGCCCGTCTTCCATCCTCCTATTGGTTTCATTTATCTGGTTATTAAATTCTTCCTTTAATAATTCCATATTTTTCTGGCTCTCCCTCTGGCCTTCTTCTATTTTTTGGTTGGTGGATCGACTAGTCTCGTCCAGCTTCTTGATCCGATCGCAGAAGTTTGATTGTTCTAGGTCCTCCAAACAACGTTAACTGCCGCTTTAAACTCGTCATCTGAGGGAAATACCCTCCCCCAGGAAAGTTTTGACATTTGGGAGTAGTTAAAAGTCAGATGGAGCTAAATCAGGAAAATAAGGTGATACTGCAACAGATTGTACTTCAACTCTGCAATTTTTGCCATAAAAACAATGCATGCATGAAGTCTTGCATTATCCTCCTGCTATTTCTGTACATAACATGATATTTATTTCAGAAATGTTTTTCATTTATTTGGTGTAAAAGGATAGCATGGTGCCTCTTCATCATTTGACCCTTTCATGATAATCTATTAACAATACTCCCTTAGCATCTCAGAGAATCAAAGCCGGCGTTCCAGCATATGAAATTGATTTTGCCTTCTTTGGAAACAGAGAACCACTGTACATACATTGTTTTGACTGGTGTTTTGTTTTGGGATGAAATGTTTGACCCAGGTTGTATTAGCCATTACAAGTCTACAAATAAACTGTAGCAAATCATCACCCAGCATATCATTCGTGTCATTAAAAATTTGTGTTGATGTTAAATTTGATGGTGCACGACATTAGATCTTCCCTTTTTACAACAGTGCACCAAGAAATGACCTTGAGAGATGACTTTGCTTACACAACTGTTTGTTATTAACAACACAGCAGACCAACTAGATGCTTTACATCTATTCATGGGGCAAATTTCTGTCTGGAAAAGGCAGTAATGAAAGGTTTAAGATTACACTGTTAACTTACCTCTCTTCTATCATAACATGTACTTGCTTTGATGTGGTTCTTAGGCTCTTCCTATCGCTATGCTTGTCTTTGTCTGTAGTGCTTAGAGCGTCCCTTAATATCAACAGTCAACTCCAGTCTCTGCCTTCCTCTATAGTACTTCCCATTCACTGGGCTCCCATCACCAAAATCATTACTCCTGGCTGTCTCAACTAGTGACCCACCACTCCATGGTCTTGTCTTCACAAACCACTCCGTTCTCCCATTGTTTCCAGAACCTGTTAATTTTTTTAAATTACTTTGCCCATCCAGTATGTTGTTAATATTCTTAGCACATGTTAGCACGTAGCAGCACATTTCAAGTGCTTCTGTGGTTCTGTCTTTCACCTTTCCAAATTATCTAGATTCCACATCCAGCTTGTGTAAAGTCATGCTGCAAACATGTAACTTGAGGAATTTCTTCCTAATTCCTAGCCCAGTATTTGACAACAGCAAATTAGTTTCTCCATTTGGCCTGTGCTGTGACACCACTTCTTCCAAGTTAACGGTTATCGGTTTTAATATTTACAGAATCTCTACTTTTGTTTCCAACTTCTGTTCTTGTAATCATTTGTCCACAAAATTCAATGGTGTTTATAAATATACCTTGTTTTCTACTTTGCCTTAAATTACTTTGCCCATCCAGTATGTTGTTAATATTCTTAGCACATGTTAGCATGTAGCAGCACATTTCAAGTGCTTCTGTGGTTCTGTCTTTCACCTTTCCAAATTATCTAGATTCCACATCCAGCTTGTGTAAAGTCATGCTGCAAACATGTAACTTGAGGAATTTCTTCCTAATTCCTAGCCCAGTATTTGACAACAGCAAATTAGTTTCTCCATTTGGCCTGTGCTGTGACACCACTTCTTCCAAGTTAACGGTTATCGGTTTTAATATTTACAGAATCTCTACTTTTGTTTCCAACTTCTGTTCTTGTAATCATTTGTCCACAAAATTCAATGGTGTTTATAAATATACCTTGTTTTCTACTTTGCCTTAAATTACTTTGCCCATCCAGTATGTTGTTAATATTCTTAGCACATGTTAGCATGTAGCAGCACATTTCAAGTGCTTCTGTGGTTCTGTCTTTCACCTTTCCAAATTATCTAGATTCCACATCCAGCTTGTGTAAAGTCATGCTGCAAACATGTAACTTGAGGAATTTCTTCCTAATTCCTAGCCCAGTATTTGACAAAAGCAAATTAGTTTCTCCATTTGGCCTGTGCTGTGACACCACTTCTTCCGAGTTAACGGTTACCGGTTTTAATATTTACAGAATCTCTACTTTTGTTTCCAACTTCTGTTCTTGTAATCATTTTGTGATGGTACAATTCTGGTACAATCCTAAATTTATAAAAACATGGTACAAAAGACCATAATTATTGTATTTAATTTTTAACAATTATTGGTAATAAATTTTGTAATATTTCATAATCCCTGTAAAGTTTTGGTGAGTGGACTATATAATATTTTATACAACGCAGATTGGAATTGACAGGATTTCGATCGCTTTCATTGTAAAATGGCAAAACAGCAAAAAATCGTGTGTCACAGATAGAGATAACGAGCCTAGTCCTGATGACGTCAGATGAAGGAATGCATATTTCCGTAAACAACTCAATGCTTGGCTATATGAACAAAGCCTGGTGACGTCGCTTTTGCCCCACCTACGCAATGTTAAACAAAGACTCTGTGTCATATTCTCCTGGACAGTGAACGTAGCCGGCCGGCAGGGATTCACTAAGAGTGAATTTATAACTTTTACACCACCAAAAGTGGTTAACAACCAAAGTGTTTTAATTAACAGTAATACCTTACCATTCGGTAAGGTGTAATCATCTAAGATGTGATCGTTAATACAGTCGACGAACTCGCGGTGTGCGACGTTCTACCGAAAAACAACGGCAGCTAAGTATTAGCTATCCACTATATTTTATCATTCAAGTACATCAACATCATTATAATGACCAATTCAAAATTCATTCAAATGAGCTCATAAAATAAAATATTGTACCAGAGAATGAGAGAGAGAGAGAGAGAGAGAGAGAGCGTGAACTAAATAACTCTAGTGCTGGGTTGTGCAAGATTAATTGTTTATCATGGTTAGTATATCTTAGTATACCAGATTTTATTATTTTGTTACAAATGTTTCTTTTGGAGGGTAAAAAACCTGTAATTCTTATCAATGTTTAGGTTCAGATAAATGGGAACACGCCCCGAGGCGTAAAACGTGCATGTTTGGCACACACTTTTAAATATGTCTTTTAAGTATGTTTATATGAATAAAGGGTAATGTCATTGGTAAAAGTTACAAGTATGAGTGAGTTATTTCAGGTAACACATTTTGTCATTACTGGTTCGTTAACCCGAATCTTGGACCGTAAGGTAAGCTTAATTTCATATGTTGTTGATTTACATCATGGCGCCCGGAACTATCCAATGTTGTATTTGCTAAATAAATTTTATGTGACACTAATTTGTAGAATCACAATTTGTCCACAAAATTCAATGGTGATTATAAATATACCTTGTTTTCTAAAAATAGAAGCCATATTATCAGTAAATCCTAATATTTTTATACTCTTTCCATGACGTGTAATTCCAGTCTTGAAAGTCTATTATTTCCTTTACAGCGCTGTAAAGTATTCTCCTGTAATGGTAATAAATTTTTATAATTGTAAATTTAATTGTTTTTTATTTGGAGGATGTTTTAACGGATGTGATAAAGAAGGAAGTGTATGTAGAAGAAGAAGAGACTAAACAGGTAAAATATGCACAAACCTGATTATGTAACCTACAGCTAATGTGTTAGATTGTTCGATGCATTGTACTACTTGAGATTGAGACTAGGATTATATTCATTTATAGATATTTAATTTAAATATCAACAGAATACACAGAATACCAGCCTCACAGTATTGTAAAAGCAAAAACCAGATGTGATTAAGTAAGTAAAATCACACACACACACATTGTGCAGAGTGCAGATATTTATTAGAAAAAATTGATGGATAATTCTATTTATTTCAAATTTATTTTTAACACCTCATTATGTACTCTGTAAGTCATGGAGAAGACAAATAAAATTTTATAATTTTTCAATTTGCAGTATATTTTGCCACTTGTAAATTCTATCCTAAAAGAAGAACTATCTGTAAAAGAAGAACAATCTGTAAAAGAAGAACTGTCTTTAAAAGAAGAACTGTGTGTAATGGGAGAACTAAGTGTAAAAGAAGAACTATTTGTAAATGAAGTACTCGTCAAAGAACAGAATGAACAGATTATTGATCAGGTATAGTACACAAATATATATCTCTAGGAATCATTATTATGTATGATTCAGCCAAAATATTTTGTATCAGTCACCATTTTGTAAGTTACAAAGGTTGGCATTTTGTAATCCATTCATGTTGCTGGCAGCCAACACTACAGTGGCACCTTATCACCTTGATTTATTAGGCAGTTATCTTCTTGCTAAATTGGTACATATCTATGTGCAGCTAGTCCGAACATCTCTGTCCTTTAGTCAAATTTGCCTTTGTACTAACTCTAATTGTATTATACTGGGTAAATACTCTACCCTACAGACTTGGAACTTTTTTGAGCAACTGGGTGGCTGCCATTAGTGAATGGACGACCCTGTCATCTTGGCAACACACTCCTTCCCACTTGAATGCTGTTGACTGTGCTCGGGTGTACTGGTCTTTGCGTGAAGCTGTTGTGGATCACTATTATGAAGATCAGTCCAGTTGGGCATCATCTTCTCTGCTGTCAGGCAAATTTATTGGCAACCTAAAACTCAAATCGGACTGTCAGTCTTGTGCATCTGCCTTTTGTGCAGACATTTCCTCCTGGCCTCAATTTGGTGGGAGTCTTTAATTAGTTTGTAAAATGTGTCATTCTGGTATCATTTTTATATTTCAACATAGTCTCCGTGTAATTCAACATACTTGGTCCAGCGATGCTGCAGTGCTTTTATCCGATCGCAGACGTTTGATTGTTCTAGGTCCTCCAAACAACGTTAACTGCTGCTGTCAACTCGTCATCTGAGGAAAACGCCCTCCCCCAGGGAAGTTTTGACATTTGGGAGTAGTTAAAAGTCAGATGGAGCTAAATCAGGCAAATAAGGTGATACTGCAACAGATTGTACTTCAACTCTGCAATTTTTGCTATAAAAATAATGCGTGCATGAAGTCTTGCATTATCCTGCTGCTATTTCTGTACTTAACCTGATATTTATTTCTCAAATGTTTTTCATTTATTTGGTGTAAAAGGTTAGCATGGTGCCTCTTCATCATTTGACCCTTTTGTGATAATTATTATATATTATAATCTATTAACAATACTCCCTTAGCATCTCAGACAATCAAAGCCGGCTTTCCAGCATATGAAATTGATTTTGCCTTCTTTGGAAACAGAGAACCACTGTACATACATTGTTTTGACTGGTGTTTTGTTTTGGAATGAAATGATGGACCCAGGTTGTATTAGCCATTACAAGTCTACAAATAACCTGTAGCAGATGATCACCCAACATATCTTTCGTCTCGTTAAAAATTTGTGTTGATGTTAAACCTTTTTCTAACAAGAAATTTGATGGTGTACGACACCAGATCTTCCCTTTTTTCAACAGTGCACCAAGAAATGACCGTGAGAGATGACTTTGTTTACACAACCGTTTGTTATTAACAACACAGCAGACCAACTAGATGCTTTACATCTATTCATGGGGCAAATGTAGTGTCATAGTCCAGTGAAAAACAGAAGCACAAAAATACCTAGATTGTAGACCATGAGCTTTTGAAATTCCCCTTATATGAAGATCACTAGACGCACAAATTTCTGTCTGGAAAAGGCAGTAATGAAAGGTTTAAGATTACACTGTTAACTTACCTCTCTTCTATCATAACATGTACTTGCTTTGATGTGGTTCTTAGGCTCTTCGTATCGCTATGCTTGTCTTTGTCTGTAGTGCTTAGAGCGTCCCTTAATATCAACAGTCAACTCCAGTCTCTGCCTTCCTCTATAGTACTTCCCATTCACTGGGCTCCCATCACCAAAATCATTACTCCTGGCTATCTCAACTAGTGACCCACCACTCCATGGTCTTGTCTTCACAAACCGCTCCGTTGTCCCATTGTTTCCAGAACCTGTTAATTTTTTTAAATTACTTTGCCCATCCAGTATGTTGTTAATATTCTTAGCACATGTTAGCATGTAGCAGCACATTTCAAGTGCTTCTGTGGTTCTGTCTTTCACCTTTCCAAATTATCTAGATTCCACATCCAGCTTGTGTAAAGTCATGCTGCAAACATGTAACTTGAGGAATTTCTTCCTAATTCCTAGCCCAGTATTTGACAACAGCAAATTAGTTTCTCCATTTGGCCTGTGCTGTGACACCACTTCTTCCAAGTTAACGGTTATCGGTTTTAATATTTACAGAATCTCTACTTTTGTTTCCAACTTCTGTTCTTGTAATCATTTGTCCACAAAATTCAATGGTGTTTATAAATATACCTTGTTTTCTACAAATAGTAGCCATATTATTAGTAAATCCTAACATTTTTATACTCTTTCCATGCCGTGTAATTCCAGTCTTGAAAGTCTATTATTTCCTTTGCAGCGCATGTATAGTATTCTCCTGTAATGGTAATAAATTTTTATAATTGTAAATTTAATTGTTTTTTATTTGTAGGATGTTTTAACGGATGTGATAAAAAAGGAAGTGGATGTAGAAGAAGAAGAGACTAAACAGGTAAAATATGCACAAACCTGATTATGTAACCCAGAGCTAATGTGTTAGGTTGTTCAATGCATTGTACCACTTGAGATTGAGACTAGGATTACATTCATTTGTAGATATTATAAAGGCACTTTCTCATATAATTAATTTGTAATAGATATAGTGGTGTGATAGTGTGAGTGCAGATACGCACCGGTATCTACGATAATGTTGTTTTTTATAAAATGTTCTAATTATAACTATTATGGTTATTAGTGTGATTGTATTGTCTAATAGGTGCGTATTAATGGTTCACTTCTTCGATTTAAAATGTTTCGCGCACTCCGTTATATACCTCCCTCACTTACCACACGTGGATATTTTAGTCCTGTTCAGTGACGGTTCCGCTGAAATACATACACTTTACATGCAAATAAATATTCAGGTTTAATATTCAATGTGGTTATCATACACAATATAACTGATATAATATCTAAATAATGTTCTGAATTATTAGATCTATTTAAACTCTTCCGCCACCTTGTGGTAGGACTGACTAAGAATAAATGAGCTAATTTATTTTTGAAATGATACTCTTTTTCACTGGTAATAACAAGTAGAGGTTTATTAACAATTCAAGATATTATAAAATTTTTGAACAATTAACAATCAGTTGCTAATAACCTTTCGGATAATAATTACAATTCATAAAATTTAAAATAAGACTCTTCTTCGTCTCGAGGCTGGTAAACCTGTTAGTTGTACAATAGTTTAAATTTCAAGAGGTTATGTTCTCTTGTATCAGTGAATTACCATGTTCGTAAGGTTCTTTTAGGTAGCATGATACCAGGTACAAGATGTAATATTAATAATGATATTAAATGAACAATAATTAATAACAAACAAACAAATATAAAAATCGGAAATTAGTACCATATATCTGATAATTATGGTATTATCGTACGCGGGAATGCGCACGCAGTCTATAGTACTCGTTTGACAATTATCAAGCTCGTTGGCTTGCCAGTTAAAATGTATTACCTTATTTTAATAATTCACTTTGAGAATTATTTACTTGCAAGAGAAAAATTTATTAAAAAACTCTTGTTATTATTTCCATCTGGTTTGGACTTTACTTGAGAACAGACATGTAACAGAGGAATTGGCAAGTTACCGTTACGACTCTAAGGTTATGTTATAACGGGTATTGTTATAATGGTTAATTATTTTTTAATATTTGTGATTTCTTAATCTAAGTACAAACACATTATTCGTAATAGTTTGATGTGTCATTATCAGCATTATATTTATTCTTTCGCATGAAAGTTAAAAACGTTTACGTTAAAATATCGAAATAAAATCAAGAAAACAACTTTAGTCAAATTAGCGACTATTGGTATTGCTCGTATTTTGTAATAAATACTTCAAATATAACTCTTTTAATTATGATAAATAATTAAAATATTTATTCAACATATTAATAATTGCGAATTAATACTTCCATTAATTCTGATAAATTCCATCATCGTTTTTGATACTTCGCTTTTTACTGACTTGCGTAGTATCAACATTATTTATTTACAAATATTTTGTTTCTGAATCAATGTTAATTAAATAAAAAATTGTACTCCCTGTTTTTATCTTTCACAACACTCGCAAGTACGATTGATATTATACACTAATCGTACTTAAATAAATATGCACTCCGCACATTTCACTCGCTTATGCTGGTGTAGTTTAAAGGTTATGTGTATGTTGATTTTACTTGTCTCTGTCGCGCACAATTCAAAATTTAAACTTCTTCATATCGGCGAGTGACGTGACCTCTCCGTCTGATGGTCGATCGTGAACTGTCCTGCTTCTTCGAAGCGTCTCTGGCTCGTCTGCCCAATGTTCATTCATTCGATTGGTTGAAAAGACTATACTCTCTAACCCAAAGCCCTTTGGTTTCTTAAAATATTTAATTTTTTAGCAAATTTGGTCTTTGCGTTTGAGGCTTTGTGACGTCAGCACTAGTACAAAACATAATTGAAAAGTTTAAAATCACAATAACTTTCTTAATCTATGTCTTATCGTAAAATGGTTAATAATGTCAGTGAATTGCGGACATCCTGCGCTTTAATTTAAGTTCAAACAAGATTATTTTCCGTCCATTCCTTCTATCACTATAACGATTTTATCAATTATTTATGGTGTATCTTATATTTATAAGTCTATTACACCAAATTTAATTATTTATATTAAAACACTTTTAAATAAACACTCTGAGTCCATATCTCAACTGGTTTGGTTCAAAACTTGGGAATAATTGTTCCCTAAACAATATCTCGTTATGGCGTCTTTGGGCGTCCATATTTGATTTTTCATAAATGTACTTAAAACTAATTTTTCTTATTTAATAACAGTAATACTGCAATCTAATAATACTAGAAACGTCTATTTACATAATTTTACACTAGAATATATGTACATGGCTGTATTTAGTTTACTATTTACATTGTTTTAGTCCTCTCCTATCTCTCTTATACAATTGTTACTTTATTTCTGGTTTTTTCTATACAAATTAGATCATGTACTAATTGTAATTAGTGTACACACATTGTACCTAATTCACTACATATAATGGTTAGCTTTTAGCTATCTCAGAACCCTTCAACTTCTTAGTAATGGGTCTGTTTACTTTGTGTCATAGCATGGTAGTCATTTATTTTTGTTAAAACAATAACTAAATTGTTATTGTTACACTTGATTTGGGTTTCCAAAGTAGTATCAGACATTATTCTGATTCTTGATAACATTTTCAACTACTTTTAACTAAGTTTATATGTCACATTTTGCATACATAACTTGCTCTGCATCGTTTGTTTACATATGGATTCCTCCATCATGGTCATTTGGTTTTTAAATATTTATATAGAAAATGACTGTTTTCATGGTCATAGTCTGTTCTCAGAGTAGCATTAGGTTTTCCCCTTACTACTGGTAACACTCTTAACAATCTGTGTTCAAGCTTTAATACAGTATTTTGGTTAACTAGTTGGTTATATAATGTTTCTGCTTACTTCTGGCTATATGTACATAGTTAGTTAGTTTACAATTTTTGGTTACAATACTGTTATTATTATGTTCAGAATCTGTTCTCACAGTAGTACCAGATGTTTATCTAACTACTGGTAATACTCTCATTGACATTGTTTTGCAATATAATACACTGTCTATTAGGATATAGTATTATTTATAACAAATTCTTGATTGATATCATAGTTGATGGTCATTTATTTACATTAACATGTATGATTTTCTGTTTCATAGGTGTCTTCCCTATGGGGTTATGTAACAATGTACAACATGTTTTAATGCAGTATTTTGCTACTACTAGCATGACTTCAGTATGGTATCTTATTATAATATTTTAATTGTTTTGATACACATGTTTACACAACTTCTTCTTAAACAATAGCACAAATCTTTTTGTATTAATTACAATATCTTTCTGGTCATTGGTTGAATTTAATTCCTGTCACTTTGTTTGATACATAACAAAGGTTTTTTATTGTCAGTTCTCTATGAACAATATTATAATTGTTCGATTTTATTCTATTCTGGTGGTCTTATGATTATCTATTGATCACAGTTTTTATTAAATTATTCACACTAATTGTCTGTGTATATCTGACTATTTAATTCTTGCTGTTTCACTATGAAATTAACATATTTTCTTACACTATAAACCTTATCACTGGGATTGTTTGTGTGGTTTATTCAGTTGAAATTAGTTAACTGGTCACAGGTTTCACATCTATATTAAGTACTCACTGTAATTGTTTGTGGTTCCTTAAATGTTAAACGCTGTTTTTCTTTTCATATTTGATAATCACCATTCCTTCGGTTACTATTATAGTTCTAGTACACTTGGTTTATGCTGAGTCCTTGCATGGTCTATCCATTTTCTTCTTTCTTCATGGTACGTTTCCTTGTCCTTCTGCTTTCTTCTTCTTCAATATTTTCATTGTAGTCACTATCTTCATTTGTTTCCCTCGCTGTTGGAGTTTATTGGTCCTTATTTTGTTGGTTCCCCTCACTGTTGGATCCTATTGGGTCTGATTACTGATACTTTGTTTTGGCTCATGGTCATTTTCTTTCTTCATTTCGTATTTGATGTTGCTATGTTAATATTCTCGTCCTCATCGTTGGATTTTTATACTAATATATTTGTAGATACACACTTTTATATACATTGGTTTATTTATCTAGACATACTTTCATGCTTTTCTCTTACTTGACGTTATATTAGCTTATTTTATGTAACTACCACATTTGGTAACGTTACATATGCCTTCCTATAAGAATTGATTAATTCTGAATTATTATACTATATTTTCCATTGAAGAATTTATCAATTGTTGTACCTTCCATGTCGATTCACATGTTTTTTACATATATCCCTTCACTTTCTTCTATTTGAATCATATTTATTTCTTCTCTATGTAATCATCTCCCTTGTTTATTTAGTTCCCTAATTCCCTAACATAAGCTTAGCTGGGGCAGTTTAGAGCGGCTCACTTTGGCTATTCAACTCAACTGGCCGTACTAACTTCAATAAATATGGAGGCAAATCATCTCCTTCAATAATAATAAATGATTGCTGGCATTATTCATCAGTCAATTCATCTCAAATCATCAAAAAATAATAATAGTGGTCGTTCTTCCGACAAATAATAAATATCCTTGGTATTAATTCATGCATCTGCGGTTTATACATTGTTATACTCTCTTTTTCTTGATTCAACTCAACTAAATTCTTCACATATTATAGGGATAGTTTGCTTTACACTTCATCACTGGTATACTTTCATGATTATCTTCGTTAGTATATTACTTTTCATTCTCCTTCATCATCGATTAATCTCTTCATTTTGTATCACGTTGAACGTCATCTCGTCATTTTCTTCATTTCATGTTTCATTCTTCTAGATATAATTCATAAGTACATTTATTTTTGTTCTTCCTCATGGTTTTTGTTGGTATATATATTCCATGTGGTGTTGGCTTTTCTCTAGTAAAATACACTAGAAACAATGTGGTTGTGTGTGGTGGCTTGTCTACATTAATACATTTCTTTGGGTTTATTCTTCCAACTTCTCATCTGCTCCTTCTTCCTTCAATAGTACGGGTAAGATGTTCTTATTTACTTGTTGACGTGGCTCTTGGAAATATTTGTGCCAGGGATGTAATTTGTCTTTCTCGTATGTTCATCTCTTTTATATAGTACGGGTAGGATGTTAAATTTTACTTGTTGACTTGGCTCTTGGAAATATTTGTGCCAGGGATGTAAGTTGTCTTTCTCGTATGTTCATCTCTTTTATATAGTACGGGTAGGATGTTAAATTTTACTTGTTGACTTGGCTCTTGGAAATATCTGTGCCATAGATGGAGGGTGTCGTTCTCGTATGTTCATCTTCTTTTATATAGTACGGGTATGATGTTCTTATTACTGGTTGACTAGGCTCTTGAAATAATGATTTTATCTCATATATGCCGTGGATGTAGGGTGTCAGTCTCGTATTTTACTCTTCTTTTTATTAGTACGGGTAAGGTGTTCTTGTTACTTGTTGACGTGGCTCTTGGAAATATTTGTGCCAGGGATGTAATTTGTCTTTCTCGTATATTCATCTCTTTTATATAGTACGGGTATGATGTTCTTATTACTGGTTGACTTGGCTCTTGGAAATAATGATTTTATCTCATATATGCCGTGGATGTAGGGTGTCAGTCTCGTATGTTCATCTCTTTTATATAGTACGGGTATGATGTTCTTATTACTGGTTGACTTGGCTCTTGGAAATAATGATTTTATCTCATATATGCCGTGGATGTAGGGTGTCAGTCTCGTATATTCATCTTCTTTTATATAGTACAGGTATGATGTTCTTATTATTGGTTGACGTGGCTCTTGGAAATAATTATGCCATAGTTGTAGTGTGTCGGCCTCGTATGTTCATCTCTTTTTATATAAGTACGGGTAAGGTGTTCTTGTTACTTGTTGACGTGGCTCTTGGAAATATTTGTGCCAGGGATGTAAGTTGTCTTTCTCGTATATTCATCTCTCTTATATAGTACGGGTATGATGTTCTTATTACTTGTTGACGTGGCTCTTGGAAATAATGATTTTATCTCATATATGCCGTGGATGTAGGGTGTCAGTCTCGTATGTTCATCTTCTTGTTATTAGTACGGGTAAGGTGTTCTTGTTACTGGTTGACGTGGCTCTTGGAAATAATTATGCCATAGTTGTAGTGTGTCGGCCTCGTATGTTCATCTCTTTTTATATAAGTACGGGTAAGGTGTTCTTGTTACTTGTTGACGTGGCTCTTGGAAATATTTGTGCCAGGGATGTAAGTTGTCTTTCTCGTATGTTCATCTCTCTTATGTAGTACGGGTATGATGTTCTTATTACTGGTTGACTTGGCTCTTGGAAATAATGATTTTATCTCATATATGCCGTGGATGTAGGGTGTCAGTCTCGTATGTTCATCTCTTTTATATAGTACGGGTATGATGTTCTTATTACTTGTTGACTAGGCTCTTGGAAATATCATGTATCATTCATACATTTGTGCCATGGTTGGTATGTGTCTTTCTCGTATATTACTCTTCTTTTTATTTGTTCTCGATTATTCATAAATACAATGTTCTGAATCCTTTACATAAATTCTTTGGGAACATGTTTTCTCACATTATAAAATTACAATATATATTCAATGTTCATTACATAGTTATACAGTTACTTCTCATTTAATATAAACACATAATAATCTTCATAACAATAATACATCCTTTTTTTCTTTAGTCAACATCTATTTTTATAATCATACTTTCACTTTTCACTTTTTTAAATAACAATAATCTTCATGGCCACATTTCATTTTTTCATCTTGATATAGTCAACAGTTATATTCATAAGTATATTTTCATTTTTCATAACAAATATTTTCATCCTTTACATAATATCCTCAATAAAATAATTCTTATCGCTATCTTTTCACTTTTAGTCCCATATTTTAATTGTCGATATATCTTTTCATTGAAGTTTGGTTGTAAGTACCCTTTATCTTTTTGGTTATAGGGTCCTGCAATTCATAAGTGTTGTTTAAATTGTTCTTAGTTACAGTATACGGTCCGGTGTATAGCAGTAGCAGTTTTTTCGCAATGCCCTCGATTGTACTTGGGAGTTCTCTATTTTTGATAAGTACTTTGTCTCCTACTTCATATTTGATAACTCTGGGTTGCGATTTTTTGTATTTGAGCCTCAGTTTGTTGGCTCGTTCAACTGCATTATTATAGAATTTGGTTCTGTTAAATTTGACCTCTGCTTCCATTGGAAAATTAATTATCTCTGTGATTTCCCGGGGTGGTCTTTGCTCATACATAGCCATGTAGGGTGTTTCGTCAGTCGATTGATGATAGGCTAGATTTAGGAAGTCTTCAGCCGGGGATAGATACTCCTCCCATTTCCTCTGCTGGCTGTGACAGTAGGTTCTTAAAATCCTTCCTACTTCTCTCAACACTCTCTCAGCAGGGTTGCTGTTGGGGTGATACACCGATGTTTTGTATGTCTTTATTCCCAGATGGATTAATGTTTCCCGCCACTTTCGTCCTCGGAACTGCGTTCCATGGTCTGTAATTATCGACATTGGTTTACCCACTTCGGGTATATACTTGTTTATGACTATCTCCAGTATTTTACTTGTCGTAGCTCGATTAAGTGGGTACAGCTTAGTGTACTTGGTGTAGTGGTCAAATATGATGATTATATACTTATATTGGTGTCTTCCACCACTCCGTGGAAATGTCCACAAATGTCCAAGAAAATTTTTTCTAACTTTGCCATTGATGTAATCGGTATCATTACTCCTTCTCGTTTCTCATTGCTGCATTTTACCAATTGGCAAATATGACAATTCTGGACATACTTTCTGACTTTTCTATTCATGTCCTTGAAATGCACATGTTCCTGCAATGCTTTTACGACCTTTACTGCGCCCATGTGACCATAGCGTATGTGGTAGTCGATGGTCAGTTCTTTTTCTAGGACTTGTGGTATAACTACCTTCCATTTTTCACCATCTTTATTATGTTTGGTGAATAATAATTGATTATGAGTACAGTAGAAATGTTTTATGTTCTCATCATTGTTTGCTAACTTTTGAATAATCAATGATACTTTGGGATCTTGTTTTTGATGAATGGTTATATCCGATAATATGTTAGTGAGTTCAGATGTGCTTTTCAGTAGGTGGTAGACTTTCGCAATGGTTTCCCTTTCTCCTTCAAATGTCTGGGCGTTGATGTTTATTCGGGAAAACACGTCTGCAGTTATGTTGCTCTTCCCTGGTATGTACTCCCACTGTATGTTGTATTCTTGGAGTGTAAGAGTCCATCTCGTTAATCTACCGTGCTTTAACTTGCAATTCTTAAGGAATGAAATAGATTTGTGGTCTGTCCTCACTGTTACTGGATATCCCAAAATGAAAGTTCTAAATTTTTCGCAAGCAAACACTATACTCAACAATTCCTTTTCCGTTGTATGGTATTACGTTCGCACTTGTTTAAAGTTCGGCTTGCGAAACTGATCACTTGATGATTCCCTTCTTGGTCTTCTTGGTATAATACAGAACCAAGGCTTAGGTCGCTAGCGTCACAGTTCATGAAAAACTGCTTCTCAAAATTAGGGTGATGCAGCATAACAGTTTCGAGAAACTTTTCTTTAATTAATTCAAAGGTAGAGTCTTGATCTGACCCCCACTTCCATTTTTCCTTCGAGGATAGTTGTGCCGAAAATCGAGCTGTCAGTTCAGAATAATTGTTTTGGAATTTTCGATAATAATTACAGATTCCGAGGAACGATTGTAATTGCTTTTTATTCTGTGGTACGGGGAAACGCTGGATTGCCTCCATCTTTTCCTGGGATGGTGTAATTCCATACTCTGACAAGTTAAACCCCAAAAATTGCACTTCCTTGCGATCAGTTGTGATTTGTCTAATTTAAGTGTAATATGGTTGTCTTCCAATTTTTTTAATACTTGTGCCACCCGGTTACAGTGCTCTTCCCAATTGTTAGATGCGATTAAGAGGTCGTCGACATATACTGTCGTAAATTGTAATGTGCTGTGACCCAGTATCTCGTCCATACATTTGACGAATATGGCCACTGAGTTCACTAAGCCGAATGGTAATCTCTTAAAATGGTAATTACGGCCTTCAAAAATAAACGCTGTGAACTTTCTGCTATTCGGGTGCAGTTCGACCTGCCAATATCCGCAGACCGTATCCCATATACTGTAAAATTTGGTGCCATAAAATCTCTTTAGTATTTCATCGATTTCTCCAGGCGATGTCCTGTCATTGATTATGGACTTGTTGAGTTCACGTGCATCCAAACAAATTCTTACTGCACCGTTTTTCTTGGGTACAGCGACAATAGGATTGGTGTACGGGGAATTGCTTACTTCAATTATATCATTTTCTATTAATCTTTGGATTTCCTTTCGTACAGCTTCTTTAAGTGAAAAGGCGATAGGGTAAGATTTTCGCTTGAATTCTGTCTGGTCCTTGAATTTTAATTCACATTGGAAGTTCTTTATTTTCCCAGGTGTATCAGAAAATACGTGACGATATTGATACAGTAGAACTTGGCTAATTCGAAGCTGAAGGGACCAGTAAAAAATTCGAATTATCCAAAAATTCGAATTAGGAAAACTTTTAATAACGGTAGAAAAATCAAATCAAAAACCGAAATTCAGTAAAGCAATAGGTTATTTTAATAAACTATTTCCTTAGACATATGTATTACAAACGTATAAACATGTTTCAGTACAAAATATAGCATTTACAGTTTTTTAAAAAAGCTAGAAACTTTTGATTGCATTTTGCAGTTAATACACTGAGTTGTAGTAAACTCTTCAAGTTTATTAAGTGCTTGGAAAATAGCGTCACTTACGTTCTGCTGTCCTTCAACAAACCGTCTCAAGTCTTGAATGTAATTTGATGCCTGTGAAGCCGTTGGAATCGGTATCTCTGGAAGTTCTAGCTGGTCCCCTTCTTCATCTGAAGATGTACCATCATTTCTTTTGTTCATAACATCAGCCACGATCTCCGCATCTGTCTGTTCACCGCACACCGCCAAGTCTTCATCCATGTTTACAAACTCTTCGTAACGAATGCCTGCGTCATGTCCAACATCTTCCCAGTTATCCATAGTGGGTACGACTTCTCTAGCAGCTTTATTCTCCTCTTCACCTTCAATGTGGCAGAAACCACCTTTACGAAAACAATTAGCAGTTGTTTTTTGCGTAACTTGGTTCCAAGCACTGTTGCACATGCGGGCAGCTTGAAGGATGTTAATCTTGATATTTTCGTGCTCATCTAAATAAGCACCTGACAGAATGTTTTGGACCACAAGCCGTCTGTAAAAATGCTTAAAATTTGTTATTACACCTTGGTCCATAGGTTGAACTACTGAAGTCATGTTTGGAGGGAAAAACACAACCTTTACATTTTCCATCACAGGAATAGTGTTGTGCGCTGTACAGTTGTCAATAAACAAGACGATTCTTCTGTTTTGATTCCGAAATTTCCTGTTGATTTTCAAAAGCCATCTTTCGAAAATTTCACCTGTCATCCAGGCTTTATTGTTTGATTCATATTCAACTGGTTTCGTTTTTACATTTTTGAAACAACGTGGGTTGGCTGACTTCCCTATCATTAGCAAAGGCAGTTTTTCCGAGCCATCCATGTTTGCTCCGATTAAAAGTGTTATGCGCTCCTTGCTGTGTTTGCTGCCACTACAACTTTCTCCTTTAAAAGCAAGTGTTTTGTTGGGGGTGCATTTGAAGAATAAGCCCGTCTCGTCTACGTTAAAAATGTCTTTAGCATCTTTATCAGAAATCATTTGCAACAAATCGTCTGTCCATGAATTTGCAGCTTCAACGTCAACAGATCCACTTTCCCCACAAACAGTTTTGAAAGACATGCCATTCCTTTCTTTAAAACCATCGAGCCAACCAGTGCTGGCCTTAAAATCATTTTTCCCTAAGCTAGATGCGAATTCCTCAGCTTTGGCTCTGACAAGGGGCCCACTGACTGGAATTTTTTTGTCCCTTGCTTGCTTAAACCACTTCACTACACATTCATCCACGTCAGGATTTTCTGGTCCTCGCGCTCTTTTCCTATCTTTGTCGCTGGCTTTACACACACTATTCAAAATCTTCTCTTTATTTTTTAGATACGTTGAAAGCGTATTTGGCGGTATCCCGAATTCCTTGGCAATTTCAGATTTCTTTTTTTGTCCCTTTTCCACTTCCCGTATAACGGCAACTTTTTCGGCAAATGTCAATGATTTGTATTGGGTCCGTGTTGGTTTTGAAAGGGCCATGATGAACACACAACACAATAAAACTGCACAATAAGTGTCACTAAAACACACCAGTCTGTATATACAGTACTGTATAAAGAAAGGAACGGTCTCTCACTACAGGACACAGCTCGCACAGTAGAAACTCAAAAAGACTTAACACTTCCACGAATGCAGGCAGACTGAACTGAAAGCAACAGTGAGGGTGGCTGACTGACAAGGCGTGGAACAAGGGACAATGGCGGATGGTACCGTTACACGAGCCAGTCATGTGTCATCGCCAGATACTGACGGCAATTCCACGAATTTGACACAAAAGACAAGCGCCTGTTCACAAAGGGCGATGCCTGCTTGTCTGTTTCCAGTCGTGTCTCTATTGTTACGTGGTCTAGCCCATACAGCAGGCGATTTTTTGTAGTTAGAGCAAAATTTTTATTTCGAATTAACCAAAAAAAGTTCGAATTACAGACGATGTTTTTGCATGGTTTTACATAGGATATTCAAGGGACCACGGTAAAAGTTCGAATTATCCACGAATTCGAATTATGCACGTTCGAATTAGCCAAGTTCTACTGTAGTATATATTTATCAGCTGGTCCCGTTGTTCCCAAGTCAACTCATGGCTATTCTGGTTGGTTTTAAACTCTCTGATTTCATTAATTTTTTCCAACCATAATGCTTCCTCTGGACTGTTGTGAATTTCTTGGTTGATGGCGCCTTCCTGATGTTCATGGCCTTCCCTGATGTAATATATTACATGTTCCGAGGGTGCCTTCCTATATTCTGTTAAATTGGCGGTCCACTCAACTTCTTCTGCCTTCATCACCACAGTATTTGCATCCATATTAATTATGGCTGTGTATTTTCGTAATATGTCGCAACCAATGAGTAGAGTGAAAGGTAGTCCGCTGGCTACAAGGAATACCATCGGTATTGTTTTCCCATTGCTTGATACGTCCAGTTGCACCTGTTGTCGAATAGTTTTATTCTGACGTCCGGTGGCTCCGATGAGTATTATGTTGTTAATTGGTAAGGTTGGTATGGTAGCTTTATTTTCTGATTGGATCCTGTCCAATTCCATTTTGTCAATCAATGATACGTTGGCCCCGGTATCTACCATTGCTGTGGCATTTGTGTTGTTGACTTTCACAGATATATACGCGATTTCACTGTTGCTCGCATCTCCGATAACACTTTCTTTCTCTTCCATTAAATCCTTTCTTATGTTCTTGAGGTAATTGTTCTGGTATGTTTTACGATGATTCGAATGTTTCGCCAAAATATCAGACCCAATGGTCCGGTTCAGTGAGGGTGTTGTTGGTCTTTTCACTACCGGTTGGCATTTAAAGGCAGGTCACCGTTTTCGTGCCTGTCTTGGGACGTTGATGCTATGGGTTCCTGGTTTCCAGGCCCACGTCCGTTGTGATAAACTTCCGTAGTCTGCGTGACTGTTCTTTGACCTCCACTGCTGTCGCTTCCATTGGATTGATAGCCGGACTCTCGTTCTTCTCTATCACTATTACTGGAGTTATTGTGTTGGTATGAAAACTCCTCCGTCCTTGGTAATAGTTTCTACGATTCCCACCTCGGCTGGCATGGGTGTAGTGTACCCTACGGAAATGATTGTTATTTTGATTACCATTACCTTGTCGTGGTTGATGATTGGGAGATTGGTTTTGATATGGCCTGTAGTAATTATTACCTCTTTGGTAGTGTGTGTCTCTCTGGTATCCACCTGGACGATGGTTGTTATAATTTCCCCTATTCACGTTGTTGCCACCTCCGTCTTGGCGTGGTATTGGTTGGTTTTGAAATCTTGGTGGATGGTTAAAATTTCTTCCTGGGCTACTTCTGTCATTGTGAATGGTGGGGTTATTACTTCCAGGCCCTCCCCGATCATATGCTGGGCTAGATACTTGTCGGTTTCGTTGATAATACCTTCAAATTTTCCATTTGTAATGTCGTCTCTGATGATGTTTTGGGTGGCTTCCGACCAGTACTTTTGTTTAAAAGCCGTTTTAAAAGTGTCATAGCTCCCTACTTCGTGACGGGTTGCTGTCCACCAATTGTCGACTGTATTTTTAAAAGATTCATCCAACATCCCCTTAATGATGGACCATCTGCTTTCTCGGTTTCTGTGTATTATCTCTTCTATCCTTTCTAAGAATTCTAATGGATTTTTAGAATATGTTCGGAATTCAATCTGGTCCCTGCCTTCTAGGTGACTTAATCCGGATAGGATATTTGGGATGGTTCGCAAACGAATCATCTCGTCTCTGATGTCGTCCAACTCTCTCCGTTGACGTTCTGTTAATTGGGTTTTGTCGTTATGCACTTGCTGCTTAATAGCGTCCACTTTCACAGAGACTTCTTCGCACTTTTCATTTAACGTCGACTGCACTAGCTTCATCTCCGTTTGTTCCTGTGCTATCACTCCTAGTCGTGCACTGTGTGTCTTCTCCACCTCGCTAATATGCCGGTTGATGTCCTTTTCTGTCTGTACTAATTTCAGGCTGGTGTTTTCTCCCTCTTTTCGTACTTCAGACATCTCGACATTAATTTGTGTTGTTAATATGGCCATTTGTTTTTCGATTTCCTCAACATTTTCTCCCAATCTTCTTTCAATCATTTCTACTGTATCCTTAGTAGTTTCTTCCATCTTGTCACTGTTGATATTTATCTGTTGCCATATTCTTTCATGGTCCGCTTGTATGGTTTCGACATCTCGATTGAATTTAGCATTAATTTCATCAATCTTCTGGTTGGTCTGATCAGTTTTTACTCCCAACTCATTAGATAAGTCTTCCTTCATTATGGCCATTTTCTTCTCTAATAATTCTTCGGTTTTCTTCTGCCCGTCTTCCATCCTCCTATTGGTTTCATTTATCTGGTTATTAAATTCTTCCTTTAATAATTCCATATTTTTCTGGCTCTCCCTCTGGCCTTCTTCTATTTTTTGGTTGGTGGATCGACTAGTCTCGTCCAGCTTCTTGATCCGATCGCAGAAGTTTGATTGTTCTAGGTCCTCCAAACAACGTTAACTGCCGCTTTAAACTCGTCATCTGAGGGAAATACCCTCCCCCAGGAAAGTTTTGACATTTGGGAGTAGTTAAAAGTCAGATGGAGCTAAATCAGGCAAATAAGGTGATACTGCAACAGAT
This sequence comes from Magicicada septendecula, assembly GCA_034769895.1. Taxonomy (NCBI): domain Eukaryota; kingdom Metazoa; phylum Arthropoda; class Insecta; order Hemiptera; family Cicadidae; genus Magicicada; species Magicicada septendecula. The sequence goes on along the minus strand of CM068370.1, from coordinate 41,868,061 downwards.
TGTACTTCAACTCTGCAATTTTTGCCATAAAAACAATGCATGCATGAAGTCTTGCATTATCCTCCTGCTATTTCTGTACATAACATGATATTTATTTCAGAAATGTTTTTCATTTATTTGGTGTAAAAGGATAGCATGGTGCCTCTTCATCATTTGACCCTTTCATGATAATCTATTAACAATACTCCCTTAGCATCTCAGAGAATCAAAGCCGGCGTTCCAGCATATGAAATTGATTTTGCCTTCTTTGGAAACAGAGAACCACTGTACATACATTGTTTTGACTGGTGTTTTGTTTTGGGATGAAATGTTTGACCCAGGTTGTATTAGCCATTACAAGTCTACAAATAAACTGTAGCAAATCATCACCCAGCATATCATTCGTGTCATTAAAAATTTGTGTTGATGTTAAATTTGATGGTGCACGACATTAGATCTTCCCTTTTTACAACAGTGCACCAAGAAATGACCTTGAGAGATGACTTTGCTTACACAACTGTTTGTTATTAACAACACAGCAGACCAACTAGATGCTTTACATCTATTCATGGGGCAAATTTCTGTCTGGAAAAGGCAGTAATGAAAGGTTTAAGATTACACTGTTAACTTACCTCTCTTCTATCATAACATGTACTTGCTTTGATGTGGTTCTTAGGCTCTTCGTATCGCTATGCTTGTCTTTGTCTGTAGTGCTTAGAGCGTCCCTTAATATCAACAGTCAACTCCAGTCTCTGCCTTCCTCTATAGTACTTCCCATTCACTGGGCTCCCATCACCAAAATCATTACTCCTGGCTGTCTCAACTAGTGACCCACCACTCCATGGTCTTGTCTTCACAAACCACTCCGTTCTCCCATTGTTTCCAGAACCTGTTAATTTTTTTAAATTACTTTGCCCATCCAGTATGTTGTTAATATTCTTAGCACATGTTAGCATGTAGCAGCACATTTCAAGTGCTTCTGTGGTTCTGTCTTTCACCTTTCCAAATTATCTAGATTCCACATCCAGCTTGTGTAAAGTCATGCTGCAAACATGTAACTTGAGGAATTTCTTCCTAATTCCTAGCCCAGTATTTGACAACAGCAAATTAGTTTCTCCATTTGGCCTGTGCTGTGACACCACTTCTTCCAAGTTAACGGTTATCGGTTTTAATATTTACAGAATCTCTACTTTTGTTTCCAACTTCTGTTCTTGTAATCATTTGTCCACAAAATTCAATGGTGTTTATAAATATACCTTGTTTTCTACTTTGCCTTAAATTACTTTGCCCATCCAAAATGTTGTTAATATTCTTAGCACATGTTAGCATGTAGCAGCACATTTCAAGTGCTTCTGTGGTTCTGTCTTTCACCTTTCCAAATTATCTAGATTCCACATCCAGCTTGTGTAAAGTCATGCTGCAAACATGTAACTTGAGGAATTTCTTCCTAATTCCTAGCCCAGTATTTGACAAAAGCAAATTAGTTTCTCCATTTGGCCTGTGCTGTGACACCACTTCTTCCGAGTTAACGGTTACCGGTTTTAATATTTACAGAATCTCTACTTTTGTTTCCAACTTCTGTTCTTGTAATCATTTTGTGATGGTACAATTCTGGTACAATCCTAAATTTATAAAAACATGGTACAAAAGACCATAATTATTGTATTTAATTTTTAACAATTATTGGTAATAAATTTTGTAATATTTCATAATCCCTGTAAAGTTTTGGTGAGTGGACTATATAATATTTTATACAACGCAGATTGGAATTGACAGGATTTCGATCGCTTTCATTGTAAAATGGCAAAACAGCAAAAAATCGTGTGTCACAGATAGAGATAACGAGCCTAGTCCTGATGACGTCAGATGAAGGAATGCATATTTCCGTAAACAACTCAATGCTTGGCTATATGAACAAAGCCTGGTGACGTCGCTTTTGCCCCACCTACGCAATGTTAAACAAAGACTCTGTGTCATATTCTCCTGGACAGTGAACGTAGCCGGCCGGCAGGGATTCACTAAGAGTGAATTTATAACTTTTACACCACCAAAAGTGGTTAACAACCAAAGTGTTTTAATTAACAGTAATACCTTACCATTCGGTAAGGTGTAATCATCTAAGATGTGATCGTTAATACAGTCGACGAACTCGCGGTGTGCGACGTTCTACCGAAAAACAACGGCAGCTAAGTATTAGCTATCCACTATATTTTATCATTCAAGTACATCAACATCATTATAATGACCAATTCAAAATTCATTCAAATGAGCTCATAAAATAAAATATTGTACCAGAGAATGAGAGAGAGAGAGAGAGAGCGTGAACTAAATAACTCTAGTGCTGGGTTGTGCAAGATTAATTGTTTATCATGGTTAGTATATCTTAGTATACCAGATTTTATTATTTTGTTACAAATGTTTCTTTTGGAGGGTAAAAAACCTGTAATTCTTATCAATGTTTAGGTTCAGATAAATGGGAACACGCCCCGAGGCGTAAAACGTGCATGTTTGGCACACATTTTTAAATATGTCTTTTAAATATGTTTATATGAATAAAGGGTAATGTCATTGGTAAAAGTTACAAGTATGAGTGAGTTATTTCAGGTAACACATTTTGTCATTACTGGTTCGTTAACCCGAATCTTGGACCGTAAGGTAAGCTTAATTTCATATGTTGTTGATTTACATCATGGCGCCCGGAACTATCCAATGTTGTATTTGCTAAATAAATTTTATGTGACACTAATTTGTAGAATCACAATTTGTCCACAAAATTCAATGGTGATTATAAATATACCTTGTTTTCTAAAAATAGAAGCCATATTATCAGTAAATCCTAATATTTTTATACTCTTTCCATGACGTGTAATTCCAGTCTTGAAAGTCTATTATTTCCTTTACAGCGCTGTAAAGTATTCTCCTGTAATGGTAATAAATTTTTATAATTGTAAATTTAATTGTTTTTTATTTGGAGGATGTTTTAACGGATGTGATAAAGAAGGAAGTGTATGTAGAAGAAGAAGAGACTAAACAGGTAAAATATGCACAAACCTGATTATGTAACCTACAGCTAATGTGTTAGATTGTTCGATGCATTGTACTACTTGAGATTGAGACTAGGATTATATTCATTTATAGATATTTAATTTAAATATCAACAGAATACACAGAATACCAGCCTCACAGTATTGTAAAAGCAAAAACCAGATGTGATTAAGTAAGTAAAATCACACACACACACATTGTGCAGAGTGCAGATATTTATTAGAAAAAATTGATGGATAATTCTATTTATTTCAAATTTATTTTTAACACCTCATTATGTACTCTGTAAGTCATGGAGAAGACAAATAAAATTTTATAATTTTTCAATTTGCAGTATATTTTGCCACTTGTAAATTCTATCCTAAAAGAAGAACTATCTGTAAAAGAAGAACAATCTATAAAAGAAGAACTGTCTTTAAAAGAAGAACTGTGTGTAATGGGAGAACTAAGTGTAAAAGAAGAACTATTTGTAAATGAAGTACTCGTCAAAGAACAGAATGAACAGATTATTGATCAGGTATAGTACACAAATATATATCTCTAGGAATCATTATTATGTATGATTCAGCCAAAATATTTTGTATCAGTCACCATTTTGTAAGTTACAAAGGTTGGCATTTTGTAATCCATTCATGTTGCTGGCAGCCAACACTACAGTGGCACCTTATCACCTTGATTTATTAGGCAGTTATCTTCTTGCTAAATTGGTACATATCTATGTGCAGCTAGTCCGAACATCTCTGTCCTTTAGTCAAATTTGCCTTTGTACTAACTCTAATTGTATTATACTGGGTAAATACTCTACCCTACAGACTTGGAACTTTTTTGAGCAACTGGGTGGCTGCCATTAGTGAATGGACGACCCTGTCATCTTGGCAACACACTCCTTCCCACTTGAATGCTGTTGACTGTGCTCGGGTGTACTGGTCTTTGCGTGAAGCTGTTGTGGATCACTATTATGAAGATCAGTCCAGTTGGGCATCATCTTCTCTGCTGTCAGGCAAATTTATTGGCAACCTAAAACTCAAATCGGACTGTCAGTCTTGTGCATCTGCCTTTTGTGCAGACATTTCCTCCTGGCCTCAATTTGGTGGGAGTCTTTAATTAGTTTGTAAAATGTGTCATTCTGGTATCATTTTTATATTTCAACATAGTCTCCGTGTAATTCAACATACTTGGTCCAGCGATGCTGCAGTGCTTTTATCCGATCGCAGACGTTTGATTGTTCTAGGTCCTCCAAACAACGTTAACTGCTGCTGTCAACTCGTCATCTGAGGAAAACGCCCTCCCCCAGGGAAGTTTTGACATTTGGGAGTAGTTAAAAGTCAGATGGAGCTAAATCAGGCAAATAAGGTGATACTGCAACAGATTGTACTTCAACTCTGCAATTTTTGCTATAAAAATAATGCGTGCATGAAGTCTTGCATTATCCTGCTGCTATTTCTGTACTTAACCTGATATTTATTTCTCAAATGTTTTTCATTTATTTGGTGTAAAAGGTTAGCATGGTGCCTCTTCATCATTTGACCCTTTTGTGATAATTATTATATATTATAATCTATTAACAATACTCCCTTAGCATCTCAGACAATCAAAGCCGGCTTTCCAGCATATGAAATTGATTTTGCCTTCTTTGGAAACAGAGAACCACTGTACATACATTGTTTTGACTGGTGTTTTGTTTTGTAATGAAATGATGGACCCAGGTTGTATTAGCCATTACAAGTCTACAAATAACCTGTAGCAGATGATCACCCAACATATCTTTCGTCTCGTTAAAAATTTGTGTTGATGTTAAACCTTTTTCTAACAAGAAATTTGATGGTGTACGACACCAGATCTTCCCTTTTTTCAACAGTGCACCAAGAAATGACCGTGAGAGATGACTTTGTTTACACAACCGTTTGTTATTAACAACACAGCAGACCAACTAGATGCTTTACATCTATTCATGGGGCAAATGTAGTGTCATAGTCCAGTGAAAAACAGAAGCACAAAAATACCTAGATTGTAGACCATGAGCTTTTGAAATTCCCCTTATATGAAGATCACTAGACGCACAAATTTCTGTCTGGAAAAGGCAGTAATGAAAGGTTTAAGATTACACTGTTAACTTACCTCTCTTCTATCATAACATGTACTTGCTTTGATGTGGTTCTTAGGCTCTTCGTATCGCTATGCTTGTCTTTGTCTGTAGTGCTTAGAGCGTCCCTTAATATCAACAGTCAACTCCAGTCTCTGCCTTCCTCTATAGTACTTCCCATTCACTGGGCTCCCATCACCAAAATCATTACTCCTGGCTGTCTCAACTAGTGACCCACCACTCCATGGTCTTGTCTTCACAAACCGCTCCGTTGTCCCATTGTTTCCAGAACCTGTTAATTTTTTTAAATTACTTTGCCCATCCAGTATGTTGTTAATATTCTTAGCACATGTTAGCATGTAGCAGCACATTTCAAGTGCTTCTGTGGTTCTGTCTTTCACCTTTCCAAATTATCTAGATTCCACATCCAGCTTGTGTAAAGTCATGCTGCAAACATGTAACTTGAGGAATTTCTTCCTAATTCCTAGCCCAGTATTTGACAACAGCAAATTAGTTTCTCCATTTGGCCTGTGCTGTGACACCACTTCTTCCAAGTTAACGGTTATCGGTTTTAATATTTACAGAATCTCTACTTTTGTTTCCAACTTCTGTTCTTGTAATCATTTGTCCACAAAATTCAATGGTGTTTATAAATATACCTTGTTTTCTACAAATAGTAGCCATATTATTAGTAAATCCTAACATTTTTATACTCTTTCCATGCCGTGTAATTCCAGTCTTGAAAGTCTATTATTTCCTTTGCAGCGCATGTATAGTATTCTCCTGTAATGGTAATAAATTTTTATAATTGTAAATTTAATTGTTTTTTATTTGTAGGATGTTTTAACGGATGTGATAAAAAAGGAAGTGGATGTAGAAGAAGAAGAGACTAAACAGGTAAAATATGCACAAACCTGATTATGTAACCCAGAGCTAATGTGTTAGGTTGTTCAATGCATTGTACCACTTGAGATTGAGACTAGGATTACATTCATTTGTAGATATTATAAAGGCACTTTCTCATATAATTAATTTGTAATAGATATAGTGGTGTGATAGTGTGAGTGCAGATACGCACCGGTATCTACGATAATGTTGTTTTTTATAAAATGTTCTAATTATAACTATTATGGTTATTAGTGTGATTGTATTGTCTAATAGGTGCGTATTAATGGTTCACTTCTTCGATTTAAAATGTTTCGCGCACTCCATTATATACCTCCCTCACTTACCACACGTGGATATTTTAGTCCTGTTCAGTGACGGTTCCGCTGAAATACATACACTTTACATGCAAATAAATATTCAGGTTTAATATTCAATGTGGTTATCATACACAATATAACTGATATAATATCTAAATAATGTTCTGAATTATTAGATCTATTTAAACTCTTCCGCCACCTTGTGGTAGGACTGACTAAGAATAAATGAGCTAATTTATTTTTGAAATGATACTCTTTTTCACTGGTAATAACAAGTAGAGGTTTATTAACAATTCAAGATATTATAAAATTTTTGAACAATTAACAATCAGTTGCTAATAACCTTTCGGATAATAATTACAATTCATAAAATTTAAAATAAGACTCTTCTTCGTCTCGAGGCTGGTAAACCTGTTAGTTGTACAATAGTTTAAATTTCAAGAGGTTATGTTCTCTTGTATCAGTGAATTACCATGTTCGTAAGGTTCTTTTAGGTAGCATGATACCAGGTACAAGATGTAATATTAATAATGATATTAAATGAACAATAATTAATAACAAACAAACAAATATAAAAATCGAAAATTAGTACCATATATCTGATAATTATGGTATTATCGTACGCGGGAATGCGCACGCAGTCTATAGTACTCGTTTGACAATTATCAAGCTCGTTGGCTTGCCAGTTAAAATGTATTACCTTATTTTAATAATTCACTTTGAGAATTATTTACTTGCAAGAGAAAAATTTATTAAAAAACTCTTGTTATTATTTCCATCTGGTTTGGACTTTACTTGAGAACAGACATGTAACAGAGGAATTGGCAAGTTACCGTTACGACTCTAAGGTTATGTTATAACGGGTATTGTTATAATGGTTAATTATTTTTTAATATTTGTGATTTCTTAATCTAAGTACAAACACATTATTCGTAATAGTTTGATGTGTCATTATCAGCATTATATTTATTCTTTCGCATGAAAGTTAAAAACGTTTACGTTAAAATATCGAAATAAAATCAAGAAAACAACTTTAGTCAAATTAGCGACTATTGGTATTGCTCGTATTTTGTAATAAATACTTCAAATATAACTCTTTTAATTATGATAAATAATTAAAATATTTATTCAACATATTAATAATTGCGAATTAATACTTCCATTAATTCTGATAAATTCCATCATCGTTTTTGATACTTCGCTTTTTACTGACTTGCGTAGTATCAACATTATTTATTTACAAATATTTTGTTTCTGAATCAATGTTAATTAAATAAAAAATTGTACTCCCTGTTTTTATCTTTCACAACACTCGCAAGTACGATTGATATTATACACTAATCGTACTTAAATAAATATGCACTCCGCACATTTCACTCGCTTATGCTGGTGTAGTTTAAAGGTTATGTGTATGTTGATTTTACTTGTCTCTGTCGCGCACAATTCAAAATTTAAACTTCTTCATATCGGCGAGTGACGTGACCTCTCCGTCTGATGGTCGATCGTGAACTGTCCTGCTTCTTCGAAGCGTCTCTGGCTCGTCTGCCCAATGTTCATTCATTCGATTGGTTGAAAAGACTATACTCTCTAACCCAAAGCCCTTTGGTTTCTTAAAATATTTAATTTTTTAGCAAATTTGGTCTTTGCGTTTGAGGCTTTGTGACGTCAGCACTAGTACAAAACATAATTGAAAAGTTTAAAATCACAATAACTTTCTTAATCTATGTCGTATCGTAAAATGGTTAATGTCAGTGAATTGCGGACATCCTGCGCTTTAATTTAAGTTCAAACAAGATTATTTTCCGTCCATTCCTTCTATCACTATAACGATTTTATCAATTATTTATGGTGTATCTTATATTTATAAGTCTATTACACCAAATTTAATTATTTATATTAAAACACTTTTAAATAAACACTCTGAGTCCATATCTCAACTGGTTTGATTCAAAACTTGGGAATAATTGTTCCCTAAACAATATCTCGTTATGGCGTCTTTGGGCGTCCATATTTGATTTTTCATAAATGTACTTAAAACTAATTTTTCTTATTTAATAACAGTAATACTGCAATCTAATAATACTAGAAACGTCTATTTACATAATTTTACACTAGAATATATGTACATGGCTGTATTTAGTTTACTATTTACATTGTTTTAGTCCTCTCCTATCTCTCTTATACAATTGTTACTTTATTTCTGGTTTTTTCTATACAAATTAGATCATGTACTAATTGTAATTAGTGTACACACATTGTACCTAATTCACTACATATAATGGTTAGCTTTTAGCTATCTCAGAACCCTTCAACTTCTTAGTAATGGGTCTGTTTACTTTGTGTCATAGCATGGTAGTCATTTATTTTTGTTAAAACAATAACTAAATTGTTATTGTTACACTTGATTTGGGTTTCCAAAGTAGTATCAGACATTATTCTGATTCTTGATAACATTTTCATCTACTTTTAACTAAGTTTATATGTCACATTTTGCATACATAACTTGCTCTGCATCGTTTGTTTACATATGGATTCCTCCATCATGGTCATTTGGTTTTTAAATATTTATATAGAAAATGACTGTTTTCATGGTCATAGTCTGTTCTCAGAGTAGCATTAGGTTTTCCCCTTACTACTGGTAACACTCTTAACAATCTGTGTTCAAGCTTTAATACAGTATTTTGCTTAACTAGTTGGTTATATAATGTTTCTGCTTACTTCTGGCTATATGTACATAGTTAGTTAGTTTACAATTTTTGGTTACAATACTGTTATTATTATGTTCAGAATCTGTTCTCACAGTAGTACCAGATGTTTATCTAACTACTGGTAATACTCTCATTGACATTGTTTTGCAATATAATACACTGTCTATTAGGATATAGTATTATTTATAACAAATTCTTGATTGATATCATAGTTGATGGTCATTTATTTACATTAACATGTATGATTTTCTGTTTCATAGGTGTCTTCCCTATGGGGTTATGTAACAATGTACAACATGTTTTAATGCAGTATTTTGCTACTACTAGCATGACTTCAGTATGGTATCTTATTATAATATTTTAATTGTTTTGATACACATGTTTACACAACTTCTTCTTAAACAATAGCACAAATCTTTTTGTATTAATTACAATATCTTTCTGGTCATTGGTTGAATTTAATTCCTGTCACTTTGTTTGATACATAACAAAGGTTTTTTATTGTCAGTTCTCTATGAACAATATTATAATTGTTCGATTTTATTCTATTCTGGTGGTCTTATGATTATCTATTGATCACAGTTTTTATTAAATTAGTCACACTAATTGTCTGTGTATATCTGACTATTTAATTCTTGCTGTTTCACTATGAAATTAACATATTTTCTTACACTATAAACCTTATCACTGGGATTGTTTGTGTGGTTTATTCAGTTGAAATTAGTTAACTAGTCACAGGTTTCACATCTATATTAAGTACTCATTGTAATTGTTTGTGGTTCCTTAAATGTTAAACACTGTTTTTCTTTTCATATTTGATAATCACCATTCCTTCGGTTACTATTATAGTTCTAGTACACTTGGTTTATGCTGAGTCCTTGCATGGTCTATCCATTTTCTTCTTTCTTCATGGTACGTTTCCTTGTCCTTCTTCTTTCTTCTTCTTCAATATTTTCATTGTAGTCACTATCTTCATTTGTTTTCCTCGCTGTTGGAGTTTATTGGTCCTTATTTTGTTGGTTCCCCTCGCTGTTGGATCCTATTGGGTCTAGGTACTGATATTTTGTTTTGGCTCATGGTCATTTTCTTTCTTCATTTCGTATTTGATGTTGCTATGTTAATATTCTCTTCCTCATCGTTGGATTTTTTATACTAATATATTTGTAGATACACACTTTTATATACATTGGTTTATTTATCTAGACATACTTTCATGCTTTTCTCTTACTTGACGTTATATTAGCTTATTTTATGTAACTACCACATTTGGTAACGTTACAATATTTAATTTAAATATCAACAGAATACACAGAATACCAGCCTCACAGTATTGTAAAAGCAAAAACCAGATGTGATTAAGTAAGTAAAATCACACACACACACATGTTGTACAGAGTGCAGATATTTATTAGAAAAAATTGATGGATACTTCTATTTATTTCAAATTTATTTTTTGAACACCTCATTATGAACTCTGTAAGTCATGGAGAAGACAAATAAAATTTTATAATTTTTCAATTTGCAGTATATATTGCCACTTGTAAATTCTATCCTAAAAGAAGAACTATCTGTAAAAGAAGAACAATCTGTAAAAGAAGAACTGTCTTTAAAAGAAGAACTGTGTGTAACAGGAGAACTAAGTGTAAAAGAAGAACTATTTGTAAATGAAGTACTCGTCAAAGAACAGAATGAACAGATTATTGATCAGGTATAGTACACAAATATATATCTCTAGGAATCATTATTATGTTGTTAAGCTACGAATTTACTAACATACTTTAAATAACATAGAAAACAATACAATAAAAAAAACTTACGCTTACTGTTCTTGTGTGTTCTTGGGTCCAGGGTCTCATACGTACTTTGGGATACAAGCGTAATTTTCAAGGTGGCGTGAATAATTTATACAATGCATCTTGGAAGAGAAATTATTTTTTGTTTATTAATCAAAAGTGTTGAATTTATAAGTTTTCTCCAAAATAGATTTTTTACATGTTTCAAAGGTTGTGCAACTCTTACATCTTAGTTCCTATACTTACTTCCTATTACTTACATTCTTTAAGATAGCCCAGCCTGCGCACTCACTACTCACATTCTTAAAACCCCTTTTCAATATAAAAACGCCCCATTTTATGTAAAATTACTGACATAATGCTTTCTTTGTGAAACGTTACGTGTGTGGCGTCCTCTTCCCCGACCACGTGGTGCGTTTTCCACAGTCTTTCATGCTCCGGATGTTCACAAGGTTTATAATATTTAATACCATTCAATATTCACTCTTCGTCACTGGAGGCACTGTTATACATGTTTTTGTAATATCACATAGGTATTTTGTCGGCCGACTTAAGAAAAAATATGAAGATTTGCCCGGGCACAAAACTGATAGCTGCCACGCGTGGCTTGGGTTGCTAGTCGACTGGGAAGAAAATTATCAATCTGCCTCCCTCCAAACACTCGGACAGAGCGGATGTTTCAATGCCTCATGATCGGATCTTCCGTCACTGTTCATTCAACACAGGTGTTTTTTGTGTGGTAACCGTGGACGATATTTGTTAAGCACTGTTGACGTCACTAAAAGGGGGCGGTCCTTAGCGGCATTTCCTGCGGATCGGCCAAGGAGACGATGAATAAAATCGTTCCCCAGGCATCTTGGTTTTCGGATGAAGGCGTCATTCCGAGCTCGTACTTGTACAGCGCGTGAGTGCGTGGTCACACTTATGCAAAGTTCTGAGAAATTTTAGGGTGGTGCAAATTCCTTGCCGAATTACACAACAGAAACTGCGTCTTACTGCTTTGTTCTCAACACTGTTCTACTTGCCACGTGTTCTGTTCCAATGGAAATAACGTTTGCACAATATTTTTATAAAATCCCGCAAAAAATGAAATAAATGAAATTACCCAATTTAGACACGTTACAATACCTCCTCAATGAGAATTCTGCTGTCCAAAACAGAAGAAATCTCATTGATAAACCCCGAAGAGGACCGGTGAGGAACTGGTGCCAACAACCCCCTTGTTCTTATACATCATGGGTAACCGACCCCCCTGGCTTGGTGACCATGGACGCATCTGAACGAGATCACTGGACTTCTCCGTAAGAGATCCCAACACCGAAAAATCGAACAGACAAGTACCACAGCACACCTCACCTTCTAACATGCTACCCCCCAAAATCCTCAATCCCTGGCTTAGATTATGCCAGATCCTCCACCGATATGTTTCCCCTTTTATGCAAGCTGGGCTGCCTTTAGCAGATAGTGGGCTCATGCACACTCACATTACGTACTAACATTACATATTATGAAATTGAAAATTTTTCAAAAGTTATTTGAATTACAACCAATTGGTTGTTTTCAGGTAAAATCGATTCATAAATTTGGCCTAAATTTTAAAATATTCTCTTCCTTATTTTCTGTTTTATTTAAAATGAGTTAATGTAAACATTTCTTCTAATTAAACATATCCTTATCCTAACATGTGAATACTTAGAGTCTAACAATACAAGTCAATACAATAAATCAATAAAATAAACATGGTTAACACACAAATAATAAAATAATCAATACTTAAAATATTCATCAGCTGGCAGGCGCAAAATCATTTTTTTTTCCAAAAAATTTTAAAATTCAAAAAAAAATTTAAATTTATTAAAAGGTTTCCTTTACATACAGCAATTATTTGAAATTTTCTTAAATTGATCAAAAACCAAAGGTGAATTAACTTCCTTACTATACAAGCTTAGTATGCATATGACCTCATCAGCTGATTAAAACTAGGTCAAGCCCACAACCTTGACCCACATATGTTATGTATAAGTTCTATCTGAAAATACATTCAACATCTATAACATCCTAACTTGAAACTCAACACATAATAAAATAAAATATTTAAAATAAACAAAATATTAATATAAATAATAAGCAAATTGGCATTTCAATTATTCAAAAATAAACAATTCTTAATTTTACATGATTTCCAAATTCTATCAAAATTTTGTCACTGGTTTTAAAATAAAAATTTTATGTCTTTATTACAAATCTCTCTCTTTATTTAACAATCTTATTCTCCATTACTTTGGGTGATATAAACATTTATCTCCTTTAATTTACTACTTGATCTGTATACATATATAATCTTTCTCTCTCTGACTCTAACCACTAACAACTTCAACTACCATGACACCCATCTCTATCAAAATCTCTATCAAACACTCTCGAACCCCAACTTATCATTAAACTCAATTCGCCACCTTCTCTCTATATATATATATAAAAAAAATACTCTCTAACCCTTTGTACTTAGGATACGTGTCCCCCCCAAAAACTCATTTCCCTTATCTGGCCCCTGGATTCTACCTAAGGCGGCCCCGTCCCCACTAAATCGATCCCATCCCATCCCAACTTATCATTGTGTTGCGGACTCCTACATTACACTACCCCCTACTACAAAATTGCCATCCCCAAAATCTCAATCTCATTACCTCACTACAAATACAACAAAATAACATCAATTATAAACAACAATATATCACTCAAAATTCTACATATATTCTCCACGACTACTGTGTCAGCATCAATACTTCTCAAAATTCTATAACATACATTAACTCAAAACAACATTACATTACTTCAAAACAATATTTCGATCTTTACTACTTCAACTCTAACTTCAACTTGGACAGATCTATATGTCCCACAAAATATTTATCACCCAAAAACTATCTCTTGTTAACTTGCATAAATTATTACTTTACTTCTCACTTTATCAAATTATTTTTATCATTACTTTAAAACATCTGTAATACATTAAAACATTACATTATATTCAACATTAATTACCTGGAACAATTACAACCAATATACCAGTGACATTTTATTGCTGATCAGCTGATCTCCTAACACAATGAAAACACATCTCATAATTGAACAAATTACATGAAATATACATATTTATTTCTCCTTACTTCTCACCTCCTTGTTTCCCATTTCTCTGATTCTGATACTTTGTGTTGACCGCCTGCCAGACGGTTTAATTATTTACTTGGTTGCAAATATACACACATAATGAAGACACATATTGTTATCAATGCTTATATCTAACCTACGATAATAAAATAATACATTTAAAATTATAGCATGAACACCTTATATTGCATGTATGAGCATCTAATTCCTTAAACAGAGCACAAGCATTTTTTATTGGATCAAATTTGAATTAGCAAATTTTTTATGTTGTAAAATTTAAATTCGTGACTCATCTGAGTCACCTCCCATCCACACATTATTTCAAATTTATTCTTAATAATTGTTATATATCATCTTTCCATTATTATTAAAATTTTAATTATCATTTTTATTTAGCACAAATGTTGCAAATAAACATTTTTATTATATTTGATTAGTACTATAAAATTTCTATACTTACAGTCCATTTAACATGATATACACACAAAACATCTACCCCCAACACCCCAATACCTTCACCTCACCTCTGAAACATTGAGCACAAATGTTAATTTAAATCAAACAATTTATCCTTTAATTATCAAATTTCCAAATCTCATAAAATAAATTGAATTCATTGAAAGAATTTAATTAATTAGCATTTACATAATCACTCAAAATATTTAAAATATATCAAACTAGTTTGCTTAAATTAATTACTGAAAATACAAATTCCATTATTATTGTTTGCCATTATACAAATTAGCCCATCACTGTTTCCAAAATTAATGTTATTATTTATTTAAATTGCAACGTATTAATTTTATTATTATTACTTACCTATATACATACATTGTTTAGCTGACCTTCTACAATACACATAAATAAATGCACTACAATTATTTACAAACTTTAGTTAATAACTGTTCAGTTTTTCCGCACTTCATTGTCCAAATCTGCCATGTCAAAACCATAAAACATAATGTTTATAACTGTCTTTTATTGTTTTAATAGTTTAGCCTCCATCGTCATAGATTAACCCTGGTGTTATATAACATTTTTCAATTTCATTAATACACCAATTACTGTTTTGTGTATTATAACCATACAAACTAACTTCATTCATCTTACCAAAATACTCGTTAAACCAGTCAACATTAGGCATTTTTGTTAAGTCTCCGTCAGTAAATTCATTCGTTATTGGGTTAATTACTTTTGTCAAATCATTATAGTCATTATTATTCCCATATACTTTTAAACTTTCTTTCCATTCGTCATACTTTCTATTCAAATTATACACTTCTGTTACTTTCTCCACATACAATTCTCTGTTTAGCTCTCTCTCATCACCACACCACATCACACTCTCACAATTATTCCGGACAGAGGGTACAAAATTACACAACAAAAATAAATACTTCAATTCATCTATCAATACGGGACTCTTGCCCTTCAACAACAACACTTGTGAACTCATTAAATCATCATAAACATTATCAACAATAAGGGGAAAATTTACCCTCTGTCCCCACTCTACCACAATATCATTCTTCCGCTCTCTCTCTAACTCATTAACACACATTAACATCTCATAATCGCATTCCACCAACTCATCAGTACTTTCATTATTTAGTTTCACCGTATCACTTTCTGATACCAATTCTTCAAATACATTATTATACTCAATATTATTATTCTCATTTTTTCAACATTATTGTTATCATTTATTAACTCTTTCTCTGGTATCATATTTTTTACACTTGTCATTACAATTTTCATTTGTTTTACTTTTGTTTATACTCATCACATGTACTCCCGTTCGCTCCACACTCTGTTCTAACTTATTCAAATTAGTTCTTATTATTTCGTTATTATTTTCTAAACATTTATTTAATTCTTGAATCTCGTTTTTAATTCATTATTCTGATTTTTTAATACATTGAATTTAGCGTCAGAATCACACTTCTGTTTACTGAATTTTGTATTGAAATCGCCTCTTAGTTCACTAAAATTACTATACATCATATTATACAATCGTGTCAGTATATTGTCCTCATCGGACTTCTTATTTTGGTTGACTGAAATAGGTGTCGATTAATGTTCGACATCTGTCCTTATTTTTGATTCGGTTATTTCTACATTACTGTCAGTGAAGCTGACTTCATTATTACTATTTTTATTTTCTCTATTTGATTTTGGGGTCGTTTGGATCCCCGAATCATCTGTATTATTTGATTCATTCGTTTTGGTTACATTTGTAATTTTGTTGTCTTGACCTACATTCGGTGTTGAATGTACTTCAAGACTATTCATAACAGCTGATTCATCAAATTCAGCTGTTTCGCTTATCGCAGTCGAGTCGGACAAATCGACTCCGTTCTCTGTATTTTCCATTATTATATTTTTAAATATCATTTTCTGTATAAGTAACTCGATGTTTCTTGCAGTAATTATATAAATTGTGCTGTTTTCAATTTGTTTCTTCTGCAAGTAGATAATATTGAATATTCTTTTTAACACCTGACGCACGTTTCACTGAAAAATATCAGTATCATCAGAGGTTTCTAAGTGAATTAATAGCAATCGTTAATTTTATATTAATAGAATTATTGATTGCTATTAATTCACTTAGAAACCTCTGATGATACTGATATTTTTCAGTGAAACGTGCGTCAGGTGTTAAAAAGAATATTCAATATTATCTACTTGCAGAAGAAACAAATTGAAAACAGCACAATTTATTTTTAAATATGTAATTTATTTCTTATCTGGCTGAACAAATATTTTTTACTTATTTTACGTAACTTTACGTATTTTCACTTAACCTCTCAATTGCGCTTGTATCTTATTTGTAGGTATGGAATTTCATTTTATTAAATTCGTGCCTGTTCCGCGGCGCCAAATGTTACGCTACGAATTTACTAACATAATTTAAATAACATAGAAAACAATACAATAAAAAAAACTTGCACTTACCGTTCTTGTGTGTTCTTGGGTCCAGGGTCTCATACGTACTTTGGGATACAAGCGTAATTTTCAAGGTGGCGTGAATAATTTATACAATGCATCTTGGAAGAGAAATTATTTTTTGTTTATTAATCAAAAGTGTTGAATTTATAAGTTTTCTCCAAAATAGATTTTTTACATGTTTCAAAGGTTGTGCAACTCTTACATCTTAGTTCCTATACTTACTTCCTATTACTTACATTCTTTAAGATAGCCCAGCCTGCGCACTCACTACTCACATTCTTAAAACCCCTTTTCAATATAAAAACGCCCCATTTTATGTAAAATTACTGACGTAATGCTTTCTTTGTGAAACGTTACGTGTGTGGCGTCCTCTTCCCCGACCACGTGGTGCGTTTTCCACAGTCTTTCATGCTCCGGATGTTCACAAGGTTTATAATATTTAATACCATTCAATATTCACTCTTCGTTACTGGAGGCACTGTTATACATGTTTTTGTAATATCACATAGGTATTTTGTCGGCCGACTTAAGAAAAAATATGAAGATTTGCCCGGGCACAAAACTGATAGCTGCCACGCGTGGCTTGGGTTGCTAGTCGACTGGGAAGAAAATTATCAATCTGCCTCCCTCCAAACACTCGGACAGAGCGGATGTTTCAATGCCTCATGATCGGATCTTCCGTCACTGTTCATTCAACACAGGTGTTTTTTGTGTGGTAACCGTGGACGATATTTGTTAAGCACTGTTGACGTCACTAAAAGGGGGCGGTCCTTAGCGGCATTTCCTGCGGATCGGCCAAGGAGACGATGAATAAAATCGTTCCCCAGGCATCTTGGTTTTCGGATGAAGGCGTCATTCCGAGCTCGTACTTGCACAGCGCGTGAGTGCGTGGTCACACTTATGCAAAGTTCTGAGAAATTTTAGGGTGGTGCAAATTCCTTGCCGAATTACACAACAGAAACTGCGTCTTACTGCTTTGTTCTCAACACTGTTCTACTTGCCACGTGTTCTGTTCCAATGGAAATAACGTTTGCACAATATTTTTATAAAATCCCGCAAAAAATGAAATAAATGAAATTACCCAATTTAGACACGTTACAATACCTCCTCAATGAGAATTCTGCTGTTCAAAACAGAAGAAATCTCATTGATAAACCCCGAAGAGGACCGGTGAGGAACTGGTGCCAACAACCCCCTTGTTCTTATACATCATGGGTAACCGACCCCCCTGGCTTGGTGACCATGGACGCATCTGAACGAGATCACTGGACTTCTCCGTAAGAGATCCCAACACCGAAAAATCGAACAGACAAGTACCACAGCACACCTCACCTTCTAACATGCTACCCCCCAAAATCCTCAATCCCTGGCTTAGATTATGCCAGATCCTCCACCGATATGTTTCCCCTTTTATGCAAGCTGGGCTGCCTTTAGCAGATAGTGGGCTCATGCACACTCACATTACGTACTAACATTACATATTATGAAATTGAAAATTTTTCAAAAGTTATTTGAATTACAACCAATTGGTTGTTTTCAGGTAAAATCGATTCATAAATTTGGCCTAAATTTTAAAATATTCTCTTCCTTATTTTCTGTTTTATTTAAAATGAGTTAATGTAAACATTTCTTCTAATTAAACATATCCTTATCCTAACATGTGAATACTTAGAGTCTAACAATACAAGTCAATACAATAAATCAATAAAATAAACATGGTTAACACACAAATAATAAAATAATCAATACTTAAAATATTCATCAGCTGGCAGGCGCAAAATCATTTTTTTTTCCAAAAAATTTTAAAATTCAAAAAAAAATTTAAATTTATTAAAAGGTTTCCTTTACATACAGCAATTATTTGAAATTTTCTTAAATTGATCAAAAACCAAAGGTGAATTAACTTCCTTACTATACAAGCTTAGTATGCATATGACCTCATCAGCTGATTAAAACTAGGTCAAGCCCACAACCTTGACCCACATATGTTATGTATAAGTTCTATCTGAAAATACATTCAACATCTATAACATCCTAACTTGAAACTCAACACATAATAAAATAAAATATTTAAAATAAACAAAATATTAATATAAATAATAAGCAAATTGGCATTTCAATTATTCAAAAATAAACAATTCTTAATTTTACATGATTTCCAAATTCTATCAAAATTTTGTCACTGGTTTTAAAATAAAAATTTTATGTCTTTATTACAAATCTCTCTCTTTATTTAACAATCTTATTCTCCATTACTTTGGGTGATATAAACATTTATCTCCTTTAATTTACTACTTGATCTGTATACATATATAATCTTTCTCTCTCTGACTCTAACCACTAACAACTTCAACTACCATGACACCCATCTCTATCAAAATCTCTATCAAACACTCTCGAACCCCAACTTATCATTAAACTCAATTCGCCACCTTCTCTCTATATATATATAAAAAAAATACTCTCTAACCCTTTGTACTTAGGATACGTGTCCCCCCCCAAAAACTCATTTCCCTTATCTGGCCCCTGGATTCTACCTAAGGCGGCCCCGTCCCCACTAAATCGATCCCATCCCATCCCAACTTATCATTGTGTTGCGGACTCCTACATTACACTACCCCCTACTACAAAATTGCCATCCCCAAAATCTCAATCTCATTACCTCACTACAAATACAACAAAATAACATCAATTATAAACAACAATATATCACTCAAAATTCTACATATATTCTCCACGACTACTGTGTCAGCATCAATACTTCTCAAAATTCTATAACATACATTAACTCAAAACAACATTACATTACTTCAAAACAATATTTCGATCTTTACTACTTCAACTCTAACTTCAACTTGGACAGATCTATATGTCCCACAAAATATTTATCACCCAAAAACTATCTCTTGTTAACTTGCATAAATTATTACTTTACTTCTCACTTTATCAAATTATTTTTATCATTACTTTAAAACATCTGTAATACATTAAAACATTACATTATATTCAACATTAATTACCTGGAACAATTACAACCAATATACCAGTGACATTTTATTGCTGATCAGCTGATCTCCTAACACAATGAAAACACATCTCATAATTGAACAAATTACATGAAATATACATATTTATTTCTCCTTACTTCTCACCTCCTTGTTTCCCATTTCTCTGATTCTGATACTTTGTGTTGACCGCCTGCCAGACGGTTTAATTATTTACTTGGTTGCAAATATACACACATAATGAAGACACATATTGTTATCAATGCTTATATCTAACCTACGATAATAAAATAATACATTTAAAATTATAGCATGAACACCTTATATTGCATGTATGAGCATCTAATTCCTTAAACAGAGCACAAGCATTTTTTATTGGATCAAATTTGAATTAGCAAATTTTTTATGTTGTAAAATTTAAATTCGTGACTCATCTGAGTCACCTCCCATCCACACACTCTATTTCAAATTTATTCTTAATAATTGTTATATATCATCTTTCCATTATTATTAAAATTTTAATTATCATTTTTATTTAGCACAAATGTTGCAAATAAACATTTTTATTATATTTGATTAGTACTATAAAATTTCTATACTTACAGTCCATTTAACATGATATACACACAAAACATCTACCCCCAACACCCCAATACCTTCACCTCACCTCTGAAACATTGAGCACAAATGTTAATTTAAATCAAACAATTTATCCTTTAATTATCAAATTTCCAAATCTCATAAAATAAATTGAATTCATTGAAAGAATTTAATTAATTACCATTTACATAATCACTCAAAATATTTAAAATATATCAAACTAGTTTGCTTAAATTAATTACTGAAAATACAAATTCCATTATTATTGTTTGCCATTATACAAATTAGCCCATCACTGTTTCCAAAATTAATGTTAT
Organism: Magicicada septendecula; assembly: GCA_034769895.1. NCBI lineage: Eukaryota > Metazoa > Arthropoda > Insecta > Hemiptera > Cicadidae > Magicicada > Magicicada septendecula. Next base: position 41,847,206 of record CM068370.1, on the reverse strand, counting down.
TATTTATTTAAATTGCAACGTATTAATTTTATTATTATTACTTACCTATATACATACATTGTTTAGCTGACCTTCTACAATACACATAAATAAATGCACTACAATTATTTACAAACTTTAGTTAATAACTGTTCAGTTTTTCCGCACTTCATTGTCCAAATCTGCCATGTCAAAACCATAAAACATAATGTTTATAACTGTCTTTTATTGTTTTAATAGTTTAGCCTCCATCGTCATAGATTAACCCTGGTGTTATATAACATTTTTCAATTTCATTAATACACCAATTACTGTTTTGTGTATTATAACCATACAAACTAACTTCATTCATCTTACCAAAATACTCGTTAAACCAGTCAACGTTAGGCATTTTTGTTAAGTCTCCGTCAGTAAATTCATTCGTTATTGGGTTAATTACTTTTGTCAAATCATTATAGTCATTATTATTCCCATATACTTTTAAACTTTCTTTCCATTCGTCATACTTTCTATTCAAATTATACACTTCTGTTACTTTCTCCACATACAATTCTCTGTTTAGCTCTCTCTCATCACCACACCACATCACACTCTCACAATTATTCCGGACAGAGGGTACAAAATTACACAACAAAAATAAATACTTCAATTCATCTATCAATACGGGACTCTTGCCCTTCAACAACAACACTTGTGAACTCATTAAATCATCATAAACATTATCAACAATAAGGGGAAAATTTACCCTCTGTCCCCACTCTACCACAATATCATTCTTCCGCTCTCTCTCTAACTCATTAACACACATTAACATCTCATAATCGCATTCCACCAACTCATCAGTACTTTCATTATTTAGTTTCACCGTATCACTTTCTGATACCAATTCTTCAAATACATTATTATACTCAATATTATTATTCTCATTTTTTCAACATTATTGTTATCATTTATTAACTCTTTCTCTGGTATCATATTTTTTACACTTGTCATTACAATTTTCATTTGTTTTACTTTTGTTTATACTCATCACATGTACTCCCGTTCGCTCCACACTCTGTTCTAACTTATTCAAATTAGTTCTTATTATTTCGTTATTATTTTCTAAACATTTATTTAATTCTTGAATCTCGTTTTTAATTCATTATTCTGATTTTTTAATACATTGAATTTAGCGTCAGAATCACTCTTCTGTTTACTGAATTTTGTATTGAAATCGCCTCTTAGTTCACTAAAATTACTATACATCATATTATACAATCGTGTCAGTATATTGTCCTCATCGGACTTCTTATTTTGGTTGACTGAAATAGGTGTCGATTAATGTTCGACATCTGTCCTTATTTTTGATTCGGTTATTTCTACATTACTGTCAGTGAAGCTGACTTCATTATTACTATTTTTATTTTCTCTATTTGATTTTGGGGTCGTTTGGATCCCCGAATCATCTGTATTATTTGATTCATTCGTTTTGGTTACATTTGTAATTTTGTTGTCTTGACCTACATTCGGTGTTGAATGTACTTCAAGACTATTCATAACAGCTGATTCATCAAATTCAGCTGTTTCGCTTATCGCAGTCGAGTCGGACAAATCGACTCCGTTCTCTGTATTTTCCATTATTATATTTTTAAATATCATTTTCTGTATAAGTAACTCGATGTTTCTTGCAGTAATTATATAAATTGTGCTGTTTTCAATTTGTTTCTTCTGCAAGTAGATAATATTGAATATTCTTTTTAACACCTGACGCACGTTTCACTGAAAAATATCAGTATCATCAGAGGTTTCTAAGTGAATTAATAGCAATCAATAATTCTAAATAATTAACGAATCGTTAATTTTATATTAATAGAATTATTGATTGCTATTAATTCACTTAGAAACCTCTGATGATACTGATATTTTTCAGTGAAACGTGCGTCAGGTGTTAAAAAGAATATTCAATATTATCTACTTGCAGAAGAAACAAATTGAAAACAGCACAATTTATTTTTAAATATGTAATTTATTTCTTATCTGGCTGAACAAATATTTTTTACTTATTTTACGTAACTTTACGTATTTTCACTTAACCTCTCAATTGCGCTTGTATCTTATTTGTAGGTATGGAATTTCATTTTATTAAATTCGTGCCTGTTCCGCGGCGCCAAATGTTACGCTACGAATTTACTAACATAATTTAAATAACATAGAAAACAATACAATAAAAAAAACTTGCACTTACCGTTCTTGTGTGTTCTTGGGTCCAGGGTCTCATACGTACTTTGGGATACAAGCGTAATTTTCAAGGTGGCGTGAATAATTTATACAATGCATCTTGGAAGAGAAATTATTTTTTGTTTATTAATCAAAAGTGTTGAATTTATAAGTTTTCTCCAAAATAGATTTTTTACATGTTTCAAAGGTTGTGCAACTCTTACATCTTAGTTCCTATACTTACTTCCTATTACTTACATTCTTTAAGATAGCCCAGCCTGCGCACTCACTACTCACATTCTTAAAACCCCTTTTCAATATAAAAACGCCCCATTTTATGTAAAATTACTGACGTAATGCTTTCTTTGTGAAACGTTACGTGTGTGGCGTCCTCTTCCCCGACCACGTGGTGCGTTTTCCACAGTCTTTCATGCTCCGGATGTTCACAAGGTTTATAATATTTAATACCATTCAATATTCACTCTTCGTTACTGGAGGCACTGTTATACATGTTTTTGTAATATCACATAGGTATTTTGTCGGCCGACTTAAGAAAAAATATGAAGATTTGCCCGGGCACAAAACTGATAGCTGCCACGCGTGGCTTGGGTTGCTAGTCGACTGGGAAGAAAATTATCAATCTGCCTCCCTCCAAACACTCGGACAGAGCGGATGTTTCAATGCCTCATGATCGGATCTTCCGTCACTGTTCATTCAACACAGGTGTTTTTTGTGTGGTAACCGTGGACGATATTTGTTAAGCACTGTTGACGTCACTAAAAGGGGGCGGTCCTTAGCGGCATTTCCTGCGGATCGGCCAAGGAGACGATGAATAAAATCGTTCCCCAGGCATCTTGGTTTTCGGATGAAGGCGTCATTCCGAGCTCGTACTTGTACAGCGCGTGAGTGCGTGGTCACACTTATGCAAAGTTCTGAGAAATTTTAGGGTGGTGCAAATTCCTTGCCGAATTACACAACAGAAACTGCGTCTTACTGCTTTGTTCTCAACACTGTTCTACTTGCCACGTGTTCTGTTCCAATGGAAATAACGTTTGCACAATATTTTTATAAAATCCCGCAAAAAATGAAATAAATGAAATTACCCAATTTAGACACGTTACAATACCTCCTCAATGAGAATTCTGCTGTCCAAAACAGAAGAAATCTCATTGATAAACCCCGAAGAGGACCGATGAGGAACTGGTGCCAACAACCCCCTTGTTCTTATACATCATGGGTAACCGACCCCCCTGGCTTGGTGACCATGGACGCATCTGAACGAGATCACTGGACTTCTCCGTAAGAGATCCCAACACCGAAAAATCGAACAGACAAGTACCACAGCACACCTCACCTTCTAACATGCTACCCCCCAAAATCCTCAATCCCTGGCTTAGATTATGCCAGATCCTCCACCGATATGTTTCCCCTTTTATGCAAGCTGGGCTGCCTTTAGCAGACAGTGGGCTCATGCACACTCACATTACGTACTAACATTACATATTATGAAATTGAAAATTTTTCAAAAGTTATTTGAATTACAACCAATTGGTTGTTTTCAGGTAAAATCGATTCATAAATTTGGCCTAAATTTTAAAATATTCTCTTCCTTATTTTCTGTTTTATTTAAAATGAGTTAATGTAAACATTTCTTCTAATTAAACATATCCTTATCCTAACATGTGAATACTTAGAGTCTAACAATACAAGTCAATACAATAAATCAATAAAATAAACATGGTTAACACACAAATAATAAAATAATCAATACTTAAAATATTCATCAGCTGGCAGGCGCAAAATCATTTTTTTTTTCCAAAAAATTTTAAAATTCAAAAAAAAATTTAAATTTATTAAAAGGTTTCCTTTACATACAGCAATTATTTGAAATTTTCTTAAATTGATCAAAAACCAAAGGTGAATTAACTTCCTTACTATACAAGCTTAGTATGCATATGACCTCATCAGCTGATTAAAACTAGGTCAAGCCCACAACCTTGACCCACATATGTTATGTATAAGTTCTATCTGAAAATACATTCAACATCTATAACATCCTAACTTGAAACTCAACACATAATAAAATAAAATATTTAAAATAAACAAAATATTAATATAAATAATAAGCAAATTGGCATTTCAATTATTCAAAAATAAACAATTCTTAATTTTACATGATTTCCAAATTCTATCAAAATTTTGTCACTGGTTTTAAGATAAAAATTTTATGTCTTTATTACAAATCTCTCTCTTTATTTAACAATCTTATTCTCCATTACTTTGGGTGATATAAACATTTATCTCCTTTAATTTACTACTTGATCTGTATACATATATAATCTTTCTCTCTCTGACTCTAACCACTAACAACTTCAACTACCATGACACCCATCTCTATCAAAATCTCTATCAAACACTCTCGAACCCCAACTTATCATTAAACTCAATTTGTCACCTTCTCTCTATATATATAAAAAAAATACTCTCTAACCCTTTGTACTTAGGATACGTGTTCCCCCCCCAAAACATTTCCCTTATCTGGCCCCTGGATTCTACCTAAGGCGGCCCCGTCCCCACTAAATCGATCCCATCCCATCCCAACTTATCATTGTGTTGCGGACTCCTACATTACACTACCCCCTACTACAAAATTGCCATCCCCAAAATCTCAATCTCATTACCTCACTACAAATACAACAAAATAACATCAATTATAAACAACAATATATCACTCAAAATTCTACATATATTCTCCACGACTACTGTGTCAGCATCAATACTTCTCAAAATTCTATAACATACATTAACTCAAAACAACATTACATTACTTCAAAACAATATTTCGATCTTTACTACTTCAACTCTAACTTCAACTTGGACAGATCTATATGTCCCACAAAATATTTATCACCCAAAAACTATCTCTTGTTAACTTGCATAAATTATTACTTTACTTCTCACTTTATCAAATTATTTTTATCATTACTTTAAAACATCTGTAATACATTAAAACATTACATTATATTCAACATTAATTACCTGGAACAATTACAACCAATATACCAGTGACATTTTATTGCTGATCAGCTGATCTCCTAACACAATGAAAACACATCTCATAATTGAACAAATTACATGAAATATACATATTTATTTCTCCTTACTTCTCACCTCCTTGTTTCCCATTTCTCTGATTCTGATACTTTGTGTTGACCGCCTGCCAGACGGTTTAATTATTTACTTGGTTGCAAATATACACACATAATGAAGACACATATTGTTATCAATGCTTATATCTAACCTACGATAATAAAATAATACATTTAAAATTATAGCATGAACACCTTATATTGCATGTATGAGCATCTAATTCCTTAAACAGAGCACAAGCATTTTTTATTGGATCAAATTTGAATTAGCAAATTTTTTATGTTGTAAAATTTAAATTCGTGACTCATCTGAGTCACCTCCCATCCACACACTCTATTTCAAATTTATTCTTAATAATTGTTATATATCATCTTTCCATTATTATTAAAATTTTAATTATCATTTTTATTTAGCACAAATGTTGCAAATAAACATTTTTATTATATTTGATTAGTACTATAAAATTTCTATACTTACAGTCCATTTAACATGATATACACACAAAACATCTACCCCCAACACCCCAATACCTTCACCTCACCTCTGAAACATTGAGCACAAATGTTAATTTAAATCAAACAATTTATCCTTTAATTATCAAATTTCCAAATCTCATAAAATAAATTGAATTCATTGAAAGAATTTAATTAATTAGCATTTACATAATCACTCAAAATATTTAAAATATATCAAACTAGTTTGCTTAAATTAATTACTGAAAATACAAATTCCATTATTATTGTTTGCCATTATACAAATTAGCCCATCACTGTTTCCAAAATTAATGTTATTATTTATTTAAATTGCAACGTATTAATTTTATTATTATTACTTACCTATATACATACATTGTTTAGCTGACCTTCTACAATACACATAAATAAATGCACTACAATTATTTACAAACTTTAGTTAATAACTGTTCAGTTTTTCCGCACTTCATTGTCCAAATCTGCCATGTCAAAACCATAAAACATAATGTTTATAACTGTCTTTTATTGTTTTAATAGTTTAGCCTCCATCGTCATAGATTAACCCTGGTGTTATATAACATTTTTCAATTTCATTAATACACCAATTACTGTTTTGTGTATTATAACCATACAAACTAACTTCATTCATCTTACCAAAATACTCGTTAAACCAGTCAACGTTAGGCATTTTTGTTAAGTCTCCGTCAGTAAATTCATTCGTTATTGGGTTAATTACTTTTGTCAAATCATTATAGTCATTATTATTCCCATATACTTTTAAACTTTCTTTCCATTCGTCATACTTTCTATTCAAATTATACACTTCTGTTACTTTCTCCACATACAATTCTCTGTTTAGCTCTCTCTCATCACCACACCACATCACACTCTCACAATTATTCCGGACAGAGGGTACAAAATTACACAACAAAAATAAATACTTCAATTCATCTATCAATACGGGACTCTTGCCCTTCAACAACAACACTTGTGAACTCATTAAATCATCATAAACATTATCAACAATAAGGGGAAAATTTACCCTCTGTCCCCACTCTACCACAATATCATTCTTCCGCTCTCTCTCTAACTCATTAACACACATTAACATCTCATAATCGCATTCCACCAACTCATCAGTACTTTCATTATTTAGTTTCACCGTATCACTTTCTGATACCAATTCTTCAAATACATTATTATACTCAATATTATTATTCTCATTTTTTCAACATTATTGTTATCATTTATTAACTCTTTCTCTGGTATCATATTTTTTACACTTGTCATTACAATTTTCATTTGTTTTACTTTTGTTTATACTCATCACATGTACTCCCGTTCGCTCCACACTCTGTTCTAACTTATTCAAATTAGTTCTTATTATTTCGTTATTATTTTCTAAACATTTATTTAATTCTTGAATCTCGTTTTTAATTCATTATTCTGATTTTTTAATACATTGAATTTAGCGTCAGAATCACTCTTCTGTTTACTGAATTTTGTATTGAAATCGCCTCTTAGTTCACTAAAATTACTATACATCATATTATACAATCGTGTCAGTATATTGTCCTCATCGGACTTCTTATTTTGGTTGACTGAAATAGGTGTCGATTAATGTTCGACATCTGTCCTTATTTTTGATTCGGTTATTTCTACATTACTGTCAGTGAAGCTGACTTCATTATTACTATTTTTATTTTCTCTATTTGATTTTGGGGTCGTTTGGATCCCCGAATCATCTGTATTATTTGATTCATTCGTTTTGGTTACATTTGTAATTTTGTTGTCTTGACCTACATTCGGTGTTGAATGTACTTCAAGACTATTCATAACAGCTGATTCATCAAATTCAGCTGTTTCGCTTATCGCAGTCGAGTCGGACAAATCGACTCCGTTCTCTGTATTTTCCATTATTATATTTTTAAATATCATTTTCTGTATAAGTAACTCGATGTTTCTTGCAGTAATTATATAAATTGTGCTGTTTTCAATTTGTTTCTTCTGCAAGTAGATAATATTGAATATTCTTTTTAACACCTGACGCACGTTTCACTGAAAAATATCAGTATCATTCGTTAATTTTATATTAATAGAATTATTGATTGCTATTAATTCACTTAGAAACCTCTGATGATACTGATATTTTTCAGTGAAACGTGCGTCAGGTGTTAAAAAGAATATTCAATATTATCTACTTGCAGAAGAAACAAATTGAAAACAGCACAATTTATTTTTAAATATGTAATTTATTTCTTATCTGGCTGAACAAATATTTTTTACTTATTTTACGTAACTTTACGTATTTTCACTTAACCTCTCAATTGCGCTTGTATCTTATTTGTAGGTATGGAATTTCATTTTATTAAATTCGTGCCTGTTCCGCGGCGCCAAATGTTACGCTACGAATTTACTAACATAATTTAAATAACATAGAAAACAATACAATAAAAAAAACTTGCACTTACCGTTCTTGTGTGTTCTTGGGTCCAGGGTCTCATACGTACTTTGGGATACAAGCGTAATTTTCAAGGTGGCGTGAATAATTTATACAATGCATCTTGGAAGAGAAATTATTTTTTGTTTATTAATCAAAAGTGTTGAATTTATAAGTTTTCTCCAAAATAGATTTTTTACATGTTTCAAAGGTTGTGCAACTCTTACATCTTAGTTCCTATACTTACTTCCTATTACTTACATTCTTTAAGATAGCCCAGCCTGCGCACTCACTACTCACATTCTTAAAACCCCTTTTCAATATAAAAACGCCCCATTTTATGTAAAATTACTGACGTAATGCTTTCTTTGTGAAACGTTACGTGTGTGGCGTCCTGTTCCCCGACCACGTGGTGCGTTTTCCACAGTCTTTCATGCTCCGGATGTTCACAAGGTTTATAATATTTAATACCATTCAATATTCACTCTTCGTTACTGGAGGCACTGTTATACATGTTTTTGTAATATCACATAGGTATTTTGTCGGCCGACTTAAGAAAAAATATGAAGATTTGCCCGGGCACAAAACTGATAGCTGCCACGCGTGGCTTGGGTTGCTAGTCGACTGGGAAGAAAATTATCAATCTGCCTCCCTCCAAACACTCGGACAGAGCGGATGTTTCAATGCCTCATGATCGGATCTTCCGTCACTGTTCATTCAACACAGGTGTTTTTTGTGTGGTAACCGTGGACGATATTTGTTAAGCACTGTTGACGTCACTAAAAGGGGGCGGTCCTTAGCGGCATTTCCTGCGGATCGGCCAAGGAGACGATGAATAAAATCGTTCCCCAGGCATCTTGGTTTTCGGATGAAGGCGTCATTCCGAGCTCGTACTTGTACAGCGCGTGAGTGCGTGGTCACACTTATGCAAAGTTCTGAGAAATTTTAGGGTGGTGCAAATTCCTTGCCGAATTACACAACAGAAACTGCGTCTTACTGCTTTGTTCTCAACACTGTTCTACTTGCCACGTGTTCTGTTCCAATGGAAATAACGTTTGCACAATATTTTTATAAAATCCCGCAAAAAATGAAATAAATGAAATTACCCAATTTAGACACGTTACAATACCTCCTCAATGAGAATTCTGCTGTCCAAAACAGAAGAAATCTCATTGATAAACCCCGAAGAGGACCGGTGAGGAACTGGTGCCAACAACCCCCTTGTTCTTATACATCATGGGTAACCGACCCCCCTGGCTTGGTGACCATGGACGCATCTGAACGAGATCACTGGACTTCTCCGTAAGAGATCCCAACACCGAAAAATCGAACAGACAAGTACCACAGCACACCTCACCTTCTAACATGCTACCCCCCAAAATCCTCAATCCCTGGCTTAGATTATGCCAGATCCTCCACCGATATGTTTCCCCTTTTATGCAAGCTGGGCTGCCTTTAGCAGACAGTGGGCTCATGCACACTCACATTACGTACTAACATTACATATTATGAAATTGAAAATTTTTCAAAAGTTATTTGAATTACAACCAATTGGTTGTTTTCAGGTAAAATCGATTCATAAATTTGGCCTAAATTTTAAAATATTCTCTTCCTTATTTTCTGTTTTATTTAAAATGAGTTAATGTAAACATTTCTTCTAATTAAACATATCCTTATCCTAACATGTGAATACTTAGAGTCTAACAATACAAGTCAATACAATAAATCAATAAAATAAACATGGTTAACACACAAATAATAAAATAATCAATACTTAAAATATTCATCAGCTGGCAGGCGCAAAATCATTTTTTTTTTCCAAAAAATTTTAAAATTCAAAAAAAAATTTAAATTTATTAAAAGGTTTCCTTTACATACAGCAATTATTTGAAATTTTCTTAAATTGATCAAAAACCAAAGGTGAATTAACTTCCTTACTATACAAGCTTAGTATGCATATGACCTCATCAGCTGATTAAAACTAGGTCAAGCCCACAACCTTGACCCACATATGTTATGTATAAGTTCTATCTGAAAATACATTCAACATCTATAACATCCTAACTTGAAACTCAACACATAATAAAATAAAATATTTAAAATAAACAAAATATTAATATAAATAATAAGCAAATTGGCATTTCAATTATTCAAAAATAAACAATTCTTAATTTTACATGATTTCCAAATTCTATCAAAATTTTGTCACTGGTTTTAAGATAAAAATTTTATGTCTTTATTACAAATCTCTCTCTTTATTTAACAATCTTATTCTCCATTACTTTGGGTGATATAAACATTTATCTCCTTTAATTTACTACTTGATCTGTATACATATATAATCTTTCTCTCTCTGACTCTAACCACTAACAACTTCAACTACCATGACACCCATCTCTATCAAAATCTCTATCAAACACTCTCGAACCCCAACTTATCATTAAACTCAATTTGTCACCTTCTCTCTATATATATAAAAAAAATACTCTCTAACCCTTTGTACTTAGGATACGTGTTCCCCCCCCAAAACATTTCCCTTATCTGGCCCCTGGATTCTACCTAAGGCGGCCCCGTCCCCACTAAATCGATCCCATCCCATCCCAACTTATCATTGTGTTGCGGACTCCTACATTACACTACCCCCTACTACAAAATTGCCATCCCCAAAATCTCAATCTCATTACCTCACTACAAATACAACAAAATAACATCAATTATAAACAACAATATATCACTCAAAATTCTACATATATTCTCCACGACTACTGTGTCAGCATCAATACTTCTCAAAATTCTATAACATACATTAACTCAAAACAACATTACATTACTTCAAAACAATATTTCGATCTTTACTACTTCAACTCTAACTTCAACTTGGACAGATCTATATGTCCCACAAAATATTTATCACCCAAAAACTATCTCTTGTTAACTTGCATAAATTATTACTTTACTTCTCACTTTATCAAATTATTTTTATCATTACTTTAAAACATCTGTAATACATTAAAACATTACATTATATTCAACATTAATTACCTGGAACAATTACAACCAATATACCAGTGACATTTTATTGCTGATCAGCTGATCTCCTAACACAATGAAAACACATCTCATAATTGAACAAATTACATGAAATATACATATTTATTTCTCCTTACTTCTCACCTCCTTGTTTCCCATTTCTCTGATTCTGATACTTTGTGTTGACCGCCTGCCAGACGGTTTAATTATTTACTTGGTTGCAAATATACACACATAATGAAGACACATATTGTTATCAATGCTTATATCTAACCTACGATAATAAAATAATACATTTAAAATTATAGCATGAACACCTTATATTGCATGTATGAGCATCTAATTCCTTAAACAGAGCACAAGCATTTTTTATTGGATCAAATTTGAATTAGCAAATTTTTTATGTTGTAAAATTTAAATTCGTGACTCATCTGAGTCACCTCCCATCCACACACTATTTCAAATTTATTCTTAATAATTGTTATATATCATCTTTCCATTATTATTAAAATTTTAATTATCATTTTTATTTAGCACAAATGTTGCAAATAAACATTTTTATTATATTTGATTAGTACTATAAAATTTCTATACTTACAGTCCATTTAACATGATATACACACAAAACATCTACCCCCAACACCCCAATACCTTCACCTCACCTCTGAAACATTGAGCACAAATGTTAATTTAAATCAAACAATTTATCCTTTAATTATCAAATTTCCAAATCTCATAAAATAAATTGAATTCATTGAAAGAATTTAATTAATTAGCATTTACATAATCACTCAAAATATTTAAAATATATCAAACTAGTTTGCTTAAATTAATTACTGAAAATACAAATTCCATTATTATTGTTTGCCATTATACAAATTAGCCCATCACTGTTTCCAAAATTAATGTTATTATTTATTTAAATTGCAACGTATTAATTTTATTATTATTACTTACCTATATACATACATTGTTTAGCTGACCTTCTACAATACACATAAATAAATGCACTACAATTATTTACAAACTTTAGTTAATAACTGTTCAGTTTTTCCGCACTTCATTGTCCAAATCTGCCATGTCAAAACCATAAAACATAATGTTTATAACTGTCTTTTATTGTTTTAATAGTTTAGCCTCCATCGTCATAGATTAACCCTGGTGTTATATAACATTTTTCAATTTCATTAATACACCAATTACTGTTTTGTGTATTATAACCATACAAACTAACTTCATTCATCTTACCAAAATACTCGTTAAACCAGTCAACATTAGGCATTTTTGTTAAGTCTCCGTCAGTAAATTCATTCGTTATTGGGTTAATTACTTTTGTCAAATCATTATAGTCATTATTATTCCCATATACTTTTAAACTTTCTTTCCATTCGTCATACTTTCTATTCAAATTATACACTTCTGTTACTTTCTCCACATACAATTCTCTGTTTAGCTCTCTCTCATCACCACACCACATCACACTCTCACAATTATTCCGGACAGAGGGTACAAAATTACACAACAAAAATAAATACTTCAATTCATCTATCAATACGGGACTCTTGCCCTTCAACAACAACACTTGTGAACTCATTAAATCATCATAAACATTATCAACAATAAGGGGAAAATTTACCCTCTGTCCCCACTCTACCACAATATCATTCTTCCGCTCTCTCTCTAACTCATTAACACACATTAACATCTCATAATCGCATTCCACCAACTCATCAGTACTTTCATTATTTAGTTTCACCGTATCACTTTCTGATACCAATTCTTCAAATACATTATTATACTCAATATTATTATTCTCATTTTTTCAACATTATTGTTATCATTTATTAACTCTTTCTCTGGTATCATATTTTTTACACTTGTCATTACAATTTTCATTTGTTTTACTTTTGTTTATACTCATCACATGTACTCCCGTTCGCTCCACACTCTGTTCTAACTTATTCAAATTAGTTCTTATTATTTCGTTATTATTTTCTAAACATTTATTTAATTCTTGAATCTCGTTTTTAATTCATTATTCTGATTTTTTAATACATTGAATTTAGCGTCAGAATCACACTTCTGTTTACTGAATTTTGTATTGAAATCGCCTCTTAGTTCACTAAACTTACTATACATCATATTATACAATCGTGTCAGTATATTGTCCTCATCGGACTTCTTATTTTGGTTGACTGAAATAGGTGTCGATTAATGTTCGACATCTGTCCTTATTTTTGATTCGGTTATTTCTACATTACTGTCAGTGAAGCTGACTTCATTATTACTATTTTTATTTTCTCTATTTGATTTTGGGGTCGTTTGGATCCCCGAATCATCTGTATTATTTGATTCATTCGTTTTGGTTACATTTGTAATTTTGTTGTCTTGACCTACATTCGGTGTTGAATGTACTTCAAGACTATTCATAACAGCTGATTCATCAAATTCAGCTGTTTCGCTTATCGCAGTCGAGTCGGACAAATCGACTCCGTTCTCTGTATTTTCCATTATTATATTTTTAAATATCATTTTCTGTATAAGTAACTCGATGTTTCTTGCAGTAATTATATAAATTGTGCTGTTTTCAATTTGTTTCTTCTGCAAGTAGATAATATTGAATATTCTTTTTAACACCTGACGCACGTTTCACTGAAAAATATCAGTATCATCAGAGGTTTCTAAGTGAATTAATAGCAATCAATAATTCTATTAATATAAAATTAACGATTCGTTAATTTTATATTAATAGAATTATTGATTGCTATTAATTCACTTAGAAACCTCTGATGATACTGATATTTTTCAGTGAAACGTGCGTCAGGTGTTAAAAAGAATATTCAATATTATCTACTTGCAGAAGAAACAAATTGAAAACAGCACAATTTATTTTTAAATATGTAATTTATTTCTTATCTGGCTGAACAAATATTTTTTACTTATTTTACGTAACTTTACGTATTTTCACTTAACCTCTCAATTGCGCTTGTATCTTATTTGTAGGTATGGAATTTCATTTTATTAAATTCGTGCCTGTTCCGCGGCGCCAAATGTTACGCTACGAATTTACTAACATAATTTAAATAACATAGAAAACAATACAATAAAAAAAACTTGCACTTACCGTTCTTGTGTGTTCTTGGGTCCAGGGTCTCATAAGTACTTTGGGATACAAGCGTAATTTTCAAGGTGGCGTGAATAATTTATACAATGCATCTTGGAAGAGAAATTATTTTTTGTTTATTAATCAAAAGTGTTGAATTTATAAGTTTTCTCCAAAATAGATTTTTTACATGTTTCAAAGGTTGTGCAACTCTTACATCTTAGTTCCTATACTTACTTCCTATTACTTACATTCTTTAAGATAGCCCAGCCTGCGCACTCACTACTCACATTCTTAAAACCCCTTTTCAATATAAAAACGCCCCATTTTATGTAAAATTACTGACGTAATGCTTTCTTTGTGAAACGTTACGTGTGTGGCGTCCTCTTCCCCGACCACGTGGTGCGTTTTCCACAGTCTTTCATGCTCCGGATGTTCACAAGGTTTATAATATTTAATACCATTCAATATTCACTCTTCGTTACTGGAGGCACTGTTATACATGTTTTTGTAATATCACATAGGTATTTTGTCGGCCGACTTAAGAAAAAATATGAAGATTTGCCCGGGCACAAAACTGATAGCTGCCACGCGTGGCTTGGGTTGCTAGTCGACTGGGAAGAAAATTATCAATCTGCCTCCCTCCAAACACTCGGACAGAGCGGATGTTTCAATGCCTCATGATCGGATCTTCCGTCACTGTTCATTCAACACAGGTGTTTTTTGTGTGGTAACCGTGGACGATATTTGTTAAGCACTGTTGACGTCACTAAAAGGGGGCGGTCCTTAGCGGCATTTCCTGCGGATCGGCCAAGGAGACGATGAATAAAATCGTTCCCCAGGCATCTTGGTTTTCGGATGAAGGCGTCATTCCGAGCTCGTACTTGTACAGCGCGTGAGTGCGTGGTCACACTTATGCAAAGTTCTGAGAAATTTTAGGGTGGTGCAAATTCCTTGCCGAATTACACAACAGAAACTGCGTCTTACTGCTTTGTTCTCTTTGTTCTCAACACTGTTCTACTTGCCACGTGTTCTGTTCCAATGGAAATAACGTTTGCACAATATTTTTATAAAATCCCGCAAAAAATGAAATAAATGAAATTACCCAATTTAGACACGTTACAATACCTCCTCAATGAGAATTCTGCTGTTCAAAACAGAAGAAATCTCATTGATAAACCCCGAAGAGGACCGGTGAGGAACTGGTGCCAACAACCCCCTTGTTCTTATACATCATGGGTAACCGACCCCCCTGGCTTGGTGACCATGGACGCATCTGAACGAGATCACTGGACTTCTCCGTAAGAGATCCCAACACCGAAAAATCGAACAGACAAGTACCACAGCACACCTCACCTTCTAACATGCTACCCCCCAAAATCCTCAATCCCTGGCTTAGATTATGCCAGATCCTCCACCGATATGTTTCCCCTTTTATGCAAGCTGGGCTGCCTTTAGCAGATAGTGGGCTCATGCACACTCACATTACGTACTAACATTACATATTATGAAATTGAAAATTTTTCAAAAGTTATTTGAATTACAACCAATTGGTTGTTTTCAGGTAAAATCGATTCATAAATTTGGCCTAAATTTTAAAATATTCTCTTCCTTATTTTCTGTTTTATTTAAAATGAGTTAATGTAAACATTTCTTCTAATTAAACATATCCTTATCGTAACATGTGAATACTTAGAGTCTAACAATACAAGTCAATACAATAAATCAATAAAATAAACATGGTTAACACACAAATAATAAAATAATCAATACTTAAAATATTCATCAGCTGGCAGGCGCAAAATCATTTTTTTTTTCCAAAAAATTTTAAAATTCAAAAAAAAATTTAAATTTATTAAAAGGTTTCCTTTACATACAGCAATTATTTGAAATTTTCTTAAATTGATCAAAAACCAAAGGTGAATTAACTTCCTTACTATACAAGCTTAGTATGCATATGACCTCATCAGCTGATTAAAACTAGGTCAAGCCCACAACCTTGACCCACATATGTTATGTATAAGTTCTATCTGAAAATACATTCAACATCTATAACATCCTAACTTGAAACTCAACACATAATAAAATAAAATATTTAAAATAAACAAAATATTAATATAAATAATAAGCAAATTGGCATTTCAATTATTCAAAAATAAACAATTCTTAATTTTACATGATTTCCAAATTCTATCAAAATTTTGTCACTGGTTTTAAAATAAAAATTTTATGTCTTTATTACAAATCTCTCTCTTTATTTAACAATCTTATTCTCCATTACTTTGGGTGATATAAACATTTATCTCCTTTAATTTACTACTTGATCTGTATACATATATAATCTTTCTCTCTCTGACTCTAACCACTAACAACTTCAACTACCATGACACCCATCTCTATCAAAATCTCTATCAAACACTCTCGAACCCCAACTTATCATTAAACTCAATTCGCCACCTTCTCTCTATATATATATAAAAAAAATACTCTCTAACCCTTTGTACTTAGGATACGTGTCCCCCCCCCAAAAACTCATTTCCCTTATCTGGCCCCTGGATTCTACCTAAGGCGGCCCCGTCCCCACTAAATCGATCCCATCCCATCCCAACTTATCATTGTGTTGCGGACTCCTACATTACACTACCCCCTACTACAAAATTGCCATCCCCAAAATCTCAATCTCATTACCTCACTACAAATACAACAAAATAACATCAATTATAAACAACAATATATCACTCAAAATTCTACATATATTCTCCACGACTACTGTGTCAGCATCAATACTTCTCAAAATTCTATAACATACATTAACTCAAAACAACATTACATTACTTCAAAACAATATTTCGATCTTTACTACTTCAACTCTAACTTCAACTTGGACAGATCTATATGTCCCACAAAATATTTATCACCCAAAAACTATCTCTTGTTAACTTGCATAAATTATTACTTTACTTCTCACTTTATCAAATTATTTTTATCATTACTTTAAAACATCTGTAATACATTAAAACATTACATTATATTCAACATTAATTACCTGGAACAATTACAACCAATATACCAGTGACATTTTATTGCTGATCAGCTGATCTCCTAACACAATGAAAACACATCTCATAATTGAACAAATTACATGAAATATACATATTTATTTCTCCTTACTTCTCACCTCCTTGTTTCCCATTTCTCTGATTCTGATACTTTGTGTTGACCGCCTGCCAGACGGTTTAATTATTTACTTGGTTGCAAATATACACACATAATGAAGACACATATTGTTATCAATGCTTATATCTAACCTACGATAATAAAATAATACATTTAAAATTATAGCATGAACACCTTATATTGCATGTGTGAGCATCTAATTCCTTAAACAGAGCACAAGCATTTTTTATTGGATCAAATTTGAATTAGCAAATTTTTTATGTTGTAAAATTTAAATTCGTGACTCATCTGAGTCACCTCCCATCCACACACTCTATTTCAAATTTATTCTTAATAATTGTTATATATCATCTTTCCATTATTATTAAAATTTTAATTATCATTTTTATTTAGCACAAATGTTGCAAATAAACATTTTTATTATATTTGATTAGTACTATAAAATTTCTATACTTACAGTCCATTTAACATGATATACACACAAAACATCTACCCCCAACACCCCAATACCTTCACCTCACCTCTGAAACATTGAGCACAAATGTTAATTTAAATCAAACAATTTATCCTTTAATTATCAAATTTCCAAATCTCAAAATAAATTGAATTCATTGAAAGAATTTAATTAATTAGCATTTACATAATCACTCAAAATATTTAAAATATATCAAACTAGTTTGCTTAAATTAATTACTGAAAATACAAATTCCATTATTATTGTTTGCCATTATACAAATTAGCCCATCACTGTTTCCAAAATTAATGTTATTATTTATTTAAATTGCAACGTATTAATTTTATTATTATTACTTACCTATATACATACATTGTTTAGCTGACCTACAATACACATAAATAAATGCACTACAATTATTTACAAACTTTAGTTAATAACTGTTCAGTTTTTCCGCACTTCATTGTCCAAATCTGCCATGTCAAAACCATAAAACATAATGTTTATAACTGTCTTTTATTGTTTTAATAGTTTAGCCTCCATCGTCATAGATTAACCCTGGTGTTATATAACATTTTTCAATTTCATTAATACACCAATTACTGTTTTGTGTATTATAACCATACAAACTAACTTCATTCATCTTACCAAAATACTCGTTAAACCAGTCAACGTTAGGCATTTTTGTTAAGTCTCCGTCAGTAAATTCATTCGTTATTGGGTTAATTACTTTTGTCAAATCATTATAGTCATTATTATTCCCATATACTTTTAAACTTTCTTTCCATTCGTCATACTTTCTATTCAAATTATACACTTCTGTTACTTTCTCCACATACAATTCTCTGTTTAGCTCTCTCTCATCACCACACCACATCACACTCTCACAATTATTCCGGACAGAGGGTACAAAATTACACAACAAAAATAAATACTTCAATTCATCTATCAATACGGGACTCTTGCCCTTCAACAACAACACTTGTGAACTCATTAAATCATCATAAACATTATCAACAATAAGGGGAAAATTTACCCTCTGTCCCCACTCTACCACAATATCATTCTTCCGCTCTCTCTCTAACTCATTAACACACATTAACATCTCATAATCGCATTCCACCAACTCATCAGTACTTTCATTATTTAGTTTCACCGTATCACTTTCTGATACCAATTCTTCAAATACATTATTATACTCAATATTATTATTCTCATTTTTTCAACATTATTGTTATCATTTATTAACTCTTTCTCTGGTATCATATTTTTTACACTTGTCATTACAATTTTCATTTGTTTTACTTTTGTTTATACTCATCACATGTACTCCCGTTCGCTCCACACTCTGTTCTAACTTATTCAAATTAGTTCTTATTATTTCGTTATTATTTTCTAAACATTTATTTAATTCTTGAATCTCGTTTTTAATTCATTATTCTGATTTTTTAATACATTGAATTTAGCGTCAGAATCACTCTTCTGTTTACTGAATTTTGTATTGAAATCGCCTCTTAGTTCACTAAAATTACTATACATCATATTATACAATCGTGTCAGTATATTGTCCTCATCGGACTTCTTATTTTGGTTGACTGAAATAGGTGTCGATTAATGTTCGACATCTGTCCTTATTTTTGATTCGGTTATTTCTACATTACTGTCAGTGAAGCTGACTTCATTATTACTATTTTTATTTTCTCTATTTGATTTTGGGGTCGTTTGGATCCCCGAATCATCTGTATTATTTGATTCATTCGTTTTGGTTACATTTGTAATTTTGTTGTCTTGACCTACATTCGGTGTTGAATGTACTTCAAGACTATTCATAACAGCTGATTCATCAAATTCAGCTGTTTCGCTTATCGCAGTCGAGTCGGACAAATCGACTCCGTTCTCTGTATTTTCCATTATTATATTTTTAAATATCATTTTCTGTATAAGTAACTCGATGTTTCTTGCAGTAATTATATAAATTGTGCTGTTTTCAATTTGTTTCTTCTGCAAGTAGATAATATTGAATATTCTTTTTAACACCTGACGCACGTTTCACTGAAAAATATCAGTATCATCAGAGGTTTCTAAGTGAATTAATAGCAATCGTTAATTTTATATTAATAGAATTATTGATTGCTATTAATTCACTTAGAAACCTCTGATGATACTGATATTTTTCAGTGAAACGTGCGTCAGGTGTTAAAAAGAATATTCAATATTATCTACTTGCAGAAGAAACAAATTGAAAACAGCACAATTTATTTTTAAATATGTAATTTATTTCTTATCTGGCTGAACAAATATTTTTTACTTATTTTACGTAACTTTACGTATTTTCACTTAACCTCTCAATTGCGCTTGTATCTTATTTGTAGGTATGGAATTTCATTTTATTCGTGCCTGTTCCGCGGCGCCAAATGTTACGCTACGAATTTACTAACATAATTTAAATAACATAGAAAACAATACAATAAAAAAAACTTGCACTTACCGTTCTTGTGTGTTCTTGGGTCCAGGGTCTCATACGTACTTTGGGATACAAGCGTAATTTTCAAGGTGGCGTGAATAATTTATACAATGCATCTTGGAAGAGAAATTATTTTTTGTTTATTAATCAAAAGTGTTGAATTTATAAGTTTTCTCCAAAATAGATTTTTTACATGTTTCAAAGGTTGTGCAACTCTTACATCTTAGTTCCTATACTTACTTCCTATTACTTACATTCTTTAAGATAGCCCAGCCTGCGCACTCACTACTCACATTCTTAAAACCCCTTTTCAATATAAAAACGCCCCATTTTATGTAAAATTACTGACGTAATGCTTTCTTTGTGAAACGTTACGTGTGTGGCGTCCTCTTCCCCGACCACGTGGTGCGTTTTCCACAGTCTTTCATGCTCCGGATGTTCACAAGGTTTATAATATTTAATACCATTCAATATTCACTCTTCGTTACTGGAGGCACTGTTATACATGTTTTTGTAATATCACATAGGTATTTTGTCGGCCGACTTAAGAAAAAATATGAAGATTTGCCCGGGCACAAAACTGATAGCTGCCACGCGTGGCTTGGGTTGCTAGTCGACTGGAAGAAAATTATCAATCTGCCTCCCTCCAAACACTCGGACAGAGCGGATGTTTCAATGCCTCATGATCGGATCTTCCGTCACTGTTCATTCAACACAGGTGTTTTTTGTGTGGTAACCGTGGACGATATTTGTTAAGCACTGTTGACGTCACTAAAAGGGGGCGGTCCTTAGCGGCATTTCCTGCGGATCGGCCAAGGAGACGATGAATAAAATCGTTCCCCAGGCATCTTGGTTTTCGGATGAAGGCGTCATTCCGAGCTCGTACTTGTACAGCGCGTGAGTGCGTGGTCACACTTATGCAAAGTTCTGAGAAATTTTAGGGTGGTGCAAATTCCTTGCCGAATTACACAACAGAAACTGCGTCTTACTGCTTTGTTCTCAACACTGTTCTACTTGCCACGTGTTCTGTTCCAATGGAAATAACGTTTGCACAATATTTTTATAAAATCCCGCAAAAAATGAAATAAATGAAATTACCCAATTTAGACACGTTACAATACCTCCTCAATGAGAATTCTGCTGTCCAAAACAGAAGAAATCTCATTGATAAACCCCGAAGAGGACCGGTGAGGAACTGGTGCCAACAACCCCCTTGTTCTTATACATCATGGGTAACCGACCCCCCTGGCTTGGTGACCATGGACGCATCTGAACGAGATCACTGGACTTCTCCGTAAGAGATCCCAACACCGAAAAATCGAACAGACAAGTACCACAGCACACCTCACCTTCTAACATGCTACCCCCCAAAATCCTCAATCCCTGGCTTAGATTATGCCAGATCCTCCACCGATATGTTTCCCCTTTTATGCAAGCTGGGCTGCCTTTAGCAGATAGTGGGCTCATGCACACTCACATTACGTACTAACATTACATATTATGAAATTGAAAATTTTTCAAAAGTTATTTGAATTACAACCAATTGGTTGTTTTCAGGTAAAATCGATTCATAAATTTGGCCTAAATTTTAAAATATTCTCTTCCTTATTTTCTGTTTTATTTAAAATGAGTTAATGTAAACATTTCTTCTAATTAAACATATCCTTATCCTAACATGTGAATACTTAGAGTCTAACAATACAAGTCAATACAATAAATCAATAAAATAAACATGGTTAACACACAAATAATAAAA
The DNA here is from genome assembly GCA_034769895.1 of Magicicada septendecula. NCBI lineage: Eukaryota > Metazoa > Arthropoda > Insecta > Hemiptera > Cicadidae > Magicicada > Magicicada septendecula. Next base: position 41,824,981 of record CM068370.1, on the reverse strand, counting down.
TAATCAATACTTAAAATATTCATCAGCTGGCAGGCGCAAAATCATTTTTTTTTTCCAAAAAATTTTAAAATTCAAAAAAAAATTTAAATTTATTAAAAGGTTTCCTTTACATACAGCAATTATTTGAAATTTTCTTAAATTGATCAAAAACCAAAGGTGAATTAACTTCCTTACTATACAAGCTTAGTATGCATATGACCTCATCAGCTGATTAAAACTAGGTCAAGCCCACAACCTTGACCCACATATGTTATGTATAAGTTCTATCTGAAAATACATTCAACATCTATAACATCCTAACTTGAAACTCAACACATAATAAAATAAAATATTTAAAATAAACAAAATATTAATATAAATAATAAGCAAATTGGCATTTCAATTATTCAAAAATAAACAATTCTTAATTTTACATGATTTCCAAATTCTATCAAAATTTTGTCACTGGTTTTAAGATAAAAATTTTATGTCTTTATTACAAATCTCTCTCTTTATTTAACAATCTTATTCTCCATTACTTTGGGTGATATAAACATTTATCTCCTTTAATTTACTACTTGATCTGTATACATATATAATCTTTCTCTCTCTGACTCTAACCACTAACAACTTCAACTACCATGACACCCATCTCTATCAAAATCTCTATCAAACACTCTCGAACCCCAACTTATCACTAAACTCAATTCGCCACCTTCTCTCTATATATATAAAAAAAATACTCTCTAACCCTTTGTACTTAGGATACGTGTTCCCCCCCAAAACATTTCCCTTATCTGGCCCCTGGATTCTACCTAAGGCGGCCCCGTCCCCACTAAATCGATCCCATCCCATCCCAACTTATCATTGTGTTGCGGACTCCTACATTACACTACCCCCTACTACAAAATTGCCATCCCCAAAATCTCAATCTCATTACCTCACTACAAATACAACAAAATAACATCAATTATAAACAACAATATATCACTCAAAATTCTACATATATTCTCCACGACTACTGTGTCAGCATCAATACTTCTCAAAATTCTATAACATACATTAACTCAAAACAACATTACATTACTTCAAAACAATATTTCGATCTTTACTACTTCAACTCTAACTTCAACTTGGACAGATCTATATGTCCCACAAAATATTTATCACCCAAAAACTATCTCTTGTTAACTTGCATAAATTATTACTTTACTTCTCACTTTATCAAATTATTTTTATCATTACTTTAAAACATCTGTAATACATTAAAACATTACATTATATTCAACATTAATTACCTGGAACAATTACAACCAATATACCAGTGACATTTTATTGCTGATCAGCTGATCTCCTAACACAATGAAAACACATCTCATAATTGAACAAATTACATGAAATATACATATTTATTTCTCCTTACTTCTCACCTCCTTGTTTCCCATTTCTCTGATTCTGATACTTTGTGTTGACCGCCTGCCAGACGGTTTAATTATTTACTTGGTTGCAAATATACACACATAATGAAGACACATATTGTTATCAATGCTTATATCTAACCTACGATAATAAAATAATACATTTAAAATTATAGCATGAACACCTTATATTGCATGTATGAGCATCTAATTCCTTAAACAGAGCACAAGCATTTTTTATTGGATCAAATTTGAATTAGCAAATTTTTTATGTTGTAAAATTTAAATTCGTGACTCATCTGAGTCACCTCCCATCCACACACTATTTCAAATTTATTCTTAATAATTGTTATATATCATCTTTCCATTATTATTAAAATTTTAATTATCATTTTTATTTAGCACAAATGTTGCAAATAAACATTTTTATTATATTTGATTAGTACTATAAAATTTCTATACTTACAGTCCATTTAACATGATATACACACAAAACATCTACCCCCAACACCCCAATACCTTCACCTCACCTCTGAAACATTGAGCACAAATGTTAATTTAAATCAAACAATTTATCCTTTAATTATCAAATTTCCAAATCTCATAAAATAAATTGAATTCATTGAAAGAATTTAATTAATTAGCATTTACATAATCACTCAAAATATTTAAAATATATCAAACTAGTTTGCTTAAATTAATTACTGAAAATACAAATTCCATTATTATTGTTTGCCATTATACAAATTAGCCCATCACTGTTTCCAAAATTAATGTTATTATTTATTTAAATTGCAACGTATTAATTTTATTATTATTACTTACCTATATACATACATTGTTTAGCTGACCTTCTACAATACACATAAATAAATGCACTACAATTATTTACAAACTTTAGTTAATAACTGTTCAGTTTTTCCGCACTTCATTGTCCAAATCTGCCATGTCAAAACCATAAAACATAATGTTTATAACTGTCTTTTATTGTTTTAATAGTTTAGCCTCCATCGTCATAGATTAACCCTGGTGTTATATAACATTTTTCAATTTCATTAATACACCAATTACTGTTTTGTGTATTATAACCATACAAACTAACTTCATTCATCTTACCAAAATACTCGTTAAACCAGTCAACATTAGGCATTTTTGTTAAGTCTCCGTCAGTAAATTCATTCGTTATTGGGTTAATTACTTTTGTCAAATCATTATAGTCATTATTATTCCCATATACTTTTAAACTTTCTTTCCATTCGTCATACTTTCTATTCAAATTATACACTTCTGTTACTTTCTCCACATACAATTCTCTGTTTAGCTCTCTCTCATCACCACACCACATCACACTCTCACAATTATTCCGGACAGAGGGTACAAAATTACACAACAAAAATAAATACTTCAATTCATCTATCAATACGGGACTCTTGCCCTTCAACAACAACACTTGTGAACTCATTAAATCATCATAAACATTATCAACAATAAGGGGAAAATTTACCCTCTGTCCCCACTCTACCACAATATCATTCTTCCGCTCTCTCTCTAACTCATTAACACACATTAACATCTCATAATCGCATTCCACCAACTCATCAGTACTTTCATTATTTAGTTTCACCGTATCACTTTCTGATACCAATTCTTCAAATACATTATTATACTCAATATTATTATTCTCATTTTTTCAACATTATTGTTATCATTTATTAACTCTTTCTCTGGTATCATATTTTTTACACTTGTCATTACAATTTTCATTTGTTTTACTTTTGTTTATACTCATCACATGTACTCCCGTTCGCTCCACACTCTGTTCTAACTTATTCAAATTAGTTCTTATTATTTCGTTATTATTTTCTAAACATTTATTTAATTCTTGAATCTCGTTTTTAATTCATTATTCTGATTTTTTAATACATTGAATTTAGCGTCAGAATCACACTTCTGTTTACTGAATTTTGTATTGAAATCGCCTCTTAGTTCACTAAAATTACTATACATCATATTATACAATCGTGTCAGTATATTGTCCTCATCGGACTTCTTATTTTGGTTGACTGAAATAGGTGTCGATTAATGTTCGACATCTGTCCTTATTTTTGATTCGGTTATTTCTACATTACTGTCAGTGAAGCTGACTTCATTATTACTATTTTTATTTTCTCTATTTGATTTTGGGGTCGTTTGGATCCCCGAATCATCTGTATTATTTGATTCATTCGTTTTGGTTACATTTGTAATTTTGTTGTCTTGACCTACATTCGGTGTTGAATGTACTTCAAGACTATTCATAACAGCTGATTCATCAAATTCAGCTGTTTCGCTTATCGCAGTCGAGTCGGACAAATCGACTCCGTTCTCTGTATTTTCCATTATTATATTTTTAAATATCATTTTCTGTATAAGTAACTCGATGTTTCTTGCAGTAATTATATAAATTGTGCTGTTTTCAATTTGTTTCTTCTGCAAGTAGATAATATTGAATATTCTTTTTAACACCTGACGCACGTTTCACTGAAAAATATCAGTATCATCAGAGGTTTCTAAGTGAATTAATAGCAATCAATAATTCTATTAATATAAAATTAACGATTCGTTAATTTTATATTAATAGAATTATTGATTGCTATTAATTCACTTAGAAACCTCTGATGATACTGATATTTTTCAGTGAAACGTGCGTCAGGTGTTAAAAAGAATATTCAATATTATCTACTTGCAGAAGAAACAAATTGAAAACAGCACAATTTATTTTTAAATATGTAATTTATTTCTTATCTGGCTGAACAAATATTTTTTACTTATTTTACGTAACTTTACGTATTTTCACTTAACCTCTCAATTGCGCTTGTATCTTATTTGTAGGTATGGAATTTCATTTTATTAAATTCGTGCCTGTTCCGCGGCGCCAAATGTTACGCTACGAATTTACTAACATAATTTAAATAACATAGAAAACAATACAATAAAAAAAACTTGCACTTACCGTTCTTGTGTGTTCTTGGGTCCAGGGTCTCATACGTACTTTGGGATACAAGCGTAATTTTCAAGGTGGCGTGAATAATTTATACAATGCATCTTGGAAGAGAAATTATTTTTTGTTTATTAATCAAAAGTGTTGAATTTATAAGTTTTCTCCAAAATAGATTTTTTACATGTTTCAAAGGTTGTGCAACTCTTACATCTTAGTTCCTATACTTACTTCCTATTACTTACATTCTTTAAGATAGCCCAGCCTGCGCACTCACTACTCACATTCTTAAAACCCCTTTTCAATATAAAAACGCCCCATTTTATGTAAAATTACTGACGTAATGCTTTCTTTGTGAAACGTTACGTGTGTGGCGTCCTCTTCCCCGACCACGTGGTGCGTTTTCCACAGTCTTTCATGCTCCGGATGTTCACAAGGTTTATAATATTTAATACCATTCAATATTCACTCTTCGTTACTGGAGGCACTGTTATACATGTTTTTGTAATATCACATAGGTATTTTGTCGGCCGACTTAAGAAAAAATATGAAGATTTGCCCGGGCACAAAACTGATAGCTGCCACGCGTGGCTTGGGTTGCTAGTCGACTGGGAAGAAAATTATCAATCTGCCTCCCTCCAAACACTCGGACAGAGCGGATGTTTCAATGCCTCATGATCGGATCTTCCGTCACTGTTCATTCAACACAGGTGTTTTTTGTGTGGTAACCGTGGACGATATTTGTTAAGCACTGTTGACGTCACTAAAAGGGGGCGGTCCTTAGCGGCATTTCCTGCGGATCGGCCAAGGAGACGATGAATAAAATCGTTCCCCAGGCATCTTGGTTTTCGGATGAAGGCGTCATTCCGAGCTCGTACTTGTACAGCGCGTGAGTGCGTGGTCACACTTATGCAAAGTTCTGAGAAATTTTAGGGTGGTGCAAATTCCTTGCCGAATTACACAACAGAAACTGCGTCTTACTGCTTTGTTCTCAACACTGTTCTACTTGCCACGTGTTCTGTTCCAATGGAAATAACGTTTGCACAATATTTTTATAAAATCCCGCAAAAAATGAAATAAATGAAATTACCCAATTTAGACACGTTACAATACCTCCTCAATGAGAATTCTGCTGTTCAAAACAGAAGAAATCTCATTGATAAACCCCGAAGAGGACCGGTGAGGAACTGGTGCCAACAACCCCCTTGTTCTTATACATCATGGGTAACCGACCCCCCTGGCTTGGTGACCATGGACGCATCTGAACGAGATCACTGGACTTCTCCGTAAGAGATCCCAACACCGAAAAATCGAACAGACAAGTACCACAGCACACCTCACCTTCTAACATGCTACCCCCCAAAATCCTCAATCCCTGGCTTAGATTATGCCAGATCCTCCACCGATATGTTTCCCCTTTTATGCAAGCTGGGCTGCCTTTAGCAGATAGTGGGCTCATGCACACTCACATTACGTACTAACATTACATATTATGAAATTGAAAATTTTTCAAAAGTTATTTGAATTACAACCAATTGGTTGTTTTCAGGTAAAATCGATTCATAAATTTGGCCTAAATTTTAAAATATTCTCTTCCTTATTTTCTGTTTTATTTAAAATGAGTTAATGTAAACATTTCTTCTAATTAAACATATCCTTATCCTAACATGTGAATACTTAGAGTCTAACAATACAAGTCAATACAATAAATCAATAAAATAAACATGGTTAACACACAAATAATAAAATAATCAATACTTAAAATATTCATCAGCTGGCAGGCGCAAAATCATTTTTTTTTTCCAAAAAATTTTAAAATTCAAAAAAAAATTTAAATTTATTAAAAGGTTTCCTTTACATACAGCAATTATTTGAAATTTTCTTAAATTGATCAAAAACCAAAGGTGAATTAACTTCCTTACTATACAAGCTTAGTATGCATATGACCTCATCAGCTGATTAAAACTAGGTCAAGCCCACAACCTTGACCCACATATGTTATGTATAAGTTCTATCTGAAAATACATTCAACATCTATAACATCCTAACTTGAAACTCAACACATAATAAAATAAAATATTTAAAATAAACAAAATATTAATATAAATAATAAGCAAATTGGCATTTCAATTATTCAAAAATAAACAATTCTTAATTTTACATGATTTCCAAATTCTATCAAAATTTTGTCACTGGTTTTAAAATAAAAATTTTATGTCTTTATTACAAATCTCTCTCTTTATTTAACAATCTTATTCTCCATTACTTTGGGTGATATAAACATTTATCTCCTTTAATTTACTACTTGATCTGTATACATATATAATCTTTCTCTCTCTGACTCTAACCACTAACAACTTCAACTACCATGACACCCATCTCTATCAAAATCTCTATCAAACACTCTCGAACCCCAACTTATCATTAAACTCAATTCGCCACCTTCTCTCTATATATATATAAAAAAAATACTCTCTAACCCTTTGTACTTAGGATACGTGTCCCCCCCCCAAAAACTCATTTCCCTTATCTGGCCCCTGGATTCTACCTAAGGCGGCCCCGTCCCCACTAAATCGATCCCATCCCATCCCAACTTATCATTGTGTTGCGGACTCCTACATTACACTACCCCCTACTACAAAATTGCCATCCCCAAAATCTCAATCTCATTACCTCACTACAAATACAACAAAATAACATCAATTATAAACAACAATATATCACTCAAAATTCTACATATATTCTCCACGACTACTGTGTCAGCATCAATACTTCTCAAAATTCTATAACATACATTAACTCAAAACAACATTACATTACTTCAAAACAATATTTCGATCTTTACTACTTCAACTCTAACTTCAACTTGGACAGATCTATATGTCCCACAAAATATTTATCACCCAAAAACTATCTCTTGTTAACTTGCATAAATTATTACTTTACTTCTCACTTTATCAAATTATTTTTATCATTACTTTAAAACATCTGTAATACATTAAAACATTACATTATATTCAACATTAATTACCTGGAACAATTACAACCAATATACCAGTGACATTTTATTGCTGATCAGCTGATCTCCTAACACAATGAAAACACATCTCATAATTGAACAAATTACATGAAATATACATATTTATTTCTCCTTACTTCTCACCTCCTTGTTTCCCATTTCTCTGATTCTGATACTTTGTGTTGACCGCCTGCCAGACGGTTTAATTATTTACTTGGTTGCAAATATACACACATAATGAAGACACATATTGTTATCAATGCTTATATCTAACCTACGATAATAAAATAATACATTTAAAATTATAGCATGAACACCTTATATTGCATGTGTGAGCATCTAATTCCTTAAACAGAGCACAAGCATTTTTTATTGGATCAAATTTGAATTAGCAAATTTTTTATGTTGTAAAATTTAAATTCGTGACTCATCTGAGTCACCTCCCATCCACACACTCTATTTCAAATTTATTCTTAATAATTGTTATATATCATCTTTCCATTATTATTAAAATTTTAATTATCATTTTTATTTAGCACAAATGTTGCAAATAAACATTTTTATTATATTTGATTAGTACTATAAAATTTCTATACTTACAGTCCATTTAACATGATATACACACAAAACATCTACCCCCAACACCCCAATACCTTCACCTCACCTCTGAAACATTGAGCACAAATGTTAATTTAAATCAAACAATTTATCCTTTAATTATCAAATTTCCAAATCTCAAAATAAATTGAATTCATTGAAAGAATTTAATTAATTAGCATTTACATAATCACTCAAAATATTTAAAATATATCAAACTAGTTTGCTTAAATTAATTACTGAAAATACAAATTCCATTATTATTGTTTGCCATTATACAAATTAGCCCATCACTGTTTCCAAAATTAATGTTATTATTTATTTAAATTGCAACGTATTAATTTTATTATTATTACTTACCTATATACATACATTGTTTAGCTGACCTACAATACACATGAATAAATGCACTACAATTATTTACAAACTTTAGTTAATAACTGTTCAGTTTTTCCGCACTTCATTGTCCAAATCTGCCATGTCAAAACCATAAAACATAATGTTTATAACTGTCTTTTATTGTTTTAATAGTTTAGCCTCCATCGTCATAGATTAACCCTGGTGTTATATAACATTTTTCAATTTCATTAATACACCAATTACTGTTTTGTGTATTATAACCATACAAACTAACTTCATTCATCTTACCAAAATACTCGTTAAACCAGTCAACGTTAGGCATTTTTGTTAAGTCTCCGTCAGTAAATTCATTCGTTATTGGGTTAATTACTTTTGTCAAATCATTATAGTCATTATTATTCCCATATACTTTTAAACTTTCTTTCCATTCGTCATACTTTCTATTCAAATTATACACTTCTGTTACTTTCTCCACATACAATTCTCTGTTTAGCTCTCTCTCATCACCACACCACATCACACTCTCACAATTATTCCGGACAGAGGGTACAAAATTACACAACAAAAATAAATACTTCAATTCATCTATCAATACGGGACTCTTGCCCTTCAACAACAACACTTGTGAACTCATTAAATCATCATAAACATTATCAACAATAAGGGGAAAATTTACCCTCTGTCCCCACTCTACCACAATATCATTCTTCCGCTCTCTCTCTAACTCATTAACACACATTAACATCTCATAATCGCATTCCACCAACTCATCAGTACTTTCATTATTTAGTTTCACCGTATCACTTTCTGATACCAATTCTTCAAATACATTATTATACTCAATATTATTATTCTCATTTTTTCAACATTATTGTTATCATTTATTAACTCTTTCTCTGGTATCATATTTTTTACACTTGTCATTACAATTTTCATTTGTTTTACTTTTGTTTATACTCATCACATGTACTCCCGTTCGCTCCACACTCTGTTCTAACTTATTCAAATTAGTTCTTATTATTTCGTTATTATTTTCTAAACATTTATTTAATTCTTGAATCTCGTTTTTAATTCATTATTCTGATTTTTTAATACATTGAATTTAGCGTCAGAATCACTCTTCTGTTTACTGAATTTTGTATTGAAATCGCCTCTTAGTTCACTAAAATTACTATACATCATATTATACAATCGTGTCAGTATATTGTCCTCATCGGACTTCTTATTTTGGTTGACTGAAATAGGTGTCGATTAATGTTCGACATCTGTCCTTATTTTTGATTCGGTTATTTCTACATTACTGTCAGTGAAGCTGACTTCATTATTACTATTTTTATTTTCTCTATTTGATTTTGGGGTCGTTTGGATCCCCGAATCATCTGTATTATTTGATTCATTCGTTTTGGTTACATTTGTAATTTTGTTGTCTTGACCTACATTCGGTGTTGAATGTACTTCAAGACTATTCATAACAGCTGATTCATCAAATTCAGCTGTTTCGCTTATCGCAGTCGAGTCGGACAAATCGACTCCGTTCTCTGTATTTTCCATTATTATATTTTTAAATATCATTTTCTGTATAAGTAACTCGATGTTTCTTGCAGTAATTATATAAATTGTGCTGTTTTCAATTTGTTTCTTCTGCAAGTAGATAATATTGAATATTCTTTTTAACACCTGACGCACGTTTCACTGAAAAATATCAGTATCATCAGAGGTTTCTAAGTGAATTAATAGCAATCGTTAATTTTATATTAATAGAATTATTGATTGCTATTAATTCACTTAGAAACCTCTGATGATACTGATATTTTTCAGTGAAACGTGCGTCAGGTGTTAAAAAGAATATTCAATATTATCTACTTGCAGAAGAAACAAATTGAAAACAGCACAATTTATTTTTAAATATGTAATTTATTTCTTATCTGGCTGAACAAATATTTTTTACTTATTTTACGTAACTTTACGTATTTTCACTTAACCTCTCAATTGCGCTTGTATCTTATTTGTAGGTATGGAATTTCATTTTATTCGTGCCTGTTCCGCGGCGCCAAATGTTACGCTACGAATTTACTAACATAATTTAAATAACATAGAAAACAATACAATAAAAAAAACTTGCACTTACCGTTCTTGTGTGTTCTTGGGTCCAGGGTCTCATACGTACTTTGGGATACAAGCGTAATTTTCAAGGTGGCGTGAATAATTTATACAATGCATCTTGGAAGAGAAATTATTTTTTGTTTATTAATCAAAAGTGTTGAATTTATAAGTTTTCTCCAAAATAGATTTTTTACATGTTTCAAAGGTTGTGCAACTCTTACATCTTAGTTCCTATACTTACTTCCTATTACTTACATTCTTTAAGATAGCCCAGCCTGCGCACTCACTACTCACATTCTTAAAACCCCTTTTCAATATAAAAACGCCCCATTTTATGTAAAATTACTGACGTAATGCTTTCTTTGTGAAACGTTACGTGTGTGGCGTCCTCTTCCCCGACCACGTGGTGCGTTTTCCACAGTCTTTCATGCTCCGGATGTTCACAAGGTTTATAATATTTAATACCATTCAATATTCACTCTTCGTTACTGGAGGCACTGTTATACATGTTTTTGTAATATCACATAGGTATTTTGTCGGCCGACTTAAGAAAAAATATGAAGATTTGCCCGGGCACAAAACTGATAGCTGCCACGCGTGGCTTGGGTTGCTAGTCGACTGGAAGAAAATTATCAATCTGCCTCCCTCCAAACACTCGGACAGAGCGGATGTTTCAATGCCTCATGATCGGATCTTCCGTCACTGTTCATTCAACACAGGTGTTTTTTGTGTGGTAACCGTGGACGATATTTGTTAAGCACTGTTGACGTCACTAAAAGGGGGCGGTCCTTAGCGGCATTTCCTGCGGATCGGCCAAGGAGACGATGAATAAAATCGTTCCCCAGGCATCTTGGTTTTCGGATGAAGGCGTCATTCCGAGCTCGTACTTGTACAGCGCGTGAGTGCGTGGTCACACTTATGCAAAGTTCTGATAAATTTTAGGGTGGTGCAAATTCCTTGCCGAATTACACAACAGAAACTGCGTCTTACTGCTTTGTTCTCAACACTGTTCTACTTGCCACGTGTTCTGTTCCAATGGAAATAACGTTTGCACAATATTTTTATAAAATCCCGCAAAAAATGAAATAAATGAAATTACCCAATTTAGACACGTTACAATACCTCCTCAATGAGAATTCTGCTGTCCAAAACAGAAGAAATCTCATTGATAAACCCCGAAGAGGACCGGTGAGGAACTGGTGCCAACAACCCCCTTGTTCTTATACATCATGGGTAACCGACCCCCCTGGCTTGGTGACCATGGACGCATCTGAACGAGATCACTGGACTTCTCCGTAAGAGATCCCAACACCGAAAAATCGAACAGACAAGTACCACAGCACACCTCACCTTCTAACATGCTACCCCCCAAAATCCTCAATCCCTGGCTTAGATTATGCCAGATCCTCCACCGATATGTTTCCCCTTTTATGCAAGCTGGGCTGCCTTTAGCAGATAGTGGGCTCATGCACACTCACATTACGTACTAACATTACATATTATGAAATTGAAAATTTTTCAAAAGTTATTTGAATTACAACCAATTGGTTGTTTTCAGGTAAAATCGATTCATAAATTTGGCCTAAATTTTAAAATATTCTCTTCCTTATTTTCTGTTTTATTTAAAATGAGTTAATGTAAACATTTCTTCTAATTAAACATATCCTTATCCTAACATGTGAATACTTAGAGTCTAACAATACAAGTCAATACAATAAATCAATAAAATAAACATGGTTAACACACAAATAATAAAATAATCAATACTTAAAATATTCATCAGCTGGCAGGCGCAAAATCATTTTTTTTTTCCAAAAAATTTTAAAATTCAAAAAAAAATTTAAATTTATTAAAAGGTTTCCTTTACATACAGCAATTATTTGAAATTTTCTTAAATTGATCAAAAACCAAAGGTGAATTAACTTCCTTACTATACAAGCTTAGTATGCATATGACCTCATCAGCTGATTAAAACTAGGTCAAGCCCACAACCTTGACCCACATATGTTATGTATAAGTTCTATCTGAAAATACATTCAACATCTATAACATCCTAACTTGAAACTCAACACATAATAAAATAAAATATTTAAAATAAACAAAATATTAATATAAATAATAAGCAAATTGGCATTTCAATTATTCAAAAATAAACAATTCTTAATTTTACATGATTTCCAAATTCTATCAAAATTTTGTCACTGGTTTTAAGATAAAAATTTTATGTCTTTATTACAAATCTCTCTCTTTATTTAACAATCTTATTCTCCATTACTTTGGGTGATATAAACATTTATCTCCTTTAATTTACTACTTGATCTGTATACATATATAATCTTTCTCTCTCTGACTCTAACCACTAACAACTTCAACTACCATGACACCCATCTCTATCAAAATCTCTATCAAACACTCTCGAACCCCAACTTATCACTAAACTCAATTCGCCACCTTCTCTCTATATATATAAAAAAAATACTCTCTAACCCTTTGTACTTAGGATACGTGTTCCCCCCCCCAAAACATTTCCCTTATCTGGCCCCTGGATTCTACCTAAGGCGGCCCCGTCCCCACTAAATCGATCCCATCCCATCCCAACTTATCATTGTGTTGCGGACTCCTACATTACACTACCCCCTACTACAAAATTGCCATCCCCAAAATCTCAATCTCATTACCTCACTACAAATACAACAAAATAACATCAATTATAAACAACAATATATCACTCAAAATTCTACATATATTCTCCACGACTACTGTGTCAGCATCAATACTTCTCAAAATTCTATAACATACATTAACTCAAAACAACATTACATTACTTCAAAACAATATTTCGATCTTTACTACTTCAACTCTAACTTCAACTTGGACAGATCTATATGTCCCACAAAATATTTATCACCCAAAAACTATCTCTTGTTAACTTGCATAAATTATTACTTTACTTCTCACTTTATCAAATTATTTTTATCATTACTTTAAAACATCTGTAATACATTAAAACATTACATTATATTCAACATTAATTACCTGGAACAATTACAACCAATATACCAGTGACATTTTATTGCTGATCAGCTGATCTCCTAACACAATGAAAACACATCTCATAATTGAACAAATTACATGAAATATACATATTTATTTCTCCTTACTTCTCACCTCCTTGTTTCCCATTTCTCTGATTCTGATACTTTGTGTTGACCGCCTGCCAGACGGTTTAATTATTTACTTGGTTGCAAATATACACACATAATGAAGACACATATTGTTATCAATGCTTATATCTAACCTACGATAATAAAATAATACATTTAAAATTATAGCATGAACACCTTATATTGCATGTATGAGCATCTAATTCCTTAAACAGAGCACAAGCATTTTTTATTGGATCAAATTTGAATTAGCAAATTTTTTATGTTGTAAAATTTAAATTCGTGACTCATCTGAGTCACCTCCCATCCACACACTCTATTTCAAATTTATTCTTAATAATTGTTATATATCATCTTTCCATTATTATTAAAATTTTAATTATCATTTTTATTTAGCACAAATGTTGCAAATAAACATTTTTATTATATTTGATTAGTACTATAAAATTTCTATACTTACAGTCCATTTAACATGATATACACACAAAACATCTACCCCCAACACCCCAATACCTTCACCTCACCTCTGAAACATTGAGCACAAATGTTAATTTAAATCAAACAATTTATCCTTTAATTATCAAATTTCCAAATCTCATAAAATAAATTGAATTCATTGAAAGAATTTAATTAATTAGCATTTACATAATCACTCAAAATATTTAAAATATATCAAACTAGTTTGCTTAAATTAATTACTGAAAATACAAATTCCATTATTATTGTTTGCCATTATACAAATTAGCCCATCACTGTTTCCAAAATTAATGTTATTATTTATTTAAATTGCAACGTATTAATTTTATTATTATTACTTACCTATATACATACATTGTTTAGCTGACCTTCTACAATACACATAAATAAATGCACTACAATTATTTACAAACTTTAGTTAATAACTGTTCAGTTTTTCCGCACTTCATTGTCCAAATCTGCCATGTCAAAACCATAAAACATAATGTTTATAACTGTCTTTTATTGTTTTAATAGTTTAGCCTCCATCGTCATAGATTAACCCTGGTGTTATATAACATTTTTCAATTTCATTAATACACCAATTACTGTTTTGTGTATTATAACCATACAAACTAACTTCATTCATCTTACCAAAATACTCGTTAAACCAGTCAACATTAGGCATTTTTGTTAAGTCTCCGTCAGTAAATTCATTCGTTATTGGGTTAATTACTTTTGTCAAATCATTATAGTCATTATTATTCCCATATACTTTTAAACTTTCTTTCCATTCGTCATACTTTCTATTCAAATTATACACTTCTGTTACTTTCTCCACATACAATTCTCTGTTTAGCTCTCTCTCATCACCACACCACATCACACTCTCACAATTATTCCGGACAGAGGGTACAAAATTACACAACAAAAATAAATACTTCAATTCATCTATCAATACGGGACTCTTGCCCTTCAACAACAACACTTGTGAACTCATTAAATCATCATAAACATTATCAACAATAAGGGGAAAATTTACCCTCTGTCCCCACTCTACCACAATATCATTCTTCCGCTCTCTCTCTAACTCATTAACACACATTAACATCTCATAATCGCATTCCACCAACTCATCAGTACTTTCATTATTTAGTTTCACCGTATCACTTTCTGATACCAATTCTTCAAATACATTATTATACTCAATATTATTATTCTCATTTTTTCAACATTATTGTTATCATTTATTAACTCTTTCTCTGGTATCATATTTTTTACACTTGTCATTACAATTTTCATTTGTTTTACTTTTGTTTATACTCATCACATGTACTCCCGTTCGCTCCACACTCTGTTCTAACTTATTCAAATTAGTTCTTATTATTTCGTTATTATTTTCTAAACATTTATTTAATTCTTGAATCTCGTTTTTAATTCATTATTCTGATTTTTTAATACATTGAATTTAGCGTCAGAATCACACTTCTGTTTACTGAATTTTGTATTGAAATCGCCTCTTAGTTCACTAAAATTACTATACATCATATTATACAATCGTGTCAGTATATTGTCCTCATCGGACTTCTTATTTTGGTTGACTGAAATAGGTGTCGATTAATGTTCGACATCTGTCCTTATTTTTGATTCGGTTATTTCTACATTACTGTCAGTGAAGCTGACTTCATTATTACTATTTTTATTTTCTCTATTTGATTTTGGGGTCGTTTGGATCCCCGAATCATCTGTATTATTTGATTCATTCGTTTTGGTTACATTTGTAATTTTGTTGTCTTGACCTACATTCGGTGTTGAATGTACTTCAAGACTATTCATAACAGCTGATTCATCAAATTCAGCTGTTTCGCTTATCGCAGTCGAGTCGGACAAATCGACTCCGTTCTCTGTATTTTCCATTATTATATTTTTAAATATCATTTTCTGTATAAGTAACTCGATGTTTCTTGCAGTAATTATATAAATTGTGCTGTTTTCAATTTGTTTCTTCTGCAAGTAGATAATATTGAATATTCTTTTTAACACCTGACGCACGTTTCACTGAAAAATATCAGTATCATCAGAGGTTTCTAAGTGAATTAATAGCAATCAATAATTCTATTAATATAAAATTAACGATTCGTTAATTTTATATTAATAGAATTATTGATTGCTATTAATTCACTTAGAAACCTCTGATGATACTGATATTTTTCAGTGAAACGTGCGTCAGGTGTTAAAAAGAATATTCAATATTATCTACTTGCAGAAGAAACAAATTGAAAACAGCACAATTTATTTTTAAATATGTAATTTATTTCTTATCTGGCTGAACAAATATTTTTTACTTATTTTACGTAACTTTACGTATTTTCACTTAACCTCTCAATTGCGCTTGTATCTTATTTGTAGGTATGGAATTTCATTTTATTAAATTCGTGCCTGTTCCGCGGCGCCAAATGTTACGCTACGAATTTACTAACATAATTTAAATAACATAGAAAACAATACAATAAAAAAAACTTGCACTTACCGTTCTTGTGTGTTCTTGGGTCCAGGGTCTCATACGTACTTTGGGATACAAGCGTAATTTTCAAGGTGGCGTGAATAATTTATACAATGCATCTTGGAAGAGAAATTATTTTTTGTTTATTAATCAAAAGTGTTGAATTTATAAGTTTTCTCCAAAATAGATTTTTTACATGTTTCAAAGGTTGTGCAACTCTTACATCTTAGTTCCTATACTTACTTCCTATTACTTACATTCTTTAAGATAGCCCAGCCTGCGCACTCACTACTCACATTCTTAAAACCCCTTTTCAATATAAAAACGCCCCATTTTATGTAAAATTACTGACGTAATGCTTTCTTTGTGAAACGTTACGTGTGTGGCGTCCTCTTCCCCGACCACGTGGTGCGTTTTCCACAGTCTTTCATGCTCCGGATGTTCACAAGGTTTATAATATTTAATACCATTCAATATTCACTCTTCGTTACTGGAGGCACTGTTATACATGTTTTTGTAATATCACATAGGTATTTTGTCGGCCGACTTAAGAAAAAATATGAAGATTTGCCCGGGCACAAAACTGATAGCTGCCACGCGTGGCTTGGGTTGCTAGTCGACTGGGAAGAAAATTATCAATCTGCCTCCCTCCAAACACTCGGACAGAGCGGATGTTTCAATGCCTCATGATCGGATCTTCCGTCACTGTTCATTCAACACAGGTGTTTTTTGTGTGGTAACCGTGGACGATATTTGTTAAGCACTGTTGACGTCACTAAAAGGGGGCGGTCCTTAGCGGCATTTCCTGCGGATCGGCCAAGGAGACGATGAATAAAATCGTTCCCCAGGCATCTTGGTTTTCGGATGAAGGCGTCATTCCGAGCTCGTACTTGTACAGCGCGTGAGTGCGTGGTCACACTTATGCAAAGTTCTGAGAAATTTTAGGGTGGTGCAAATTCCTTGCCGAATTACACAACAGAAACTGCGTCTTACTGCTTTGTTCTCAACACTGTTCTACTTGCCACGTGTTCTGTTCCAATGGAAATAACGTTTGCACAATATTTTTATAAAATCCCGCAAAAAATGAAATAAATGAAATTACCCAATTTAGACACGTTACAATACCTCCTCAATGAGAATTCTGCTGTTCAAAACAGAAGAAATCTCATTGATAAACCCCGAAGAGGACCGGTGAGGAACTGGTGCCAACAACCCCCTTGTTCTTATACATCATGGGTAACCGACCCCCCTGGCTTGGTGACCATGGACGCATCTGAACGAGATCACTGGACTTCTCCGTAAGAGATCCCAACACCGAAAAATCGAACAGACAAGTACCACAGCACACCTCACCTTCTAACATGCTACCCCCCAAAATCCTCAATCCCTGGCTTAGATTATGCCAGATCCTCCACCGATATGTTTCCCCTTTTATGCAAGCTGGGCTGCCTTTAGCAGATAGTGGGCTCATGCACACTCACATTACGTACTAACATTACATATTATGAAATTGAAAATTTTTCAAAAGTTATTTGAATTACAACCAATTGGTTGTTTTCAGGTAAAATCGATTCATAAATTTGGCCTAAATTTTAAAATATTCTCTTCCTTATTTTCTGTTTTATTTAAAATGAGTTAATGTAAACATTTCTTCTAATTAAACATATCCTTATCCTAACATGTGAATACTTAGAGTCTAACAATACAAGTCAATACAATAAATCAATAAAATAAACATGGTTAACACACAAATAATAAAATAATCAATACTTAAAATATTCATCAGCTGGCAGGCGCAAAATCATTTTTTTTTCCAAAAAATTTTAAAATTCAAAAAAAAATTTAAATTTATTAAAAGGTTTCCTTTACATACAGCAATTATTTGAAATTTTCTTAAATTGATCAAAAACCAAAGGTGAATTAACTTCCTTACTATACAAGCTTAGTATGCATATGACCTCATCAGCTGATTAAAACTAGGTCAAGCCCACAACCTTGACCCACATATGTTATGTATAAGTTCTATCTGAAAATACATTCAACATCTATAACATCCTAACTTGAAACTCAACACATAATAAAATAAAATATTTAAAATAAACAAAATATTAATATAAATAATAAGCAAATTGGCATTTCAATTATTCAAAAATAAACAATTCTTAATTTTACATGATTTCCAAATTCTATCAAAATTTTGTCACTGGTTTTAAAATAAAAATTTTATGTCTTTATTACAAATCTCTCTCTTTATTTAACAATCTTATTCTCCATTACTTTGGGTGATATAAACATTTATCTCCTTTAATTTACTACTTGATCTGTATACATATATAATCTTTCTCTCTCTGACTCTAACCACTAACAACTTCAACTACCATGACACCCATCTCTATCAAAATCTCTATCAAACACTCTCGAACCCCAACTTATCATTAAACTCAATTCGCCACCTTCTCTCTATATATATATAAAAAAAATACTCTCTAACCCTTTGTACTTAGGATACGTGTCCCCCCCCCAAAAACTCATTTCCCTTATCTGGCCCCTGGATTCTACCTAAGGCGGCCCCGTCCCCACTAAATCGATCCCATCCCATCCCAACTTATCATTGTGTTGCGGACTCCTACATTACACTACCCCCTACTACAAAATTGCCATCCCCAAAATCTCAATCTCATTACCTCACTACAAATACAACAAAATAACATCAATTATAAACAACAATATATCACTCAAAATTCTACATATATTCTCCACGACTACTGTGTCAGCATCAATACTTCTCAAAATTCTATAACATACATTAACTCAAAACAACATTACATTACTTCAAAACAATATTTCGATCTTTACTACTTCAACTCTAACTTCAACTTGGACAGATCTATATGTCCCACAAAATATTTATCACCCAAAAACTATCTCTTGTTAACTTGCATAAATTATTACTTTACTTCTCACTTTATCAAATTATTTTTATCATTACTTTAAAACATCTGTAATACATTAAAACATTACATTATATTCAACATTAATTACCTGGAACAATTACAACCAATATACCAGTGACATTTTATTGCTGATCAGCTGATCTCCTAACACAATGAAAACACATCTCATAATTGAACAAATTACATGAAATATACATATTTATTTCTCCTTACTTCTCACCTCCTTGTTTCCCATTTCTCTGATTCTGATACTTTGTGTTGACCGCCTGCCAGACGGTTTAATTATTTACTTGGTTGCAAATATACACACATAATGAAGACACATATTGTTATCAATGCTTATATCTAACCTACGATAATAAAATAATACATTTAAAATTATAGCATGAACACCTTATATTGCATGTATGAGCATCTAATTCCTTAAACAGAGCACAAGCATTTTTTATTGGATCAAATTTGAATTAGCAAATTTTTTATGTTGTAAAATTTAAATTCGTGACTCATCTGAGTCACCTCCCATCCACACACTCTATTTCAAATTTATTCTTAATAATTGTTATATATCATCTTTCCATTATTATTAAAATTTTAATTATCATTTTTATTTAGCACAAATGTTGCAAATAAACATTTTTATTATATTTGATTAGTACTATAAAATTTCTATACTTACAGTCCATTTAACATGATATACACACAAAACATCTACCCCCAACACCCCAATACCTTCACCTCACCTCTGAAACATTGAGCACAAATGTTAATTTAAATCAAACAATTTATCCTTTAATTATCAAATTTCCAAATCTCATAAAATAAATTGAATTCATTGAAAGAATTTAATTAATTAGCATTTACATAATCACTCAAAATATTTAAAATATATCAAACTAGTTTGCTTAAATTAATTACTGAAAATACAAATTCCATTATTATTGTTTGCCATTATACAAATTAGCCCATCACTGTTTCCAAAATTAATGTTATTATTTATTTAAATTGCAACGTATTAATTTTATTATTATTACTTACCTATATACATACATTGTTTAGCTGACCTTCTACAATACACATAAATAAATGCACTACAATTATTTACAAACTTTAGTTAATAACTGTTCAGTTTTTCCGCACTTCATTGTCCAAATCTGCCATGTCAAAACCATAAAACATAATGTTTATAACTGTCTTTTATTGTTTTAATAGTTTAGCCTCCATCGTCATAGATTAACCCTGGTGTTATATAACATTTTTCAATTTCATTAATACACCAATTACTGTTTTGTGTATTATAACCATACAAACTAACTTCATTCATCTTACCAAAATACTCGTTAAACCAGTCAACGTTAGGCATTTTTGTTAAGTCTCCGTCAGTAAATTCATTCGTTATTGGGTTAATTACTTTTGTCAAATCATTATAGTCATTATTATTCCCATATACTTTTAAACTTTCTTTCCATTCGTCATACTTTCTATTCAAATTATACACTTCTGTTACTTTCTCCACATACAATTCTCTGTTTAGCTCTCTCTCATCACCACACCACATCACACTCGCACAATTATTCCGGACAGAGGGTACAAAATTACACAACAAAAATAAATACTTCAATTCATCTATCAATACGGGACTCTTGCCCTTCAACAACAACACTTGTGAACTCATTAAATCATCATAAACATTATCAACAATAAGGGGAAAATTTACCCTCTGTCCCCACTCTACCACAATATCATTCTTCCGCTCTCTCTCTAACTCATTAACACACATTAACATCTCATAATCGCATTCCACCAACTCATCAGTACTTTCATTATTTAGTTTCACCGTATCACTTTCTGATACCAATTCTTCAAATACATTATTATACTCAATATTATTATTCTCATTTTTTCAACATTATTGTTATCATTTATTAACTCTTTCTCTGGTATCATATTTTTTACACTTGTCATTACAATTTTCATTTGTTTTACTTTTGTTTATACTCATCACATGTACTCCCGTTCGCTCCACACTCTGTTCTAACTTATTCAAATTAGTTCTTATTATTTCGTTATTATTTTCTAAACATTTATTTAATTCTTGAATCTCGTTTTTAATTCATTATTCTGATTTTTTAATACATTGAATTTAGCGTCAGAATCACACTTCTGTTTACTGAATTTTGTATTGAAATCGCCTCTTAGTTCACTAAAATTACTATACATCATATTATACAATCGTGTCAGTATATTGTCCTCATCGGACTTCTTATTTTGGTTGACTGAAATAGGTGTCGATTAATGTTCGACATCTGTCCTTATTTTTGATTCGGTTATTTCTACATTACTGTCAGTGAAGCTGACTTCATTATTACTATTTTTATTTTCTCTATTTGATTTTGGGGTCGTTTGGATCCCCGAATCATCTGTATTATTTGATTCATTCGTTTCGGTTACATTTGTAATTTTGTTGTCTTGACCTACATTCGGTGTTGAATGTACTTCAAGACTATTCATAACAGCTGATTCATCAAATTCAGCTGTTTCGCTTATCGCAGTCGAGTCGGACAAATCGACTCCGTTCTCTGTATTTTCCATTATTATATTTTTAAATATCATTTTCTGTATAAGTAACTCGATGTTTCTTGCAGTAATTATATAAATTGTGCTGTTTTCAATTTGTTTCTTCTGCAAGTAGATAATATTGAATATTCTTTTTAACACCTGACGCACGTTTCACTGAAAAATATCAGTATCATCAGAGGTTTCTAAGTGAATTAATAGCAATCAATAATTCTATTAATATAAAATTAACGATTCGTTAATTTTATATTAATAGAATTATTGATTGCTATTAATTCACTTAGAAACCTCTGATGATACTGATATTTTTCAGTGAAACGTGCGTCAGGTGTTAAAAAGAATATTCAATATTATCTACTTGCAGAAGAAACAAATTGAAAACAGCACAATTTATTTTTAAATATGTAATTTATTTCTTATCTGGCTGAACAAATATTTTTTACTTATTTTACGTAACTTTACGTATTTTCACTTAACCTCTCAATTGCGCTTGTATCTTATTTGTAGGTATGGAATTTCATTTTATTAAATTCGTGCCTGTTCCGCGGCGCCAAATGTTACGCTACGAATTTACTAACATAATTTAAATAACATAGAAAACAATACAATAAAAAAAACTTGCACTTACCGTTCTTGTGTGTTCTTGGGTCCAGGGTCTCATACGTACTTTGGGATACAAGCGTAATTTTCAAGGTGGCGTGAATAATTTATACAATGCATCTTGGAAGAGAAATTATTTTTTGTTTATTAATCAAAAGTGTTGAATTTATAAGTTTTCTCCAAAATAGATTTTTTACATGTTTCAAAGGTTGTGCAACTCTTACATCTTAGTTCCTATACTTACTTCCTATTACTTACATTCTTTAAGATAGCCCAGCCTGCGCACTCACTACTCACATTCTTAAAACCCCTTTTCAATATAAAAACGCCCCATTTTATGTAAAATTACTGACGTAATGCTTTCTTTGTGAAACGTTACGTGTGTGGCGTCCTCTTCCCCGACCACGTGGTGCGTTTTCCACAGTCTTTCATGCTCCGGATGTTCACAAGGTTTATAATATTTAATACCATTCAATATTCACTCTTCGTTACTGGAGGCACTGCTATACATGTTTTTGTAATATCACATAGGTATTTTGTCGGCCGACTTAAGAAAAAATATGAAGATTTGCCCGGGCACAAAACTGATAGCTGCCACGCGTGGCTTGGGTTGCTAGTCGACTGGGAAGAAAATTATCAATCTGCCTCCCTCCAAACACTCGGACAGAGCGGATGTTTCAATGCCTCATGATCGGATCTTCCGTCACTGTTCATTCAACACAGGTGTTTTTTGTGTGGTAACCGTGGACGATATTTGTTAAGCACTGTTGACGTCACTAAAAGGGGGCGGTCCTTAGCGGCATTTCCTGCGGATCGGCCAAGGAGACGATGAATAAAATCGTTCCCCAGGCATCTTGGTTTTCGGATGAAGGCGTCATTCCGAGCTCGTACTTGTACAGCGCGTGAGTGCGTGGTCACACTTATGCAAAGTTCTGAGAAATTTTAGGGTGGTGCAAATTCCTTGCCGAATTACACAACAGAAACTGCGTCTTACTGCTTTGTTCTCAACACTGTTCTACTTGCCACGTGTTCTGTTCCAATGGAAATAACGTTTGCACAATATTTTTATAAAATCCCGCAAAAAATGAAATAAATGAAATTACCCAATTTAGACACGTTACAATACCTCTTCAATGAGAATTCTGCTGTCCAAAACAGAAGAAATCTCATTGATAAACCCCGAAGAGGACCGGTGAGGAACTGGTGCCAACAACCCCCTTGTTCTTATACATCATGGGTAACCGACCCCCCTGGCTTGGTGACCATGGACGCATCTGAACGAGATCACTGGACTTCTCCGTAAGAGATCCCAACACCGAAAAATCGAACAGACAAGTACCACAGCACACCTCACCTTCTAACATGCTACCCCCCAAAATCCTCAATCCCTGGCTTAGATTATGCCAGATCCTCCACCGATATGTTTCCCCTTTTATGCAAGCTGGGCTGCCTTTAGCAGACAGTGGGCTCATGCACACTCACATTACGTACTAACATTACATATTATGAAATTGAAAATTTTTCAAAAGTTATTTGAATTACAACCAATTGGTTGTTTTCAGGTAAAATCGATTCATAAATTTGGCCTAAATTTTAAAATATTCTCTTCCTTATTTTCTGTTTTATTTAAAATGAGTTAATGTAAACATTTCTTCTAATTAAACATATCCTTATCCTAACATGTGAATACTTAGAGTCTAACAATACAAGTCAATACAATAAATCAATAAAATAAACATGGTTAACACACAAATAATAAAATAATCAATACTTAAAATATTCATCAGCTGGCAGGCGCAAAATCATTTTTTTTTCCAAAAAATTTTAAAATTCAAAAAAAATTTAAATTTATTAAAAGGTTTCCTTTACATACAGCAATTATTTGAAATTTTCTTAAATTGATCAAAAACCAAAGGTGAATTAACTTCCTTACTATACAAGCTTAGTATGCATATGACCTCATCAGCTGATTAAAACTAGGTCAAGCCCACAACCTTGACCCACATATGTTATGTATAAGTTCTATCTGAAAATACATTCAACATCTATAACATCCTAACTTGAAACTCAACACATAATAAAATAAAATATTTAAAATAAACAAAATATTAATATAAATAATAAGCAAATTGGCATTTCAATTATTCAAAAATAAACAATTCTTAATTTTACATGATTTCCAAATTCTATCAAAATTTTGTCACTGGTTTTAAGATAAAAATTGTATGTCTTTATTACAAATCTCTCTCTTTATTTAACAATCTTATTCTCCATTACTTTGGGTGATATAAACATTTATCTCCTTTAATTTACTACTTGATCTGTATACATATATAATCTTTCTCTCTCTGACTCTAACCACTAACAACTTCAACTACCATGACACCCATCTCTATCAAAATCTCTATCAAACACTCTCGAACCCCAACTTATCATTAAACTCAATTCGCCACCTTCTCTCTATATATATAAAAAAAATACTCTCTAACCCTTTGTACTTAGGATACGTGTTCCCCCCCAAAACATTTCCCTTATCTGGCCCCTGGATTCTACCTAAGGCGGCCCCGTCCCCACTAAATCGATCCCATCCCATCCCAACTTATCATTGTGTTGCGGACTCCTACATTACACTACCCCCTACTACAAAATTGCCATCCCCAAAATCTCAATCTCATTACCTCACTACAAATACAACAAAATAACATCAATTATAAACAACAATATATCACTCAAAATTCTACATATATTCTCCACGACTACTGTGTCAGCATCAATACTTCTCAAAATTCTATAACATACATTAACTCAAAACAACATTACATTACTTCAAAACAATATTTCGATCTTTACTACTTCAACTCTAACTTCAACTTGGACAGATCTATATGTCCCACAAAATATTTATCACCCAAAAACTATCTCTTGTTAACTTGCATAAATTATTACTTTACTTCTCACTTTATCAAATTATTTTTATCATTACTTTAAAACATCTGTAATACATTAAAACATTACATTATATTCAACATTAATTACCTGGAACAATTACAACCAATATACCAGTGACATTTTATTGCTGATCAGCTGATCTCCTAACACAATGAAAACACATCTCATAATTGAACAAATTACATGAAATATACATATTTATTTCTCCTTACTTCTCACCTCCTTGTTTCCCATTTCTCTGATTCTGATACTTTGTGTTGACCGCCTGCCAGACGGTTTAATTATTTACTTGGTTGCAAATATACACACATAATGAAGACACATATTGTTATCAATGCTTATATCTAACCTACGATAATAAAATAATACATTTAAAATTATAGCATGAACACCTTATATTGCATGTATGAGCATCTAATTCCTTAAACAGAGCACAAGCATTTTTTATTGGATCAAATTTGAATTAGCAAATTTTTTATGTTGTAAAATTTAAATTCGTGACTCATCTGAGTCACCTCCCATCCACACACTCTATTTCAAATTTATTCTTAATAATTGTTATATATCATCTTTCCATTATTATTAAAATTTTAATTATCATTTTTATTTAGCACAAATGTTGCAAATAAACATTTTTATTATATTTGATTAGTACTATAAAATTTCTATACTTACAGTCCATTTAACATGATATACACACAAAACATCTACCCCCAACACCCCAATACCTTCACCTCACCTCTGAAACATTGAGCACAAATGTTAATTTAAATCAAACAATTTATCCTTTAATTATCAAATTTCCAAATCTCATAAAATAAATTGAATTCATTGAAAGAATTTAATTAATTAGCATTTACATAATCACTCAAAATATTTAAAATATATCAAACTAGTTTGCTTAAATTAATTACTGAAAATACAAATTCCATTATTATTGTTTGCCATTATACAAATTAGCCCATCACTGTTTCCAAAATTAATGTTATTATTTATTTAAATTGCAACGTATTAATTTTATTATTATTACTTACCTATATACATACATTGTTTAGCTGACCTTCTACAATACACATAAATAAATGCACTACAATTATTTACAAACTTTAGTTAATAACTGTTCAGTTTTTCCGCACTTCATTGTCCAAATCTGCCATGTCAAAACCATAAAACATAATGTTTATAACTGTCTTTTATTGTTTTAATAGTTTAGCCTCCATCGTCATAGATTAACCCTGGTGTTATATAACATTTTTCAATTTCATTAATACACCAATTACTGTTTTGTGTATTATAACCATACAAACTAACTTCATTCATCTTACCAAAATACTCGTTAAACCAGTCAACATTAGGCATTTTTGTTAAGTCTCCGTCAGTAAATTCATTCGTTATTGGGTTAATTACTTTTGTCAAATCATTATAGTCATTATTATTCCCATATACTTTTAAACTTTCTTTCCATTCGTCATACTTTCTATTCAAATTATACACTTCTGTTACTTTCTCCACATACAATTCTCTGTTTAGCTCTCTCTCATCACCACACCACATCACACTCTCACAATTATTCCGGACAGAGGGTACAAAATTACACAACAAAAATAAATACTTCAATTCATCTATCAATACGGGACTCTTGCCCTTCAACAACAACACTTGTGAACTCATTAAATCATCATAAACATTATCAACAATAAGGGGAAAATTTACCCTCTGTCCCCACTCTACCACAATATCATTCTTCCGCTCTCTCTCTAACTCATTAACACACATTAACATCTCATAATCGCATTCCACCAACTCATCAGTACTTTCATTATTTAGTTTCACCGTATCACTTTCTGATACCAATTCTTCAAATACATTATTATACTCAATATTATTATTCTCATTTTTTCAACATTATTGTTATCATTTATTAACTCTTTCTCTGGTATCATATTTTTTACACTTGTCATTACAATTTTCATTTGTTTTACTTTTGTTTATACTCATCACATGTACTCCCGTTCGCTCCACACTCTGTTCTAACTTATTCAAATTAGTTCTTATTATTTCGTTATTATTTTCTAAACATTTATTTAATTCTTGAATCTCGTTTTTAATTCATTATTCTGATTTTTTAATACATTGAATTTAGCGTCAGAATCACACTTCTGTTTACTGAATTTTGTATTGAAATCGCC
This sequence comes from Magicicada septendecula, assembly GCA_034769895.1. Lineage (NCBI taxonomy): Eukaryota > Metazoa > Arthropoda > Insecta > Hemiptera > Cicadidae > Magicicada > Magicicada septendecula. The sequence continues at coordinate 41,797,139 of CM068370.1, read as the reverse complement.
TCTTAGTTCACTAAAATTACTATACATCATATTATACAATCGTGTCAGTATATTGTCCTCATCGGACTTCTTATTTTGGTTGACTGAAATAGGTGTCGATTAATGTTCGACATCTGTCCTTATTTTTGATTCGGTTATTTCTACATTACTGTCAGTGAAGCTGACTTCATTATTACTATTTTTATTTTCTCTATTTGATTTTGGGGTCGTTTGGATCCCCGAATCATCTGTATTATTTGATTCATTCGTTTTGGTTACATTTGTAATTTTGTTGTCTTGACCTACATTCGGTGTTGAATGTACTTCAAGACTATTCATAACAGCTGATTCATCAAATTCAGCTGTTTCGCTTATCGCAGTCGAGTCGGACAAATCGACTCCGTTCTCTGTATTTTCCATTATTATATTTTTAAATATCATTTTCTGTATAAGTAACTCGATGTTTCTTGCAGTAATTATATAAATTGTGCTGTTTTCAATTTGTTTCTTCTGCAAGTAGATAATATTGAATATTCTTTTTAACACCTGACGCACGTTTCACTGAAAAATATCAGTATCATCAGAGGTTTCTAAGTGAATTAATAGCAATCGTTAATTTTATATTAATAGAATTATTGATTGCTATTAATTCACTTAGAAACCTCTGATGATACTGATATTTTTCAGTGAAACGTGCGTCAGGTGTTAAAAAGAATATTCAATATTATCTACTTGCAGAAGAAACAAATTGAAAACAGCACAATTTATTTTTAAATATGTAATTTATTTCTTATCTGGCTGAACAAATATTTTTTACTTATTTTACGTAACTTTACGTATTTTCACTTAACCTCTCAATTGCGCTTGTATCTTATTTGTAGGTATGGAATTTCATTTTATTAAATTCGTGCCTGTTCCGCGGCGCCAAATGTTACGCTACGAATTTACTAACATAATTTAAATAACATAGAAAACAATACAATAAAAAAAACTTGCACTTACCGTTCTTGTGTGTTCTTGGGTCCAGGGTCTCATACGTACTTTGGGATACAAGCGTAATTTTCAAGGTGGCGTGAATAATTTATACAATGCATCTTGGAAGAGAAATTATTTTTTGTTTATTAATCAAAAGTGTTGAATTTATAAGTTTTCTCCAAAATAGATTTTTTACATGTTTCAAAGGTTGTGCAACTCTTACATCTTAGTTCCTATACTTACTTCCTATTACTTACATTCTTTAAGATAGCCCAGCCTGCGCACTCACTACTCACATTCTTAAAACCCCTTTTCAATATAAAAACGCCCCATTTTATGTAAAATTACTGACGTAATGCTTTCTTTGTGAAACGTTACGTGTGTGGCGTCCTGTTCCCCGACCACGTGGTGCGTTTTCCACAGTATTTCATGCTCCGGATGTTCACAAGGTTTATAATATTTAATACCATTCAATATTCACTCTTCGTTACTGGAGGCACTGTTATACATGTTTTTGTAATATCACATAGGTATTTTGTCGGCCGACTTAAGAAAAAATATGAAGATTTGCCCGGGCACAAAACTGATAGCTGCCACGCGTGGCTTGGGTTGCTAGTCGACTGGGAAGAAAATTATCAATCTGCCTCCCTCCAAACACTCGGACAGAGCGGATGTTTCAATGCCTCATGATCGGATCTTCCGTCACTGTTCATTCAACACAGGTGTTTTTTGTGTGGTAACCGTGGACGATATTTGTTAAGCACTGTTGACGTCACTAAAAGGGGGCGGTCCTTAGCGGCATTTCCTGCGGATCGGCCAAGGAGACGATGAATAAAATCGTTCCCCAGGCATCTTGGTTTTCGGATGAAGGCGTCATTCCGAGCTCGTACTTGTACAGCGCGTGAGTGCGTGGTCACACTTATGCAAAGTTCTGAGAAATTTTAGGGTGGTGCAAATTCCTTGCCGAATTACACAACAGAAACTGCGTCTTACTGCTTTGTTCTCAACACTGTTCTACTTGCCACGTGTTCTGTTCCAATGGAAATAACGTTTGCACAATATTTTTATAAAATCCCGCAAAAAATGAAATAAATGAAATTACCCAATTTAGACACGTTACAATACCTCCTCAATGAGAATTCTGCTGTTCAAAACAGAAGAAATCTCATTGATAAACCCCGAAGAGGACCGGTGAGGAACTGGTGCCAACAACCCCCTTGTTCTTATACATCATGGGTAACCGACCCCCCTGGCTTGGTGACCATGGACGCATCTGAACGAGATCACTGGACTTCTCCGTAAGAGATCCCAACACCGAAAAATCGAACAGACAAGTACCACAGCACACCTCACCTTCTAACATGCTACCCCCCAAAATCCTCAATCCCTGGCTTAGATTATGCCAGATCCTCCACCGATATGTTTCCCCTTTTATGCAAGCTGGGCTGCCTTTAGCAGATAGTGGGCTCATGCACACTCACATTACATACTAACATTACATATTATGAAATTGAAAATTTTTCAAAAGTTATTTGAATTACAACCAATTGGTTGTTTTCAGGTAAAATCGATTCATAAATTTGGCCTAAATTTTAAAATATTCTCTTCCTTATTTTCTGTTTTATTTAAAATGAGTTAATGTAAACATTTCTTCTAATTAAACATATCCTTATCCTAACATGTGAATACTTAGAGTCTAACAATACAAGTCAATACAATAAATCAATAAAATAAACATGGTTAACACACAAATAATAAAATAATCAATACTTAAAATATTCATCAGCTGGCAGGCGCAAAATCATTTTTTTTTTCCAAAAAATTTTAAAATTCAAAAAAAAATTTAAATTTATTAAAAGGTTTCCTTTACATACAGCAATTATTTGAAATTTTCTTAAATTGATCAAAAACCAAAGGTGAATTAACTTCCTTACTATACAAGCTTAGTATGCATATGACCTCATCAGCTGATTAAAACTAGGTCAAGCCCACAACCTTGACCCACATATGTTATGTATAAGTTCTATCTGAAAATACATTCAACATCTATAACATCCTAACTTGAAACTCAACACATAATAAAATAAAATATTTAAAATAAACAAAATATTAATATAAATAATAAGCAAATTGGCATTTCAATTATTCAAAAATAAACAATTCTTAATTTTACATGATTTCCAAATTCTATCAAAATTTTGTCACTGGTTTTAAAATAAAAATTTTATGTCTTTATTACAAATCTCTCTCTTTATTTAACAATCTTATTCTCCATTACTTTGGGCGATATAAACATTTATCTCCTTTAATTTACTACTTGATCTGTATACATATATAATCTTTCTCTCTCTGACTCTAACCACTAACAACTTCAACTACCATGACACCCATCTCTATCAAAATCTCTATCAAACACTCTCGAACCCCAACTTATCATTAAACTCAATTCGCCACCTTCTCTCTATATATATATATAAAAAAAATACTCTCTAACCCTTTGTACTTAGGATACGTGTCCCCCCCCCAAAAACTCATTTCCCTTATCTGGCCCCTGGATTCTACCTAAGGCGGCCCCGTCCCCACTAAATCGATCCCATCCCATCCCAACTTATCATTGTGTTGCGGACTCCTACATTACACTACCCCCTACTACAAAATTGCCATCCCCAAAATCTCAATCTCATTACCTCACTACAAATACAACAAAATAACATCAATTATAAACAACAATATATCACTCAAAATTCTACATATATTCTCCACGACTACTGTGTCAGCATCAATACTTCTCAAAATTCTATAACATACATTAACTCAAAACAACATTACATTACTTCAAAACAATATTTCGATCTTTACTACTTCAACTCTAACTTCAACTTGGACAGATCTATATGTCCCACAAAATATTTATCACCCAAAAACTATCTCTTGTTAACTTGCATAAATTATTACTTTACTTCTCACTTTATCAAATTATTTTTATCATTACTTTAAAACATCTGTAATACATTAAAACATTACATTATATTCAACATTAATTACCTGGAACAATTACAACCAATATACCAGTGACATTTTATTGCTGATCAGCTGATCTCCTAACACAATGAAAACACATCTCATAATTGAACAAATTACATGAAATATACATATTTATTTCTCCTTACTTCTCACCTCCTTGTTTCCCATTTCTCTGATTCTGATACTTTGTGTTGACCGCCTGCCAGACGGTTTAATTATTTACTTGGTTGCAAATATACACACATAATGAAGACACATATTGTTATCAATGCTTATATCTAACCTACGATAATAAAATAATACATTTAAAATTATAGCATGAACACCTTATATTGCATGTATGAGCATCTAATTCCTTAAACAGAGCACAAGCATTTTTTATTGGATCAAATTTGAATTAGCAAATTTTTTATGTTGTAAAATTTAAATTCGTGACTCATCTGAGTCACCTCCCATCCACACACTCTATTTCAAATTTATTCTTAATAATTGTTATATATCATCTTTCCATTATTATTAAAATTTTAATTATCATTTTTATTTAGCACAAATGTTGCAAATAAACATTTTTATTATATTTGATTAGTACTATAAAATTTCTATACTTACAGTCCATTTAACATGATATACACACAAAACATCTACCCCCAACACCCCAATACCTTCACCTCACCTCTGAAACATTGAGCACAAATGTTAATTTAAATCAAACAATTTATCCTTTAATTATCAAATTTCCAAATCTCATAAAATAAATTGAATTCATTGAAAGAATTTAATTAATTAGCATTTACATAATCACTCAAAATATTTAAAATATATCAAACTAGTTTGCTTAAATTAATTACTGAAAATACAAATTCCATTATTATTGTTTGCCATTATACAAATTAGCCCATCACTGTTTCCAAAATTAATGTTATTATTTATTTAAATTGCAACGTATTAATTTTATTATTATTACTTACCTATATACATACATTGTTTAGCTGACCTTCTACAATACACATAAATAAATGCACTACAATTATTTACAAACTTTAGTTAATAACTGTTCAGTTTTTCCGCACTTCATTGTCCAAATCTGCCATGTCAAAACCATAAAACATAATGTTTATAACTGTCTTTTATTGTTTTAATAGTTTAGCCTCCATCGTCATAGATTAACCCTGGTGTTATATAACATTTTTCAATTTCATTAATACACCAATTACTGTTTTGTGTATTATAACCATACAAACTAACTTCATTCATCTTACCAAAATACTCGTTAAACCAGTCAACATTAGGCATTTTTGTTAAGTCTCCGTCAGTAAATTCATTCGTTATTGGGTTAATTACTTTTGTCAAATCATTATAGTCATTATTATTCCCATATACTTTTAAACTTTCTTTCCATTCGTCATACTTTCTATTCAAATTATACACTTCTGTTACTTTCTCCACATACAATTCTCTGTTTAGCTCTCTCTCATCACCACACCACATCACACTCTCACAATTATTCCGGACAGAGGGTACAAAATTACACAACAAAAATAAATACTTCAATTCATCTATCAATACGGGACTCTTGCCCTTCAACAACAACACTTGTGAACTCATTAAATCATCATAAACATTATCAACAATAAGGGGAAAATTTACCCTCTGTCCCCACTCTACCACAATATCATTCTTCCGCTCTCTCTCTAACTCATTAACACACATTAACATCTCATAATCGCATTCCACCAACTCATCAGTACTTTCATTATTTAGTTTCACCGTATCACTTTCTGATACCAATTCTTCAAATACATTATTATACTCAATATTATTATTCTCATTTTTTCAACATTATTGTTATCATTTATTAACTCTTTCTCTGGTATCATATTTTTTACACTTGTCATTACAATTTTCATTTGTTTTACTTTTGTTTATACTCATCACATGTACTCCCGTTCGCTCCACACTCTGTTCTAACTTATTCAAATTAGTTCTTATTATTTCGTTATTATTTTCTAAACATTTATTTAATTCTTGAATCTCGTTTTTAATTCATTATTCTGATTTTTTAATACATTGAATTTAGCGTCAGAATCACACTTCTGTTTACTGAATTTTGTATTGAAATCGCCTCTTAGTTCACTAAAATTACTATACATCATATTATACAATCGTGTCAGTATATTGTCCTCATCGGACTTCTTATTTTGGTTGACTGAAATAGGTGTCGATTAATGTTCGACATCTGTCCTTATTTTTGATTCGGTTATTTCTACATTACTGTCAGTGAAGCTGACTTCATTATTACTATTTTTATTTTCTCTATTTGATTTTGGGGTCGTTTGGATCCCCGAATCATCTGTATTATTTGATTCATTCGTTTTGGTTACATTTGTAATTTTGTTGTCTTGACCTACATTCGGTGTTGAATGTACTTCAAGACTATTCATAACAGCTGATTCATCAAATTCAGCTGTTTCGCTTATCGCAGTCGAGTCGGACAAATCGACTCCGTTCTCTGTATTTTCCATTATTATATTTTTAAATATCATTTTCTGTATAAGTAACTCGATGTTTCTTGCAGTAATTATATAAATTGTGCTGTTTTCAATTTGTTTCTTCTGCAAGTAGATAATATTGAATATTCTTTTTAACACCTGACGCACGTTTCACTGAAAAATATCAGTATCATCAGAGGTTTCTAAGTGAATTAATAGCAATCAATAATTCTATTAATATAAAATTAACGATTCGTTAATTTTATATTAATAGAATTATTGATTGCTATTAATTCACTTAGAAACCTCTGATGATACTGATATTTTTCAGTGAAACGTGCGTCAGGTGTTAAAAAGAATATTCAATATTATCTACTTGCAGAAGAAACAAATTGAAAACAGCACAATTTATTTTTAAATATGTAATTTATTTCTTATCTGGCTGAACAAATATTTTTTACTTATTTTACGTAACTTTACGTATTTTCACTTAACCTCTCAATTGCGCTTGTATCTTATTTGTAGGTATGGAATTTCATTTTATTAAATTCGTGCCTGTTCCGCGGCGCCAAATGTTACGCTACGAATTTACTAACATAATTTAAATAACATAGAAAACAATACAATAAAAAAAACTTGCACTTACCGTTCTTGTGTGTTCTTGGGTCCAGGGTCTCATACGTACTTTGGGATACAAGCGTAATTTTCAAGGTGGCGTGAATAATTTATACAATGCATCTTGGAAGAGAAATTATTTTTTGTTTATTAATCAAAAGTGTTGAATTTATAAGTTTTCTCCAAAATAGATTTTTTACATGTTTCAAAGGTTGTGCAACTCTTACATCTTAGTTCCTATACTTACTTCCTATTACTTACATTCTTTAAGATAGCCCAGCCTGCGCACTCACTACTCACATTCTTAAAACCCCTTTTCAATATAAAAACGCCCCATTTTATGTAAAATTACTGACGTAATGCTTTCTTTGTGAAACGTTACGTGTGTGGCGTCCTGTTCCCCGACCACGTGGTGCGTTTTCCACAGTCTTTCATGCTCCGGATGTTCACAAGGTTTATAATATTTAATACCATTCAATATTCACTCTTCGTTACTGGAGGCACTGTTATACATGTTTTTGTAATATCACATAGGTATTTTGTCGGCCGACTTAAGAAAAAATATGAAGATTTGCCCGGGCACAAAACTGATAGCTGCCACGCGTGGCTTGGGTTGCTAGTCGACTGGGAAGAAAATTATCAATCTGCCTCCCTCCAAACACTCGGACAGAGCGGATGTTTCAATGCCTCATGATCGGATCTTCCGTCACTGTTCATTCAACACAGGTGTTTTTTGTGTGGTAACCGTGGACGATATTTGTTAAGCACTGTTGACGTCACTAAAAGGGGGCGGTCCTTAGCGGCATTTCCTGCGGATCGGCCAAGGAGACGATGAATAAAATCGTTCCCCAGGCATCTTGGTTTTCGGATGAAGGCGTCATTCCGAGCTCGTACTTGTACAGCGCGTGAGTGCGTGGTCACACTTATGCAAAGTTCTGAGAAATTTTAGGGTGGTGCAAATTCCTTGCCGAATTACACAACAGAAACTGCGTCTTACTGCTTTGTTCTCAACACTGTTCTACTTGCCACGTGTTCTGTTCCAATGGAAATAACGTTTGCACAATATTTTTATAAAATCCCGCAAAAAATGAAATAAATGAAATTACCCAATTTAGACACGTTACAATACCTCCTCAATGAGAATTCTGCTGTTCAAAACAGAAGAAATCTCATTGATAAACCCCGAAGAGGACCGGTGAGGAACTGGTGCCAACAACCCCCTTGTTCTTATACATCATGGGTAACCGACCCCCCTGGCTTGGTGACCATGGACGCATCTGAACGAGATCACTGGACTTCTCCGTAAGAGATCCCAACACCGAAAAATCGAACAGACAAGTACCACAGCACACCTCACCTTCTAACATGCTACCCCCCAAAATCCTCAATCCCTGGCTTAGATTATGCCAGATCCTCCACCGATATGTTTCCCCTTTTATGCAAGCTGGGCTGCCTTTAGCAGATAGTGGGCTCATGCACACTCACATTACGTACTAACATTACATATTATGAAATTGAAAATTTTTCAAAAGTTATTTGAATTACAACCAATTGGTTGTTTTCAGGTAAAATCGATTCATAAATTTGGCCTAAATTTTAAAATATTCTCTTCCTTATTTTCTGTTTTATTTAAAATGAGTTAATGTAAACATTTCTTCTAATTAAACATATCCTTATCGTAACATGTGAATACTTAGAGTCTAACAATACAAGTCAATACAATAAATCAATAAAATAAACATGGTTAACACACAAATAATAAAATAATCAATACTTAAAATATTCATCAGCTGGCAGGCGCAAAATCATTTTTTTTTTCCAAAAAATTTTAAAATTCAAAAAAAAATTTAAATTTATTAAAAGGTTTCCTTTACATACAGCAATTATTTGAAATTTTCTTAAATTGATCAAAAACCAAAGGTGAATTAACTTCCTTACTATACAAGCTTAGTATGCATATGACCTCATCAGCTGATTAAAACTAGGTCAAGCCCACAACCTTGACCCACATATGTTATGTATAAGTTCTATCTGAAAATACATTCAACATCTATAACATCCTAACTTGAAACTCAACACATAATAAAATAAAATATTTAAAATAAACAAAATATTAATATAAATAATAAGCAAATTGGCATTTCAATTATTCAAAAATAAACAATTCTTAATTTTACATGATTTCCAAATTCTATCAAAATTTTGTCACTGGTTTTAAAATAAAAATTTTATGTCTTTATTACAAATCTCTCTCTTTATTTAACAATCTTATTCTCCATTACTTTGGGTGATATAAACATTTATCTCCTTTAATTTACTACTTGATCTGTATACATATATAATCTTTCTCTCTCTGACTCTAACCACTAACAACTTCAACTACCATGACACCCATCTCTATCAAAATCTCTATCAAACACTCTCGAACCCCAACTTATCATTAAACTCAATTCGCCACCTTCTCTCTATATATATATAAAAAAATACTCTCTAACCCTTTGTACTTAGGATACGTGTCCCCCCCCCAAAAACTCATTTCCCTTATCTGGCCCCTGGATTCTACCTAAGGCGGCCCCGTCCCCACTAAATCGATCCCATCCCATCCCAACTTATCATTGTGTTGCGGACTCCTACATTACACTACCCCCTACTACAAAATTGCCATCCCCAAAATCTCAATCTCATTACCTCACTACAAATACAACAAAATAACATCAATTATAAACAACAATATATCACTCAAAATTCTACATATATTCTCCACGACTACTGTGTCAGCATCAATACTTCTCAAAATTCTATAACATACATTAACTCAAAACAACATTACATTACTTCAAAACAATATTTCGATCTTTACTACTTCAACTCTAACTTCAACTTGGACAGATCTATATGTCCCACAAAATATTTATCACCCAAAAACTATCTCTTGTTAACTTGCATAAATTATTACTTTACTTCTCACTTTATCAAATTATTTTTATCATTACTTTAAAACATCTGTAATACATTAAAACATTACATTATATTCAACATTAATTACCTGGAACAATTACAACCAATATACCAGTGACATTTTATTGCTGATCAGCTGATCTCCTAACACAATGAAAACACATCTCATAATTGAACAAATTACATGAAATATACATATTTATTTCTCCTTACTTCTCACCTCCTTGTTTCCCATTTCTCTGATTCTGATACTTTGTGTTGACCGCCTGCCAGACGGTTTAATTATTTACTTGGTTGCAAATATACACACATAATGAAGACACATATTGTTATCAATGCTTATATCTAACCTACGATAATAAAATAATACATTTAAAATTATAGCATGAACACCTTATATTGCATGTATGAGCATCTAATTCCTTAAACAGAGCACAAGCATTTTTTATTGGATCAAATTTGAATTAGCAAATTTTTTATGTTGTAAAATTTAAATTCGTGACTCATCTGAGTCACCTCCCATCCACACACTCTATTTCAAATTTATTCTTAATAATTGTTATATATCATCTTTCCATTATTATTAAAATTTTAATTATCATTTTTATTTAGCACAAATGTTGCAAATAAACATTTTTATTATATTTGATTAGTACTATAAAATTTCTATACTTACAGTCCATTTAACATGATATACACACAAAACATCTACCCCCAACACCCCAATACCTTCACCTCACCTCTGAAACATTGAGCACAAATGTTAATTTAAATCAAACAATTTATCCTTTAATTATCAAATTTCCAAATCTCATAAAATAAATTGAATTCATTGAAAGAATTTAATTAATTAGCATTTACATAATCACTCAAAATATTTAAAATATATCAAACTAGTTTGCTTAAATTAATTACTGAAAATACAAATTCCATTATTATTGTTTGCCATTATACAAATTAGCCCATCACTGTTTCCAAAATTAATGTTATTATTTATTTAAATTGCAACGTATTAATTTTATTATTATTACTTACCTATATACATACATTGTTTAGCTGACCTACAATACACATAAATAAATGCACTACAATTATTTACAAACTTTAGTTAATAACTGTTCAGTTTTTCCGCACTTCATTGTCCAAATCTGCCATGTCAAAACCATAAAACGTAATGTTTATAACTGTCTTTTATTGTTTTAATAGTTTAGCCTCCATCATCATAGATTAACCCTGGTGTTATATAACATTTTTCAATTTCATTAATACACCAATTACTGTTTTGTGTATTATAACCATACAAACTAACTTCATTCATCGTACCAAAATACTCGTTAAACCAGTCAACGTTAGGCATTTTTGTTAAGTCTCCGTCAGTAAATTCATTCGTTATTGGGTTAATTACTTTTGTCAAATCATTATAGTCATTATTATTCCCATATACTTTTAAACTTTCTTTCCATTCGTCATACTTTCTATTCAAATTATACACTTCTGTTACTTTCTCCACATACAATTCTCTGTTTAGCTCTCTCTCATCACCACACCACATCACACTCTCACAATTATTCCGGACAGAGGGTACAAAATTACACAACAAAAATAAATACTTCAATTCATCTATCAATACGGGACTCTTGCCCTTCAACAACAACACTTGTGAACTCATTAAATCATCATAAACATTATCAACAATAAGGGGAAAATTTACCCTCTGTCCCCACTCTACCACAATATCATTCTTCCGCTCTCTCTCTAACTCATTAACACACATTAACATCTCATAATCGCATTCCACCAACTCATCAGTACTTTCATTATTTAGTTTCACCGTATCACTTTCTGATACCAATTCTTCAAATACATTATTATACTCAATATTATTATTCTCATTTTTTCAACATTATTGTTATCATTTATTAACTCTTTCTCTGGTATCATATTTTTTACACTTGTCATTACAATTTTCATTTGTTTTACTTTTGTTTATACTCATCACATGTACTCCCGTTCGCTCCACACTCTGTTCTAACTTATTCAAATTAGTTCTTATTATTTCGTTATTATTTTCTAAACATTTATTTAATTCTTGAATCTCGTTTTTAATTCATTATTCTGATTTTTTAATACATTGAATTTAGCGTCAGAATCACTCTTCTGTTTACTGAATTTTGTATTGAAATCGCCTCTTAGTTCACTAAAATTACTATACATCATATTATACAATCGTGTCAGTATATTGTCCTCATCGGACTTCTTATTTTGGTTGACTGAAATAGGTGTCGATTAATGTTCGACATCTGTCCTTATTTTTGATTCGGTTATTTCTACATTACTGTCAGTGAAGCTGACTTCATTATTACTATTTTTATTTTCTCTATTTGATTTTGGGGTCGTTTGGATCCCCGAATCATCTGTATTATTTGATTCATTCGTTTTGGTTACATTTGTAATTTTGTTGTCTTGACCTACATTCGGTGTTGAATGTACTTCAAGACTATTCATAACAGCTGATTCATCAAATTCAGCTGTTTCGCTTATCGCAGTCGAGTCGGACAAATCGACTCCGTTCTCTGTATTTTCCATTATTATATTTTTAAATATCATTTTCTGTATAAGTAACTCGATGTTTCTTGCAGTAATTATATAAATTGTGCTGTTTTCAATTTGTTTCTTCTGCAAGTAGATAATATTGAATATTCTTTTTAACACCTGACGCACGTTTCACTGAAAAATATCAGTATCATCAGAGGTTTCTAAGTGAATTAATAGCAATCGTTAATTTTATATTAATAGAATTATTGATTGCTATTAATTCACTTAGAAACCTCTGATGATACTGATATTTTTCAGTGAAACGTGCGTCAGGTGTTAAAAAGAATATTCAATATTATCTACTTGCAGAAGAAACAAATTGAAAACAGCACAATTTATTTTTAAATATGTAATTTATTTCTTATCTGGCTGAACAAATATTTTTTACTTATTTTACGTAACTTTACGTATTTTCACTTAACCTCTCAATTGCGCTTGTATCTTATTTGTAGGTATGGAATTTCATTTTATTAAATTCGTGCCTGTTCCGCGGCGCCAAATGTTACGCTACGAATTTACTAACATAATTTAAATAACATAGAAAACAATACAATAAAAAAAACTTGCACTTACCGTTCTTGTGTGTTCTTGGGTCCAGGGTCTCATACGTACTTTGGGATACAAGCGTAATTTTCAAGGTGGCGTGAATAATTTATACAATGCATCTTGGAAGAGAAATTATTTTTTGTTTATTAATCAAAAGTGTTGAATTTATAAGTTTTCTCCAAAATAGATTTTTTACATGTTTCAAAGGTTGTGCAACTCTTACATCTTAGTTCCTATACTTTCTTCCTATTACTTACATTCTTTAAGATAGCCCAGCCTGCGCACTCACTACTCACATTCTTAAAACCCCTTTTCAATATAAAAACGCCCCATTTTATGTAAAATTACTGACGTAATGCTTTCTTTGTGAAACGTTACGTGTGTGGCGTCCTCTTCCCCGACCACGTGGTGCGTTTTCCACAGTCTTTCATGCTCCGGATGTTCACAAGGTTTATCATATTTAATACCATTCAATATTCACTCTTCGTTACTGGAGGCACTGTTATACATGTTTTTGTAATATCACATAGGTATTTTGTCGGCCGACTTAAGAAAAAATATGAAGATTTGCCCGGGCACAAAACTGATAGCTGCCACGCGTGGCTTGGGTTGCTAGTCGACTGGGAAGAAAATTATCAATCTGCCTCCCTCCAAACACTCGGACAGAGCGGATGTTTCAATGCCTCATGATCGGATCTTCCGTCACTGTTCATTCAACACAGGTGTTTTTTGTGTGGTAACCGTGGACGATATTTGTTAAGCACTGTTGACGTCACTAAAAGGGGGCGGTCCTTAGCGGCATTTCCTGCGGATCGGCCAAGGAGACGATGAATAAAATCGTTCCCCAGGCATCTTGGTTTTCGGATGAAGGCGTCATTCCGAGCTCGTACTTGTACAGCGCGTGAGTGCGTGGTCACACTTATGCAAAGTTCTGAGAAATTTTAGGGTGGTGCAAATTCCTTGCCGAATTACACAACAGAAACTGCGTCTTACTGCTTTGTTCTCAACACTGTTCTACTTGCCACGTGTTCTGTTCCAATGGAAATAACGTTTGCACAATATTTTTATAAAATCCCGCAAAAAATGAAATAAATGAAATTACCCAATTTAGACACGTTACAATACCTCCTCAATGAGAATTCTGCTGTTCAAAACAGAAGAAATCTCATTGATAAACCCCGAAGAGGACCGGTGAGGAACTGGTGCCAACAACCCCCTTGTTCTTATACATCATGGGTAACCGACCCCCCTGGCTTGGTGACCATGGACGCATCTGAACGAGATCACTGGACTTCTCCGTAAGAGATCCCAACACCGAAAAATCGAACAGACAAGTACCACAGCACACCTCACCTTCTAACATGCTACCCCCCAAAATCCTCAATCCCTGGCTTAGATTATGCCAGATCCTCCACCGATATGTTTCCCCTTTTATGCAAGCTGGGCTGCCTTTAGCAGATAGTGGGCTCATGCACACTCACATTACGTACTAACATTACATATTATGAAATTGAAAATTTTTCAAAAGTTATTTGAATTACAACCAATTGGTTGTTTTCAGGTAAAATCGATTCATAAATTTGGCCTAAATTTTAAAATATTCTCTTCCTTATTTTCTGTTTTATTTAAAATGAGTTAATGTAAACATTTCTTCTAATTAAACATATCCTTATCCTAACATGTGAATACTTAGAGTCTAACAATACAAGTCAATACAATAAATCAATAAAATAAACATGGTTAACACACAAATAATAAAATAATCAATACTTAAAATATTCATCAGCTGGCAGGCGCAAAATCATTTTTTTTTTCCAAAAAATTTTAAAATTCAAAAAAAAATTTAAATTTATTAAAAGGTTTCCTTTACATACAGCAATTATTTGAAATTTTCTTAAATTGATCAAAAACCAAAGGTGAATTAACTTCCTTACTATACAAGCTTAGTATGCATATGACCTCATCAGCTGATTAAAACTAGGTCAAGCCCACAACCTTGACCCACATATGTTATGTATAAGTTCTATCTGAAAATACATTCAACATCTATAACATCCTAACTTGAAACTCAACACATAATAAAATAAAATATTTAAAATAAACAAAATATTAATATAAATAATAAGCAAATTGGCATTTCAATTATTCAAAAATAAACAATTCTTAATTTTACATGATTTCCAAATTCTATCAAAATTTTGTCACTGGTTTTAAAATAAAAATTTTATGTCTTTATTACAAATCTCTCTCTTTATTTAACAATCTTATTCTCCATTACTTTGGGTGATATAAACATTTATCTCCTTTAATTTACTACTTGATCTGTATACATATATAATCTTTCTCTCTCTGACTCTAACCACTAACAACTTCAACTACCATGACACCCATCTCTATCAAAATCTCTATCAAACACTCTCGAACCCCAACTTATCATTAAACTCAATTCGCCACCTTCTCTCTATATATATATAAAAAAATACTCTCTAACCCTTTGTACTTAGGATACGTGTCCCCCCCCCAAAAACTCATTTCCCTTATCTGGCCCCTGGATTCTACCTAAGGCGGCCCCGTCCCCACTAAATCGATCCCATCCCATCCCAACTTATCATTGTGTTGCGGACTCCTACATTACACTACCCCCTACTACAAAATTGCCATCCCCAAAATCTCAATCTCATTACCTCACTACAAATACAACAAAATAACATCAATTATAAACAACAATATATCACTCAAAATTCTACATATATTCTCCACGACTACTGTGTCAGCATCAATACTTCTCAAAATTCTATAACATACATTAACTCAAAACAACATTACATTACTTCAAAACAATATTTCGATCTTTACTACTTCAACTCTAACTTCAACTTGGACAGATCTATATGTCCCACAAAATATTTATCACCCAAAAACTATCTCTTGTTAACTTGCATAAATTATTACTTTACTTCTCACTTTATCAAATTATTTTTATCATTACTTTAAAACATCTGTAATACATTAAAACATTACATTATATTCAACATTAATTACCTGGAACAATTACAACCAATATACCAGTGACATTTTATTGCTGATCAGCTGATCTCCTAACACAATGAAAACACATCTCATAATTGAACAAATTACATGAAATATACATATTTATTTCTCCTTACTTCTCACCTCCTTGTTTCCCATTTCTCTGATTCTGATACTTTGTGTTGACCGCCTGCCAGACGGTTTAATTATTTACTTGGTTGCAAATATACACACATAATGAAGACACATATTGTTATCAATGCTTATATCTAACCTACGATAATAAAATAATACATTTAAAATTATAGCATGAACACCTTATATTGCATGTATGAGCATCTAATTCCTTAAACAGAGCACAAGCATTTTTTATTGGATCAAATTTGAATTAGCAAATTTTTTATGTTGTAAAATTTAAATTCGTGACTCATCTGAGTCACCTCCCATCCACACACTCTATTTCAAATTTATTCTTAATAATTGTTATATATCATCTTTCCATTATTATTAAAATTTTAATTATCATTTTTATTTAGCACAAATGTTGCAAATAAACATTTTTATTATATTTGATTAGTACTATAAAATTTCTATACTTACAGTCCATTTAACATGATATACACACAAAACATCTACCCCCAACACCCCAATACCTTCACCTCACCTCTGAAACATTGAGCACAAATGTTAATTTAAATCAAACAATTTATCCTTTAATTATCAAATTTCCAAATCTCATAAAATAAATTGAATTCATTGAAAGAATTTAATTAATTAGCATTTACATAATCACTCAAAATATTTAAAATATATCAAACTAGTTTGCTTAAATTAATTACTGAAAATACAAATTCCATTATTATTGTTTGCCATTATACAAATTAGCCCATCACTGTTTCCAAAATTAATGTTATTATTTATTTAAATTGCAACGTATTAATTTTATTATTATTACTTACCTATATACATACATTGTTTAGCTGACCTACAATACACATAAATAAATGCACTACAATTATTTACAAACTTTAGTTAATAACTGTTCAGTTTTTCCGCACTTCATTGTCCAAATCTGCCATGTCAAAACCATAAAACGTAATGTTTATAACTGTCTTTTATTGTTTTAATAGTTTAGCCTCCATCATCATAGATTAACCCTGGTGTTATATAACATTTTTCAATTTCATTAATACACCAATTACTGTTTTGTGTATTATAACCATACAAACTAACTTCATTCATCGTACCAAAATACTCGTTAAACCAGTCAACGTTAGGCATTTTTGTTAAGTCTCCGTCAGTAAATTCATTCGTTATTGGGTTAATTACTTTTGTCAAATCATTATAGTCATTATTATTCCCATATACTTTTAAACTTTCTTTCCATTCGTCATACTTTCTATTCAAATTATACACTTCTGTTACTTTCTCCACATACAATTCTCTGTTTAGCTCTCTCTCATCACCACACCACATCACACTCTCACAATTATTCCGGACAGAGGGTACAAAATTACACAACAAAAATAAATACTTCAATTCATCTATCAATACGGGACTCTTGCCCTTCAACAACAACACTTGTGAACTCATTAAATCATCATAAACATTATCAACAATAAGGGGAAAATTTACCCTCTGTCCCCACTCTACCACAATATCATTCTTCCGCTCTCTCTCTAACTCATTAACACACATTAACATCTCATAATCGCATTCCACCAACTCATCAGTACTTTCATTATTTAGTTTCACCGTATCACTTTCTGATACCAATTCTTCAAATACATTATTATACTCAATATTATTATTCTCATTTTTTCAACATTATTGTTATCATTTATTAACTCTTTCTCTGGTATCATATTTTTTACACTTGTCATTACAATTTTCATTTGTTTTACTTTTGTTTATACTCATCACATGTACTCCCGTTCGCTCCACACTCTGTTCTAACTTATTCAAATTAGTTCTTATTATTTCGTTATTATTTTCTAAACATTTATTTAATTCTTGAATCTCGTTTTTAATTCATTATTCTGATTTTTTAATACATTGAATTTAGCGTCAGAATCACTCTTCTGTTTACTGAATTTTGTATTGAAATCGCCTCTTAGTTCACTAAAATTACTATACATCATATTATACAATCGTGTCAGTATATTGTCCTCATCGGACTTCTTATTTTGGTTGACTGAAATAGGTGTCGATTAATGTTCGACATCTGTCCTTATTTTTGATTCGGTTATTTCTACATTACTGTCAGTGAAGCTGACTTCATTATTACTATTTTTATTTTCTCTATTTGATTTTGGGGTCGTTTGGATCCCCGAATCATCTGTATTATTTGATTCATTCGTTTTGGTTACATTTGTAATTTTGTTGTCTTGACCTACATTCGGTGTTGAATGTACTTCAAGACTATTCATAACAGCTGATTCATCAAATTCAGCTGTTTCGCTTATCGCAGTCGAGTCGGACAAATCGACTCCGTTCTCTGTATTTTCCATTATTATATTTTTAAATATCATTTTCTGTATAAGTAACTCGATGTTTCTTGCAGTAATTATATAAATTGTGCTGTTTTCAATTTGTTTCTTCTGCAAGTAGATAATATTGAATATTCTTTTTAACACCTGACGCACGTTTCACTGAAAAATATCAGTATCATCAGAGGTTTCTAAGTGAATTAATAGCAATCGTTAATTTTATATTAATAGAATTATTGATTGCTATTAATTCACTTAGAAACCTCTGATGATACTGATATTTTTCAGTGAAACGTGCGTCAGGTGTTAAAAAGAATATTCAATATTATCTACTTGCAGAAGAAACAAATTGAAAACAGCACAATTTATTTTTAAATATGTAATTTATTTCTTATCTGGCTGAACAAATATTTTTTACTTATTTTACGTAACTTTACGTATTTTCACTTAACCTCTCAATTGCGCTTGTATCTTATTTGTAGGTATGGAATTTCATTTTATTAAATTCGTGCCTGTTCCGCGGCGCCAAATGTTACGCTACGAATTTACTAACATAATTTAAATAACATAGAAAACAATACAATAAAAAAAACTTGCACTTACCGTTCTTGTGTGTTCTTGGGTCCAGGGTCTCATACGTACTTTGGGATACAAGCGTAATTTTCAAGGTGGCGTGAATAATTTATACAATGCATCTTGGAAGAGAAATTATTTTTTGTTTATTAATCAAAAGTGTTGAATTTATAAGTTTTCTCCAAAATAGATTTTTTACATGTTTCAAAGGTTGTGCAACTCTTACATCTTAGTTCCTATACTTTCTTCCTATTACTTACATTCTTTAAGATAGCCCAGCCTGCGCACTCACTACTCACATTCTTAAAACCCCTTTTCAATATAAAAACGCCCCATTTTATGTAAAATTACTGACGTAATGCTTTCTTTGTGAAACGTTACGTGTGTGGCGTCCTCTTCCCCGACCACGTGGTGCGTTTTCCACAGTCTTTCATGCTCCGGATGTTCACAAGGTTTATCATATTTAATACCATTCAATATTCACTCTTCGTTACTGGAGGCACTGTTATACATGTTTTTGTAATATCACATAGGTATTTTGTCGGCCGACTTAAGAAAAAATATGAAGATTTGCCCGGGCACAAAACTGATAGCTGCCACGCGTGGCTTGGGTTGCTAGTCGACTGGAAGAAAATTATCAATCTGCCTCCCTCCAAACACTCGGACAGAGCGGATGTTTCAATGCCTCATGATCGGATCTTCCGTCACTGTTCATTCAACACAGGTGTTTTTTGTGTGGTAACCGTGGACGATATTTGTTAAGCACTGTTGACGTCACTAAAAGGGGGCGGTCCTTAGCGGCATTTCCTGCGGATCGGCCAAGGAGACGATGAATAAAATCGTTCCCCAGGCATCTTGGTTTTCGGATGAAGGCGTCATTCCGAGCTCGTACTTGTACAGCGCGTGAGTGCGTGGTCACACTTATGCAAAGTTCTGAGAAATTTTAGGGTGGTGCAAATTCCTTGCCGAATTACACAACAGAAACTGCGTCTTACTGCTTTGTTCTCAACACTGTTCTACTTGCCACGTGTTCTGTTCCAATGGAAATAACGTTTGCACAATATTTTTATAAAATCCCGCAAAAAATGAAATAAATGAAATTACCCAATTTAGACACGTTACAATACCTCCTCAATGAGAATTCTGCTGTCCAAAACAGAAGAAATCTCATTGATAAACCCCGAAGAGGACCGGTGAGGAACTGGTGCCAACAACCCCCTTGTTCTTATACATCATGGGTAACCGACCCCCCTGGCTTGGTGACCATGGACGCATCTGAACGAGATCACTGGACTTCTCCGTAAGAGATCCCAACACCGAAAAATCGAACAGACAAGTACCACAGCACACCTCACCTTCTAACATGCTACCCCCCAAAATCCTCAATCCCTGGCTTAGATTATGCCAGATCCTCCACCGATATGTTTCCCCTTTTATGCAAGCTGGGCTGCCTTTAGCAGATAGTGGGCTCATGCACACTCACATTACGTACTAACATTACATATTATGAAATTGAAAATTTTTCAAAAGTTATTTGAATTACAACCAATTGGTTGTTTTCAGGTAAAATCGATTCATAAATTTGGCCTAAATTTTAAAATATTCTCTTCCTTATTTTCTGTTTTATTTAAAATGAGTTAATGTAAACATTTCTTCTAATTAAACATATCCTTATCCTAACATGTGAATACTTAGAGTCTAACAATACAAGTCAATACAATAAATCAATAAAATAAACATGGTTAACACACAAATAATAAAATAATCAATACTTAAAATATTCATCAGCTGGCAGGCGCAAAATCATTTTTTTTTCCAAAAAATTTTAAAATTCAAAAAAAAATTTAAATTTATTAAAAGGTTTCCTTTACATACAGCAATTATTTGAAATTTTCTTAAATTGATCAAAAACCAAAGGTGAATTAACTTCCTTACTATACAAGCTTAGTATGCATATGACCTCATCAGCTGATTAAAACTAGGTCAAGCCCACAACCTTGACCCACATATGTTATGTATAAGTTCTATCTGAAAATACATTCAACATCTATAACATCCTAACTTGAAACTCAACACATAATAAAATAAAATATTTAAAATAAACAAAATATTAATATAAATAATAAGCAAATTGGCATTTCAATTATTCAAAAATAAACAATTCTTAATTTTACATGATTTCCAAATTCTATCAAAATTTTGTCACTGGTTTTAAGATAAAAATTTTATGTCTTTATTACAAATCTCTCTCTTTATTTAACAATCTTATTCTCCATTACTTTGGGTGATATAAACATTTATCTCCTTTAATTTACTACTTGATCTGTATACATATATAATCTTTCTCTCTCTGACTCTAACCACTAACAACTTCAACTACCATGACACCCATCTCTATCAAAATCTCTATCAAACACTCTCGAACCCCAACTTATCACTAAACTCAATTCGCCACCTTCTCTCTATATATATAAAAAAAATACTCTCTAACCCTTTGTACTTCGGATACGTGTTCCCCCCCCAAAACATTTCCCTTATCTGGCCCCTGGATTCTACCTAAGGCGGCCCCGTCCCCACTAAATCGATCCCATCCCATCCCAACTTATCATTGTGTTGCGGACTCCTACATTACACTACCCCCTACTATAAAATTGCCATCCCCAAAATCTCAATCTCATTACCTCACTACAAATACAACAAAATAACATCAATTATAAACAACAATATATCACTCAAAATTCTACATATATTCTCCACGACTACTGTGTCAGCATCAATACTTCTCAAAATTCTATAACATACATTAACTCAAAACAACATTACATTACTTCAAAACAATATTTCGATCTTTACTACTTCAACTCTAACTTCAACTTGGACAGATCTATATGTCCCACAAAATATTTATCACCCAAAAACTATCTCTTGTTAACTTGCATAAATTATTACTTTACTTCTCACTTTATCAAATTATTTTTATCATTACTTTAAAACATCTGTAATACATTAAAACATTACATTATATTCAACATTAATTACCTGGAACAATTACAACCAATATACCAGTGACATTTTATTGCTGATCAGCTGATCTCCTAACACAATGAAAACACATCTCATAATTGAACAAATTCATGAAATATACATATTTATTTCTCCTTACTTCTCACCTCCTTGTTTCCCATTTCTCTGATTCTGATACTTTGTGTTGACCGCCTGCCAGACGGTTTAATTATTTACTTGGTTGCAAATATACACACATAATGAAGACACATATTGTTATCAATGCTTATATCTAACCTACGATAATAAAATAATACATTTAAAATTATAGCATGAACACCTTATATTGCATGTATGAGCATCTAATTCCTTAAACAGAGCACAAGCATTTTTTATTGGATCAAATTTGAATTAGCAAATTTTTTATGTTGTAAAATTTAAATTCGTGACTCATCTGAGTCACCTCCCATCCACACACTCTATTTCAAATTTATTCTTAATAATTGTTATATATCATCTTTCCATTATTATTAAAATTTTAATTATCATTTTTATTTAGCACAAATGTTGCAAATAAACATTTTTATTATATTTGATTAGTACTATAAAATTTCTATACTTACAGTCCATTTAACATGATATACACACAAAACATCTACCCCCAACACCCCAATACCTTCACCTCACCTCTGAAACATTGAGCACAAATGTTAATTTAAATCAAACAATTTATCCTTTAATTATCAAATTTCCAAATCTCATAAAATAAATTGAATTCATTGAAAGAATTTAATTAATTAGCATTTACATAATCACTCAAAATATTTAAAATATATCAAACTAGTTTGCTTAAATTAATTACTGAAAATACAAATTCCATTATTATTGTTTGCCATTATACAAATTAGCCCATCACTGTTTCCAAAATTAATGTTATTATTTATTTAAATTGCAACGTATTAATTTTATTATTATTACTTACCTATATACATACATTGTTTAGCTGACCTTCTACAATACACATAAATAAATGCACTACAATTATTTACAAACTTTAGTTAATAACTGTTCAGTTTTTCCGCACTTCATTGTCCAAATCTGCCATGTCAAAACCATAAAACATAATGTTTATAACTGTCTTTTATTGTTTTAATAGTTTAGCCTCCATCGTCATAGATTAACCCTGGTGTTATATAACATTTTTCAATTTCATTAATACACCAATTACTGTTTTGTGTATTATAACCATACAAACTAACTTCATTCATCGTACCAAAATACTCGTTAAACCAGTCAACGTTAGGCATTTTTGTTAAGTCTCCGTCAGTAAATTCATTCGTTATTGGGTTAATTACTTTTGTCAAATCATTATAGTCATTATTATTCCCATATACTTTTAAACTTTCTTTCCATTCGTCATACTTTCTATTCAAATTATACACTTCTGTTACTTTCTCCACATACAATTCTCTGTTTAGCTCTCTCTCATCACCACACCACATCACACTCTCACAATTATTCCGGACAGAGGGTACAAAATTACACAACAAAAATAAATACTTCAATTCATCTATCAATACGGGACTCTTGCCCTTCAACAACAACACTTGTGAACTCATTAAATCATCATAAACATTATCAACAATAAGGGGAAAATTTACCCTCTGTCCCCACTCTACCACAATATCATTCTTCCGCTCTCTCTCTAACTCATTAACACACATTAACATCTCATAATCGCATTCCACCAACTCATCAGTACTTTCATTATTTAGTTTCACCGTATCACTTTCTGATACCAATTCTTCAAATACATTATTATACTCAATATTATTATTCTCATTTTTTCAACATTATTGTTATCATTTATTAACTCTTTCTCTGGTATCATATTTTTTACACTTGTCATTACAATTTTCATTTGTTTTACTTTTGTTTATACTCATCACATGTACTCCCGTTCGCTCCACACTCTGTTCTAACTTATTCAAATTAGTTCTTATTATTTCGTTATTATTTTCTAAACATTTATTTAATTCTTGAATCTCGTTTTTAATTCATTATTCTGATTTTTTAATACATTGAATTTAGCGTCAGAATCACTCTTCTGTTTACTGAATTTTGTATTGAAATCGCCTCTTAGTTCACTAAAATTACTATACATCATATTATACAATCGTGTCAGTATATTGTATACTTGTCAATATTCAATATTATCTACTTGCAGAAGAAACAAATTGAAAACAGCACAATTTATTTTTAAATATGTAATTTATTTCTTATCTGGCTGAACAAATATTTTTTACTTATTTTACGTAACTTTACGTATTTTCACTTAACCTCTCAATTGCGCTTGTATCTTATTTGTAGGTATGGAATTTCATTTTATTGAATTCGTGCCTGTTCCGCGGCGCCAAATGTTACGCTACGAATTTACTAACATAATTTAAATAACATAGAAAACAATACAATAAAAAAAACTTGCACTTACCGTTCTTGTGTGTTCTTGGGTCCAGGGTCTCATACGTACTTTGGGATACAAGCGTAATTTTCAAGGTGGCGTGAATAATTTATACAATGCATCTTGGAAGAGAAATTATTTTTTGTTTATTAATCAAAAGTGTTGAATTTATAAGTTTTCTCCAAAATAGATTTTTTACATGTTTCAAAGGTTGTGCAACTCTTACATCTTAGTTCCTATACTTACTTCCTATTACTTACATTCTTTAAGATAACCCAGCCTGCGCACTCACTACTCACATTCTTAAAACCCCTTTTCAATATAAAAACGCCCCATTTTATGTAAAATTACTGACGTAATGCTTTCTTTGTGAAACGTTATGTGTGTGGCGTCCTCTTCCCCGACCACGTGGTGCGTTTTCCACAGTCTTTCATGCTCCGGATGTTCACAAGGTTTATAATATTTAATACCATTCAATATTCACTCTTCGTTACTGGAGGCACTGTTATACATGTTTTTGTAATATCACATAGGTATTTTGTCGGCCGACTTAAGAAAAAATATGAAGATTTGCCCGGGCACAAAACTGATAGCTGCCACGCGTGGCTTGGGTTGCTAGTCGACTGGGAAGAAAATTATCAATCTGCCTCCCTCCAAACACTCGGACAGAGCGGATGTTTCAATGCCTCATGATCGGATCTTCCGTCACTGTTCATTCAACACAGGTGTTTTTTGTGTGGTAACCGTGGACGATATTTGTTAAGCACTGTTGACGTCACTAAAAGGGGGCGGTCCTTAGCGGCATTTCCTGCGGATCGGCCAAGGAGACGAATAAAATCGTTCCCCAGGCATCTTGGTTTTCGGATGAAGGCGTCATTCCGAGCTCGTACTTTAGGGTGGTGCAACTTCCTTGCCGAATTACACAACAGAAACTGCGTCTTACTGCTTTGTTCTCAACACTGTTCTACTTGCCACGTGTTCTGTTCCAATGGAAATAACGTTTGCACAATATTTTTATAAAATCCCGCAAAAAATGAAATAAATGAAATTACCCAATTTAGACACGTTACAATGTATGATTCAGCCAAAATATTTTGTATCAGTCACCATTTTGTAAGTTACAAAGGTTGGCATTTTGTAATCCATTCATGTTGCTGGCAGCCAACACTACAGTGGCACCTTATCACCTTGATTTATTAGGCAATTATCTTCTTGCTAAAGTGGTACATATCTATGTGCAACTAGTCCGAACATCTCTGTCCTTTAGTCAAATTTGCCTTTGTACTAACTCTAATTGTATTATACTGGGTAAATACTCTACCCTACAGACTTGGAACTTTTTTAAGCAACTGGGTGGCTGCCATTAGTGAATGGACGACCCTGTCATCTTGGCAACACACTCCTTCCCACTTGAATCCTGTTGACTGTGCTCGGGTGTACTGGTCTTTGCGTGAAGCTGTTGTGGATCACTATTATGAAGATCAGTCCAGTTGGGCTTCATCTTCTCTGCTGTCAGGCAAATTTATTGGCAACCTAAAACTCAAATCGGACTGTCAGTCTTGTGCATCTGCCTTTTGTGCAGACATTTCCTCCTGGCCTCAATTTGGTGAGAGTCTTTAGTTAGTTTGTAAAATGTATCATTCCCTTATCATTTTTATATTTCAACATAGTCTCCATGTAATTCAACATACTTGGTCCAGCGATGCTGCAGTGCTTTTATCCGATCGCAGAAATTTGATTGTTCTAGGTCCTCAAAACAACGTTAACTATCGCTTTCAACTTGTCATCTGAGGAAAATACCCTCCCCCATGGAAGTTTAGACATTTGGAAGTAGTTAAAAGTCAGATGGAGCTAAATCAGGCAAATAAGGTGATACTGCAACAGATTGTACTTCAACTCTGCAATTTTTGCTATAAAAACAATGCGTGCATGAAGTCTTGCATTATCCTGCTGCTATTTCTGTATTTAACCTGATATTTATTTCTCAGATGTTTTTCATTTATTTGGTGTAAAAGGTTAGCATGGTGCCTCTTCATCATTTGACCCTTTTGTGATAATTATTATATATTATAGTCTATTAACAATACTCCCTTAGCATCTCAGACAATCAAAGCCGGCTTTCCAGCATATGAAATTGATTTTGCCTTCTTTGGAAACAGAGAACCACTGTACATACATTGTTTTGACTGGTGTTTTGTTTTGGAATGAAATGATGGACCCAGGTTGTATTAGCCATTACAAGTCTACAAATAACCTGTAGCAAATGATCATCCAACATATCTTTCGTCTCATTAAAAATTTGTGTTGATGTTAAACCTTTTTCTAACAAGAAATTTGATGGTGTATGACAGGGGTTCTCAACATTTTTGTGATTGAGAGCACCTTTCATACTCCGGGGCAAGTGGGAGAGCACCATGCAAATTTAATAATAATAATAAATACACTCACCAGGCTAATGAGATCCTTGGCCCTGAATGTTACTCAGAATTTCACTAATAACTAAGGAGAAGTCGCTTGCAGCCACACGTAAACAGTCCTCCAAATGTGAGTCATTTAATCTTGATCGTGCTTTGTTCTTGATGTATTTCATTAATGAAAAACATTTTTCACACAGGTAGGTTGTCCCAAACATTGCCAAGCATTTGAGAGAAGCATTTCGCAATGTCGGAAATTTCATTGTATCATTTGCACCCCAGAAATCTGTGATCCTTTCCTTTTCGAAAAGATATTTTAAGGCTTGAGAGGCCTGGAGCTCTAATAATTCAAGTTCCGCGCGAACAAGTTTGTGCTGTTGAATAATCTGAATTTTTCTGAGAGAGTCCACATTGAATTGAAATAGATTGAGCACCATATTAAACAACGGCTCACTTTCTTCGAGTACATGAAAACGTGTAGCAAACTCTTTCAACAGATCTTGAATTGCCAGAACGACAATTTTAGGACACTCCGAGTGGGCACCAAGACTCGAGAGTGTATGTGCCAGTTCAGGAAAATGAACCAAGTCATTTTTACTTGCCGTCCCGAGGAATCTTTGTAACTTTGATCGAAAGGAAAATATAATTTCTTTCAGTTCACAAATTGTTTTTTTCTGACCCTGAAGACGTTTGTTCAGCTCGGTGAGATATTGAAATAGGTCTACCATGAAAGCAAGATTGATCTTGAAATCATCCCCGAATATTTCTGGAAACTTAGTGACATAATCGTTGGCAGAAATAAATGCTTTGATTTCTTCGAAAACTTTCCAGACCCTTGTAATTGCTTCCCCGCGACTTAGTCAACGAACATCCACATGTAGGATTAGTTCTGAATGTGGCGCTGATAAATCATGCAAGAAGGCTTTTAGTAAGCGTTTATTCAGGGGTTTAGAAACCATAAAGTTGATCAACTTAACTATCAGTTTTAACTGTTCTGAAATTTCAGGAACAGATATAAGATGACTGGCTAAGTTTTCAACGTGAATTAAACAATGATAATGAACAAAGGGAGGAAAATGTTCATTATTTTTCAGAAGAGCGACAAATCCTTTATTTTTACCTACCATGGAAGGTGCGCCATCAGTAACCACACACACGAGCTTTGATAAGGCAATGCCATTAGGTTTCAGGAAATTCGCGACAGCGTTGTAAATGTCTTGCCCCGTAGTTGTACCCGGGAGCGGTAAAATTGTTACAAAGAAATCTTCTATAATTCCCACATTATCTATACAACGTACAAAGCACACCAATTGTGCTACAGAAGCAATGTCTGTTGATTCGTCAACAGCAAGAGAAAAATAACTACATTCAGAAAGTTTCTGGAGTGCTTTTTGTTTAATTTGAGCCGCGATGAGGTCAACGCGCCTGGCAACAGTGTCATTACTAAGTGGCACATTTTTTGCCGCATTAATCAAAACACTTCTGTATTTCTCAGGTATACTTTCAGCGAGAGTTGTCACTGCGGAAACTATGCACTCCTTCACAATTTCTCCACTTGTAAATGGCATCCCATGCTGAACAAGTTTATGAGACACAGATACAGACACTTCGGTTGAAAGTTTGTTAACAGAACTATTAACATTAAATGACAAAGACTTCTGTTGACGTTGGAGTTGTGATTTTAACTCTTTGATTTTATGTATCCTTGCATCTGATCCCGTGGGATATTGATCAGAAAACGCACTATGATGAGTTTCATAATGTCTTTGACAATTTGCTTTTCTGAAACCCGATAAAGGTGCATGATACAAAACGCAAATAACTCCGGTATTCTCGTCATTAGTGACCACCAAAAAATCTGTCTCCCAGTTACCTTGAAAAGAATACAGTTTCTTTCTTTTTGCTTCGCTACTTTTGTTGGAATCTTGGGTTGATGAAGAAGGTAACTTAGGGTATCGATTCTTCACTACGTTTTCGTATTACAAATTTATCCATGTCTCTTTTTTAAGAACGTTCACAACACACTTCGAGGTGAAAGGAAAATTGCAAACTGACAATAATTACGCGTATTTTACAAATAACAGAATAGCAATACTACAACCAAAATATGTCACAAAACTGGTGTACATCGCTACCCTATGTCACTCCAGTCACAAATGTCGCTCATGTAAGTGGAAATGTCCACGCAGAAACATTCATTGGCAAATTTTGAAATTTCTATTTAAAATCTGAAAATTGATTGGTTGAGCTAAGTGTAAAATGCTACGTGACTATTTCTGTGAGAACGTGCTTAAAGCTGCCATGTTTAGGGATTTCAGAGGCAAATAAAATTAAAATATTTTGAATAACCGCTTCTTTTGAGGGTACTAGTACGTGTTTAATAGCCCATTTACAAGATGAGACAACCTGGCGCCTACAGTAATAAACCCCTCGTAGGCTGTCTCTGCCTTTTAAAGCTGCAAACAATAGAGTCGGTATCGGCTTGTAAACTGCGGACAATTCCGGAAACCATTGCAAGTAGTGCTCTTAGAAGTAACAAAGGTTTCCAAACAGTATTCTGCTATACTCAGTTGTTGGTGGACAACAGCTGTATGGCCGGCTATATAGTTCATAATTGAAAATTAGGGGTCACTGTTGCTCGCGAGCACTTTTTTATACATCCGTGATGAGCACCATTTTTAGTTATGCGAGCACTACAGTGCTTGCGAGCACCAGGTTGAGAACGGCTGGTGTACGACATTAGATCTTCCCTTTTTTCAACAGTGCACTAAGAAATGACCTTGAGAGATGACTTTGTTTACACAACTGTTTGTTATTAACAACACAGCAGACCAACTAGATGCTTTACATCTATTCATGGGGCAAATGTAGTGTCATAGTCCAATGAAAAACAGAAACACAAAAATACCTAGATTGTAGACCATGAGCTTTTGAAATTCCCCTTGTATGAAGATCACTAGATGCACAAATTTCTGTCTGGAAAAGGTGATAATGAAAGGTTTAAGATTACACTGTTAACTTACCTCTCTTCTATCATAACATGTACTTGCTTTGATGGGGTTCTTGGGCTCTTCGTATCGGTATGCTTGTCTTTGTCTGTAGTGCTTACAGCGTCCCTTAACATCAACAGTCAACTCCAGTCTCTGCCTTCCTCTGTAGTACTTCCCATTCACTGGGCTCCCATCACCAAAATAATTACTCCTGGGTCGTTCCATCGGAAATCATCCAATGCTGGTTGCTCAACCATTTTAGAAAAATTGTATATTTTAATGTATTGTTGCTACATGTAAACCATTAACAAAATCGAGAATAAAATTTTTTTTTGACCTCCCGTTTATCTATGGCGGCCATTTTTCTGTCATGGCTGACATTCAAATCCTGAAAAATAAGCATTTACAGAAAAACTTATAACTTAAGAACTAAAAAAGTTGGAGATGTAAATGAAAAACCACATTGTAGATATTGAATGGTGCTTTTTTTCGTATGTAACTCACATTAAGCTATTTTTAATAAAAGATGCTTAGATTAAATCATAACGTTTAGACACAAATTATTCAAAAACACCATTTTGACAATTTTATTTTGCAATGAAGGAGTGATTTCTAAGAGCTCAAATTTATACCAGATGTTACCCTACCCCAAGGGAGTTTACATAGTGAAATTCATCCCCCAGAGATTTACCCTTCTCTTCTGACTAAGCATGAATATCGTAAATTTGTGAAAATAACTGAAGTTCGAAGCTCTGTATCTCTGGTGGGGGATCAAAAAAAAATATGAAACTTTCAGAAAACAAAGTTCATTTGGTAAGGTATTAACTGTATTAATTTTCATTACTAAACTTTTATTGTGTATGTGCTATACATTTTTTAAATGCTCAAAAAATGTGCTAGCACAATGCATTTGTATTTAAATAGGCAAGAATTATATATTATTATTGTAACTTGGTAATGCATTATGATAGAAGTTATAATTATATTTGTATAAGATAATTTATTCATGTTTAAAAATATAGTCTCAATTAGTATGTTTCTAAATTTAGTATATCCTCAGTAATGATTCCTAAAACGAAAAATATTATAGGCCTGTATCTATAAAGAGATAGTGTCATTGTGTATTAATACAGGAGATAAGGAAGACAAATCTTAGAATAAAATGAGGATAAGATAAGGACTGGAATGTTGAAAGACAAAGACAGGAAGTGCCAAGTCTCAGGCCTCAACCTGAGTGTAGTGAGTCATGACTCACTGACAAACAGCAACTTGTCATTTTCATGTTCCATTTTGTCAGCATTTCCTTTCCCCCTCCTCCAACTCCATGTTAGTTTCTTTCCAACTCTGATTGAGTGAGGATCTACTGTGATGTGATTAAGCAGTTTTATTATTAAAATTATTATTGTTGTTTATTGCAGTGTTTTATTTTAGTTAATAATTGAACTATCCCTAATTATTGAATTTATTAATGTATTTTGTAACGGTACAGAATTGTGAGCTACCCCAGTTTAATTTTATATTGCATCAATTCAATCACTTTTCAAATTGCCAGACTTTCACCTGTGAGAAGCCCCAGTACCAGCAATGCACATTGTTAGCCTAAACAATTGCCAGACATATTGCGTAACCGCCCAGCAGCAGGCTCTTTGTGAATCACAGTCTGCAGTGTGTCATCAGAGAGTGAACCGTAGTAAGCAGCATCAGACAATAAAGTTGGTCATTTAAATTTAAACGGTGGCCTCGGGTGCAAGATAGGCCGTAATTAAGAGTAGGCCTATCTTTCCACGCATTAACAGCGTTAAAAGTTAAAGTTAACAGTAATTAAAGTTGTACAAACAATATAACGTGCAGCCAGTTCAACTGTAACTCTGACCGCGCGGTCATCACCTAAGTGCTCGAGCAAAATAAAGTCGGCCGACAAACTGTTACAAAAGTGTAATCGGAAATCGTGATAAATTAAATAAGACGGAGTGTGTAGCGGTAGTGCGGAAGATTATGAACTGTGGAAATAACCTTAGTGACCAAAAACAGCCAACAACACAAGGTGGTAATGGAACGGATTAATGCTGTGGGTTAAGTATTCTACATAACACTATCAGAACTATTCCCTAAATACAGACATTAAATATAAATACCGAGTTTTAATTACGGGGTTTTAAAAGAGAATAAAATAAAAAAAAAAGTATGAATGAGAGACCGTTGCAAAGTGCTGGTCAAGTTATTTGTAAATTGTACTATTGCTAAGTCATTTTCATATGCGTTAAAACCAATTGTTCAAGTATTCATGCCTTATTTAAAAAAAAAAAATGTAATGTAAAAATAGAGTGAAAGCAAATAGTAAATTAAAGAAAGTTAGTTGTTTAGAATACAAAATTTGGTGTTAGAAAAATTATTTTGAAACGTCAACCCAAGTAACCTTGTCTGTAGCTGGTTTCGTCTGAACGACTTTGGACCCGAAATTCGAAGGTAAGAGTAAGATTATAGTATTCAAATTAATTAATAAAGTCTCATTGGCCCCGAATTAGGGACACGAGTATTATATATTTGTCAAAAATAAATAAAGTTACAATTTTAACTGATAGCGTATTTAAAAAGTATGGCGTGTAGCATTGGTTCCCTTATTCAAGAGGAATGCCGTAAAGAAAGTTATGGTAAAGTTAGTATAAAATTAATTACTTTTAATGAATTAAGTTTAGATAACCAAACATTGCTTAAGCTAAGATTAAACAATGATAATACAGAAACTTTGTGTGAGTATCGTGAGAAAAAGTTTTTAGTTAAATTTAATCACCTATTTGGACAAAGTTGTTGTGACCCTTTAAAGTACCATACTGATCTTAAAAAGAAGGGCTTTAAAGGCTCTTTAGAAATAAAACTAAAACATTTGGCAGAAATAAAAAATAAGAAAATAAACCTTGTACCAGGGAAATTATTATGTCCCACTTGCTATAAAAAAGTTTTCTGCGAACAAGTCAATCAACCTTCCTGTCACATGACCCACAAAAATGAAGTTACTGACATTGATGTGTTTATCCCCCCTGAAGAGAGTTTGCAGAAACTAGATGCAGTATGTTCCGTTCTGGATATGTCTCCAGCATCAAAGATTAAAAAAGTGAGCATAGAGAAGCGGAAGTCTGCTCTTAAGGGCAAAACTGAATGAATATCTGTGGCATTAAAACGAAGGCTGGAAGACTCATTTGAGCAACCAATGGAACAGGATGAAGAGAGTAAACCCCCTCTTTGTGAAGAATACACAGAATTAATTGAAAAATTGAAAGAGAAGTGTAAACTAACATCAAATAATCAAGTAAAAGTAAATATAATCAGTCTAATGCCTCCAAATTGGTCCAGATCGAAAATATGGAAGGAATTGCAAGTTTCTGACTACCTTGTATGAACAACCAAAGAGCTAATGAACCAACAAGGTATACTACCATTCCTTCCAAAAAGAAAAGAAACGTGTCAACAATTAAGTCAGGTGACTGTTACAATGATTCAAGATTGTTATCAGTCTGATGAAAACGGTAGGATTCTACCTGGGAAAAAAAAATGTGTGCTGTTAGAATAAATGGGAAGAAACAAAATATACAAAAAAGGTTGATTTTATGCAATTTAAGAGAAATGTACTTACATTTCAAAGAGGCAAAACCTGATGTGAAAGTCGGACTTTCAAAATTTTCATCTCTGCGGCCTAAATGGTGCATACTTGCTGGCTCATCTGGAACGCACACTGTGTGCATTTGTTTATACCATCAGAACATAAAATTAATCCATGTTTTTTGGTATCTAGGCCACTTATAGTATATAATTAGTAAAATAGTTTTACCTTTTTCTTGTCCATCTGGTGGCCTTTTCTCTAAATTTAATTCTACGCGTTTCAGGACATATGCCCCATCATCAGGAATATCCCTTGGTGAAGTTCGTCGATCATTAAAATATTAAAAACATTTTATATACAATTTATACACAACAATAAGTATAATATAATCATAAAAAATATACGTAAAATCCC
Source organism: Magicicada septendecula (assembly GCA_034769895.1). Classification (NCBI taxonomy): domain Eukaryota; kingdom Metazoa; phylum Arthropoda; class Insecta; order Hemiptera; family Cicadidae; genus Magicicada; species Magicicada septendecula. Next base: position 41,762,986 of record CM068370.1, on the reverse strand, counting down.
CAAACTTGAGAAAAGGCCACCAGACGGACAAGAAAAAGGTAAAACTATTTTACTAATTATATAAAATTAATGCTTGAGGGGACTGGTATGAATGTAGATTATAAAGATTTATTAGACATGATAGCTTGTGATCTTCAAAAGTACAATTGTATGATGGGTGGGGGTTTGTCTAGATTGCTCTAATACTGATATGTTGAAAGAATTTCTACAGGATGAATTAGAAGACATGGAAGAAGATATTTTATACAGACAATGGACCAGCACAGACTGGTCAAACTTGATTGATGTGGTGCAAAATACTGAAGACTTTATTGAAACCCTTTTGGATAAACTTGTTGGACTCAAAAAGCATTACATTGCCAAAGTTCAGGCTTTGTTTTTGAAAAACCAAAAGGAAAATTTAAAAGATACTGAATGTATAGTGTTGGCAGACTTTGCGGAGAATTATTCTTTTGTTGTCCAAGATGAGTCTCAGGGATTTCATTGGACCAAATCTCAAGCCACTTGACATCCATTTGTGGTTTATTTCAAGGAAAATGGTACAGTAATACCCAAAAGCTTTTGTGTAATCAGTAACTATCTTGAACACAATACAGTTGTTGTCCATACATTTCAAAAACATTTAATAAATCAGCTTAAAGAAAAGATACCTAATATTGAAAGGATTATTTAATTTACTTCAGTGATGGTGCCTCAAGCCAGTATAAAAATAGGAAAAACTTTTCAAATCTGTGCAACCATAAAAGTGACTTCAATGTGGATGCAGAATGGCATTTTTTTGCAACTGCACATGGAAAGCATGCTTGTGATGGGGTTGGTACCACAAAAAGGGAGACAGCAAGGGCTAGTTTACAAAGGCCATAAAGAACAAATCCTCACTCCTCTGCAATTTTTTGAGTTTTGTGACAAAAATCTCTCAGGTATTAAGTACATGTTTGTAGGAGGAGAAGAAGTAGAACAAAATGAAATAGATTTTGAAAAAGAGGTTTGATGAATGCTGTGCCATCCCTGATACTAGAAAAAGACACCGCTTGTACAATGAGATGCTATCGTACATCTGCCTCCAAAACCTACGAAGACATAATCACAAATAGACCACTCTGCACCATTTCTGAACTCAAGAAAAATTATTTCATTATTTGTGTGTATGATAATGAATGGTACCCAGCTGAGATTCAAGACATAAATAAAGAACATAATGATGTCTATGTCACATTTTTTTCACCTCCCGGACCAAGAACCTCGTTCAAGAAGTCTTCCGAGCAATGCTGGGTGCCCCTTGCCAATGTACTGCAAAAGATAACACCACTTCAGTTAAGCAAATCAAGTGTGAGGAATACCTATCAAATTTCATCCAAACTGTGTGATGATATCTCAAAATTTTTCAATAGATACAAGCGTGAAAACAACCTATGTAAGTAAAAATAATTAAATAATTTTTTTTGTATTACTATAGTGACATTAGTGTTTAGAAAAATTAAGTAGCACATTTGAGAAGTCCTAAAACTTAGATTATTATGTAAACTATATACAATCATAGTTGTTTCTGTCATGATAAATTACCAAGTTACAGCAAAATTGTTATTTCTTTCTTTTTAAATACAAATATTAATGCATTGCGCTAGCACATTTTTTTAGCATTTAAAAAAATTCATAGCACATAACACAATTAAAGGCTAGCGATTCAAATTAATACAATTAATAGCTTACCAAATGAACTTTGTTTTCTGAAAGTTTCATATTTTTTGGAGGTCCCCCACCAGAGATACAGAGCTTCGAACTTCGGATATTTTCACAAATTTACAATATTCATGTTTAGGTCAGAAGAGAAGGTTAAATCTCTGGGGGATGAATTTTACTGTGTAAACTCCCTTGCGGTAGGGTAACATCTGGTATAAATTTGAGCTCTTAGAAATCACTCCTTCATTGCAAAATAAATGACGTTTTTGAATAATTTGCGTCTAAATGTTATGATTTAATCTAAGCATCTTTATTAAAAATAGCTTAATGTGAGTTACATATGAAAAAAGCCCCATTCAATATCTACAATGTGGTTTTTGATTTACATCTCTAACTTTTTTAGTTCTTAAGTTATACGTTTTTCTATAAATGCTTATTTTTCAGGATTTGAGTGTCAACCAAGACAGAAAAATGGCCGCCAAGGACAAACGGGAGGTCCAAAAAATATTTTTCCCTGATTTCATGTATGGGAATAATATATAAAAAAATAAAATTTTTTTTGAAATTGTCAGGCTACCACTTTATTTCTTTCTGGATGATTTCCGATGGAATGACCCTCCTGTCTCAACTAGTGACCCACCACGTCATGGTCTTGTCTTCAGAAACTGCTCCGTTCTCCCATTGTTTCCAGAACCTGTTAATTTTTTTAAATTACTTTGCCCATCCAGTATGTTGTTAATATTCTTAGCACATGTTAGCATGTAGCAGCACATTTCAAGTGCTTCTGTGGTTCTGTCTTTCACCTTTTCAAATTATCTAGATTCCACATCCAGCTTGTGTAAAGTCATGCTGCAGACATGTAACCTGAGGAATTTCTTCCTAATTCCATCCCAGTATTTGACAACAGCAGATTAGTTTCTCCATTTGGCCTGTGCTGTGACACCACTTCTTCCAAGTTACCAGTTATCGGTTTTAATATTTACGGAATCTCTACTTTTGTTTCCAGCTTCTGTTCTTGTAATCATTTGTCTATAAAATTCAACTCTGTTTATAAATTTACCTTGTTTTCTACAAATAGAAGCCATGTTATCAGTAAATCTTAACATTTTTGTACTCTTTCCATGAGGTGTAATTCCAATCTTGAAAGTCTATTATTTCCTTTGCAGCGCATGTAAAGTATTCTCCTGTAATGGTAATAAATTTTTATAATTGTAAATTTAATTGGTTTTTTATTTGTAGGATTTTTTAACGGATGTTATAAAGAAGGAAGTGGATGTAGAAGAAGAAGAGACTAAACAGGTAAAATATTCACAAACCTGATTATGTAACCCACAGCTAATGTGTTAGGTTGTTCAATGCATTGTACCACTTGAGATTGAGATTAGGATTACATTCATTTGTAGATATTTAATTTAAATATCAACAGAATACACAGAATACCAGCCTCACAGTATTGTAAAAGCAAAAACCAGATGTGATTAAGTAAGTAAAATCACACACACACACACACACACATGTTGTGCAGAGTGCAGATCTTTATTAGAAAAATTGATGGATAATTCTATTTATTTCAAATTTATTTTTAACACTGTCACTATTCAAATAAATACAAATAATAAAGTCCCTTGTTCGGGTCGACATCTGTCACTGTTCACATTATTTTACTTATTTATAATTATCAGTACTTACCATAGTTATGTAACTCATTTGCATTTTATCGGTTGAAATACCATGCCACGTGCTCACTTCGTTCACACTGAATCTATTTATTATACCTTGTTATATTACGTTTTTAACGAATCATAAAATCATAATTATTTTCACCTACCTTAAATCCGGTCCAGGATCCCAGCACGAACTGTAAATGCAAGCGTGATTTCAAGGTTACACTAATAACAGACGCAACTCGCATTTATAAAGAGAAACAAATTGAACTTTATTTTATTCTTTAAATTTTTAAAACTTCAAATTATATCATTTCTTTGCCTCTTAACCCAAGCGGTTACTTCTTACCAAAATTTAAAATACATATAATATTCTTGTAATAATTGTTACATGATCTGCTACAATTAACTTAACTCAACATCTTACCTTAATTAAAACAGCCCAGCCTGCTCAATCACACATTCACACCATAACAAAACAAAAACCCCCTTTTATTTATTTAAAACCTCATTTAATACATTGTGCAATACCCTTGCCGGCAACGAGGGGTATCTCCGAAGTCGTGGCTTCTCACTTACAAATTTAGTTGTGGGTCCAAAACGGTTATAATTTACTTTTCTTCTTTCTGCCGAAAACTATAATCACTTTCACATTTTTGAATAACTCAAACTCACTTTTACTTGATATTGACAATTTATTAATGAGCCCTGTTTGGCCGGCTGCCTGCGCAGGCGAGCGTCAGTGAGGTACTGGGAAGAGCGTTCACCAAATCCCCACCCTTTACAATTTTACGGACAAGGCGGAAAGCAATGCCTTATGCGTTAAAGTCATAGCTGTGACACATTTACCAAATGCAAACTCCCGTCTGCTGGACGTTGACGATATTTGTTGTCCAGTGGTTTACGTCACTGTAGTAGGCGTGACTTAATTTTGTTTCCGGCATGTTGAGAGCACGTGCTGGACAAAATTCTTCTCCAAGCCATGTTGTTTTAAACTTCTTGGCGTGTTCTGCGCGCTTGTGGGTGTGTGTCACACAGTCTCAAAATTCTAAGAATGGTATTGCGTGATTGCACGTTGACGCATTCCATTGTATTAACTTCGCCTTATGAGTTCTTGGTTCGCTACGATGTAGATTCACCATGTGACTGGCCACGCATATGAAATAAATTGTTGCAAATATTTAATAAAGTAAAACCCCTCCCTTTTGACCCGTTACAATACCCCCCCCAATGAGAGATCTTCTGTCGAAACAGAAGAAATCTCATTGCTAAACCCCTAAGAGGATCGGTGAGGAACTGGTGCCAACAACCCCCCATTAGTTCTTACACATCATGGGTAAACTACCCCCCTGGCTCGGCGACTATGGGTGCACCTGAACGAGATTACTGGACTTCTCTATCCGAGATCCCAACACCATAACATCGAACAGACACGCAACACAGCGCACCTAACCGTCTAACATACCGCCCCAAAATCCAAACCCCTGGTCTTATACCACGCCAGATCCTCAACCGATATGTTCCCCCTTACCATGCACACTGGGCTGCCTTTAGCAGTTACTGGGCTCGTACACACACCTATAATTACTCACTAAACAAAATTATCCTAGAAAATTCTTAAACATTTCTCTTTATATTCAAAATTCATTTACGTTAAAATCAAATTGTATTTCCTCAAAAATCACAATAAAAAATCTTTTACATGAATCTCTAATTCTCTTTACTACTAACAATCCTAAAGAAAACAAATTGAATACCTTATTAAACATGAATTCACTTACCCTAACGTTTGTTTACACACATAGCCTAAACAATATAATTCCATAAAACCCTAGTAATACACATAAACAATAATACACTTACAACTCAATACATCAATTAGATGGCAGGCACAAAAAAATCAAATTTGTTTTTGTTTTTTTCCAAAAAAATTTAAATTTATTAAAATATACTTTTCTCAATATTCAGAAAATTTAAAATTATTTAAATCACTTAAACAACAAAGTTTGCATCACTTCATTGCCAAAACTGGTCTAGTTTATAACATCAACCATCAGCTGATCAAACTGGGTCAAGTCCACAACCTTGACCTACATAGATTATACATAGGCTACATCATAAAATACATTAAACATCTTTAAAATTTTTATCTTCAAACATAATAACTTAATAAAATATGACCTTTAAAATTAACATAGTATTATTACAATTAACAATAAAATTGACATTTAAATTACTCAAAATTACACATTTTATAACTTTACATTATTCTCAAATTCTATGAAAGTTGTCACTTGTTTCCATTAATTTTATATTTTTACTATGACTCTCTTTCTTTAACATTCTCAATCTCCATTAGCTTGGGTGATTTAATTATTCATGATGACTTGATTGTATCAACTTGGCATATATATATTGTAACGTAACTACCACGTTATAATATTTAAAAAATGGAATTATTATTAGTAGTGTTGATTATTAATAATAGTTGTGTGGGTATTCCTTACTAATTATTATCCCTTAATAATCTAAATACATATATTTTATTCATAATGCATCTGATATGTAACTATCAGTTAATTAGAATATTTTTCGCAAAAAAATTATTTATTAGTCAAATCAAACGAAATGAGTCAAATGAGTGACTATTCCTTCCACTCATATTTGTAATATTTAAATTAATATTGACTTCTTGAATTACTATAAAATCGTAAAACATTTATTTTTTCAAATTAATAAATGCGAGATAATTCTTTTATTTAATTCTGATAATTTTCATCATGATTAATACACTTCGGTACTACTGACTAGAGTAGTACCCAAACAATAATTCTCCGTTCATTAACAGAAATTATTATTTCCATTATATTTCTTTTAATAATAAAAATATAGTACTCCCTGTTTTTTTTTTTTTTATAAAACAACACTCGAAAACACGACCTTTATTATACACTAGCCGTGTTTATTATTTGAATTCACTTCGCACTGGACACTCGTATATTACTATGTTGTGTACAGGTTATGTGTGTATAGCATAACTTATGAACGTGTCGCGCACAATTTAAATATAACTTAATACATTTCTTCGTCGACCTGCGGGTAGACTCTTTGACGACTGAATGATGACTGAACGCTTCACCTAAGCGTCTCCTGCTTGTCTGGTTATTTTCGTTCATTTGATTGGTTTAAATTGTCGAACTCTCCACCCCAGAACATCTCGGTTAAGTAAAACTTTTAATTTTTTACCAATTTCTTATATGGGTTGGAGACTACAGTGACATAAGCGTTGATACACAAAATGATTAAAAAGTTTATAATCGCTATAACTTTTTTATTAATTGTCATATCGTTGAATAGTTAGTGGCAATAGAACGCGGACACCTTTGGCTTTAAATAAAGTCTAAACAAGGATAAAATCCGTCCATTAATAACTCACTACAACTATTTCACAAACTCCTATGGTGAATCTTAATATTAATAAGTTTATTTCACCACATCTTACTCCAATTACACAATAACACTCCTTATTAAACGTTTTGAGTCCATTTCTCATTTGTTTAATACAGAAAATAGGTGCAATTATTATTCAAACAATGTTTGGTAATGGCGTCCTCAAACGTCCATATTCGATTATTTATAATCGCTTATAACACTATTATTTCTCATCTAATGACATTTGTTTGGTATTCTAACAATAATATATACATTTATTTACATCGGTTTACACTTTGTTATATGAAAAATGTTGTTTTTCATATACTACTAGTCTTATCAAAATACCTTCTGTTCTCTTTTCTTTAAATTGTCACTTTGTCAATCATTTTACCATATAAGGTATATAATGTTACAAATGAAAATAGTGTACAACTATAGTACCTTGTTTATTTTGTGTCTTTATCAGTCTTTCTCTATCTGAACGCTTTCCAATTCTTAGTATTGGGTTTTTTTACATCAGGCTATGCCATGACAGTCAGTTATTTTTTAATAAATCAATAACTAAATTGCTATTATTACATTTGATATGTGTTCTCATAGTAGTATCAGATATCTTTCTGACTACTGATAATATTTTCATTTACCTTTGAACAAGTTTGGATAGTGCATTTTGCTTAACTAACTTGTTACATAGTGTTTGTTTACATTTGATTCCACAATCATAGTCATTTAGTTTTAAATAATTTGTCTATAAAATTACTATTATTATACTTATGATCTGTTCTCATAGTAGTATTAGATACTTTTCTAACTACTGGTAACATTTTCAGTACTCCTTGGACAAGTTTTAATAATGTATTTTGCTTAACTAATTTGTCACATTGTATTTGTTTACATCTGGCTAGTAGTCATTTAGTTTTCAATAATTTGTCTATAAAATTGCTATTATTACATTTGATATGTGTTCTCATAGTAGTATCAGATATCTTTCTGACTACTGATAATATTTTCATTTACCTTTGAACAAGTTTGGATAGTGCATTTTGCTTAACTAACTTGTTACATAGTGTTTGTTTACATTTGATTCCACAATCATAGTCAGTTAGTTTCCAACAATTTGATTATAAAACTATTATTATTATTATTGTGATCTGTTCTCATAGTAGCACTAGACATTATTCTAACTACTGGTAACATTTTCAGTAATCCTTGGACAAGTTTTAATAATGTATTTTGCTTAACTAACTTGTCACATTGGGTTTCTGTTCTTCTAGCTTTGTGCTATCATTTTTAATCTGCTTTATGTGCTGTGTATTTCAGTATAAAAATATTATTTATTAGTGTGCATCATTATTTATAATGAATCTTTGACTGAAACATTTGTTGATGGTTGTTTGGTTTAATTAACATATATGATTTTGTGTTATAGACGCACTCCCTATGGGGTTATGTATCAATGTGCAACATATTCTTATGCAGTATTTGCTTCTACTATTATGACTTCATTATGGTATTCTATTACAATGGTTTAATTGTTGATTAATACACATGTTTACACTATTTTTCTAAACAATAACACAAGTATTCTTAATCTAATGGTATTACATTTCTTGTTGTGTTGTACCTAATTTCCGGTGCCTTGGTTGTTTGATATTATTTCTTCTGGACTTTCTTTATATTTTATTCTGTCTTGCCGTGGCATTCAGTTATATTTCATTTTAAAATTTACAAAGCTTTTATTATCAGTTTCTATGAACAATGATTTTACTGTTCTATCTTACATTTCTCTTGGTGGTCTTATGATTATCTATTTTGGATTACAATCTTGATTAAATTGGTCACACTAATTGTCTGTGCATTTTCACTATTTAATCTCTGATGTTTCCACTATAAAGTGTAACGGGGCATTTTTTGGCCTAATAATAAAGCAGTTTGTATTTTTTTTTTTTATAAAACAAATAACTTTTTTTTTCGATAATAGGGACAAATGTAAACAAAGGTAAATTCAGTGGTTGCGACGGAAGCGACAGTGGCAGCACTGCATGTGACAATTATTCAGTAATATTTTATAAAACGAGAGAAACAACCGACGGAACTGTGCCAAGGTCAACCAGTGACATAAACAGCGTAAACAAATTATGTAACGGATCGTCAGGCGAGGTTGCGTCAGAGACGATCCCCGTTGTGGAATGCAGTTATGTAACAAAAGCAGTCTGCTGGCGTAGTGATACAAATATAAAACAATGAGAATTGGTCATACAACCAAGGCCGCTTCACAAAATAGTGCCGGTGGCCTATTCCCAGTCTAAATTCAACGCTCGCGCGAGCAACACACAAAGTTTCGGAACGTAAATCGCGGGCGCCCGCACCTTAAAGAATGTGAATAATATATTTCAAAATATGACTTAAAATCAAAATTTCTTATTAAAAATGTGATTAACAGTTTTCTTTATAATATAACAATTCGGTAATTATGAATTAAAGTGAAAGTGCGCACGGAAAGCGATGTGACGTCGTCTGGACTAGAATTCGGACTCGAGGCAGATAAGTTTTACCAGGATATACACAGCATTATCAAAATTTATTATATTTTCAGAAATCCAAAACAGATGGGGCAAATTAAATAAAATGGGAGTTTAAGGGGAAAATTTTAAAATGGATTGCATGTGAGAGTGTGAGGGGTTTTGCTTAATTATATATATTATGAAGTGCTGGTTTCCGTTTTAAAATTAATCTTAGGTTTATTGTATATATTTCTATTCTAAAGAAGAAAATCATGCATAATAAACGTTATTATTGTCTTTCTATAAGATCGTAACAAAGTAGGAGAAAGTAAGGGGAATATTTGTCTCTATAAAATTTTAAATTATGTTAAGGGCTATATTTTCATGTTTTCTTTTGTAGTGTAAAAATGAATTAAAATAGGTGTGATAGTAATTCAGTTGTACTTTCTTAAATAACCAGTTCTGCACTTCCCGGTTCGCTGATTCGAACCTTGGTAATTTTTCTTTACAGTTGGCAACACAAGATGGCGCCCGAAGAAATTATTTGGAAAGTAAACAATTAAATATAATGAAAGTAAAATCCCTTAGGTTTAATTAAATATTAATAAATAGCAAACAGTACAAAAGGTAACACATTTTCCTCTGTTATAAACCTTCTCACTTGTATTGTCTGTGGGGTTTATTTGGGTTAAAATTGGTTAACTTGTTACAGGTTCTCACACTTACATTAAGTTTTCACTATTACTGTTTGTGATTTCTTAAATATGCTAAACACTGTTTCTTCATAGTTGATAATCGTTATTCTTCTTCCGGTCACTAGTATAGTTCCTTGTATACTTGGTGAATGGTGATTTCTTGTATTGTCCATACATTATCTTCACTCTTCATGTCATGTTTCCTTACTCTTCTTCTTCCTTTCTTCTTTTGGTTTAAACGTCTTCTTCAATATTTCCATTTGTAGTAGTCGTTGTTCCATAGTATTTATATTTATAAATAGATTGTTTGGTTTGCCATCATTGTGGTTGCTTTTGAGTTGTCTCTTCTTCATTTTCCATAGTCATGATTTTTGTTGGTTCCCCTCACTGTTGGGCTTCTGTTGTCTCCTTTTCATCTTACATCGTTATTGTTTTTGTTGGTTCCCCTCACTGTTGGACTTCTGTTGTCTCCTTTTCATCTTACATCGTTATTGTTTTTGTTGGTTCCCCTCACTGTTGGAATCTATTGGGCCTGGTTTCTAACATTTTATATTGGCTTGGTGTCATTTTCTTTCTCTCTTTTGTACTTGATGATGCTATATTACACTTCCTTCTTCTTTGTTGGAATTTTACAATAATATATCTGTAGATACTCACTTTTTGTTTACATTATTTTATGTACTTAGAACTATTTTCATGATTTCCCGTCACTTGACGTAATAATTGTTTACTCTATGTAACTACCAAATTTGGTACGTTACAATATATACTCTTAACCCACTTCTGACTATAATACTCATTAACAGCTTTAACTAATATGACACCCCTCTCTATCAAAAACATCTATCAAACAATCTCTAAACCCAACTTACTACTCAACTCAATTTGCAACATTCTACCCTTATATAAAAAAATACTCTCTAACCCTTTGTACTCAGGATGTGTGTTCCCCCTCCAAAAGCTCATTCCCTTATCTGGTTCCTGGACTTTCCTTAGGCAACCCTTTCCGGCGTTAAACGGTCCCTTCCTGTCCCAACACCTTTCGTTGCGGACTCCTTATCACACCACCCCCTTTACAAAATTCCCATCAACTAATTACTTTCCCAATACATCACCTTCAACTACAAAATATCTCCTTTTACTTATTACAGCCATATATCTCTCATTACTATACAAATTATTCCCATAGCTACTGTGTCACTATCAATACTCAAATTCTATCTTACATTTATTCATAACAATATTATTCTCTCTAGTACCCCTTTTATCTCAACATGGACTGATCTAAATGCCCTAACAAAACAACAATCACCCAAAATCTCCCATCTACTATCTTTTACAAATCATTTAAAATTCTCAACTATCTTAAATTACTTCCATCATTTAAATTGAAATCTTTTAACACATGAAAATCATTATATTCAAACATTAGTTATATTCAAGCATTTAGTTACATTGAAAAGTTTGTAAATTATTTGTGACGTAATACGTTTATAATTCTAGCAATCAGCTGATTTTCTTGACAAGGTGAATGACCTCTGTTCAAAATGCTACACAAAATTATATAACGAAAAATACCTAACACATATTTATAATTCTTACACTCTAACATAACAAGATTAATGACCCACTAAAACATGATAACCAACATATAATGAACATCTACTGTATACATTTTCTCAAATCAAAACAATTAGTTAATTATTTCAAGAGCGAGTTGCCATTGTTAAGTTACAAAATTTTAATTCGTTGCTCCCCTGAGCAACCACCTGAACCACACACTCTATTATTTTTTGATGGTGGACTGTTGCGCTCATTTGCTTCCACAAGGACGGCATTGGTGGAGGAATTTATCATCTCCGTGTCCTTGCTTCAGCGTTACATTTTAAAATTGGTAGATATCATCATATCTATGTTATAAATTTATATGCCCTTAACACGGGTCTACCACCTGGCTTGCTGTTCCTACTCGAACAGAGTGGCAGCCACTGTTCCATAGTTCCGGGGATTTCCCCTAAAATCACCCCCCTTTGATTTCAAATATACACCAATTTCAAGCCAGCTATGGTCAAGGTTCTTAATTTATGGCCATAGCTGACCGCTGTCCAAAACCACGATTAGTGCTGGTAAGGCAGTAATCGTCCGAAAAGTCAGGGAAATCAACCCTAAATTCAAGCATGTTCTATACATCATTATTATACATGGCACGGCAATTTATCAGGATATAATATAAAATTATATAAAAGGTGTGCCATGTATTTTACGCCATTTTGGCCTCCGATGGAGGTAACACTCTCTGTCACCCCCAACACTTACCGCTATCTACCGTGACACATGCCACCACGGCAGTAGCATATTACTGACTAAATTAATTCTTCTACCTTTGCAGTTTCTACACTCCCTAGGTATAGCACTTCTATTAACACCACTCAACCCCCCCAAAATTACCCACATATCTTGTATGACAACAAGTTTTTCTTTTATTTAACACACTTCAACACGTTCCAACTCTCACTGATACTATGAACTTTACAATTATATTTGGTCACTTATTTACTAAAATTGATATAAATTTAAAACTATAAACATTCCAAATTATTTCTGATATCTATTTACAATTGGAGGCTGTCTAGTATTACTATGATAAGCGGTAGTAAGGCAGTAATCATCCTGAAAGACGGGGTTTTGCCGCAAGGGAAACTTGGCGATAAAATAGACCCACTTTGTGAATTCACTTCCCCCCTCTCTAAACCAAATCTACTTCCCCTTTCCTACCATTTATTCAAACCTGCCGTCTATTCTATCACCAGCTCCCTTGCCACAAAATTCGTCTTTTCAGACTACACTGAAACTATTGTCAATGGCTACATTTATCTTCGCCATTAACACTAAAATTTGAATTTGCATGCACTGCCTTTCTTATATATGCAGCCTCCATTATTTACAAACACTCGAAGGCAGTGCAGGTACGTGACAGGTACACCTGACCGCTGCACCTTGAGTGTATAAAAAAAATAATTTATGCGACGTACCTTTGGGGTCCCCCTCCCCATTCAAATGTGGTGTAAATTTCAAATTTTCACCAATTTTGGTGGAGCCGGACCATTGTTGTTTCACCGCCCAAAGGAAGCTCTGCCAACCATGGCCCGCCTCCAATTTCCGAACACCACGGCCAGGACTGGTAAGGTCATGACCGCCCGAAAATGGGGGAGAGTCCCTTCTGAAAACACAAATAACATGTCAAAATTCAACCAAAAAAAAAAAATTTTACCTCGACCAATATAATTTTAAATTTGTAGCATTCTGCGTCCCCAGTATCTCCTGTGTTACCTGATTACGTAGTACATATGCATTATTCATTTTTATTTCTACAATCTCATAAGGTCCTTCATATAAGAGGAAACACTTTTTTATTTCTTTATCTTGTGCACTAGACAAGTCATGGCTCCTTACCAATACTAATTGTCCTATCTCATATTTGACCCACTTACCCTTTTCATCATGCTTCTGCTTTCTCCTCTCTCCCTTTGTGAGCAGACTTTCGGCAAGTAGTATTTTTACATCTCTGTCTAGAACTCTTTCTTCCGGTGGATATTCAAAAAGTTGCTCTAATATTCTGGGTGGACGGCTTCCCTTGATTAATTCGTACAGTGTAAATCCTGTCGAATCGTGGGTTGTGCTGTTTAACCAATTCTCCACTTTCTTCACGTACAAAGGCCACTCTGAGTGTTTGGAGTGACAGTACGCCCTGAATATCCTGCCAATTTCTCGCATCACCCGCTCTGCCTGGTTCGAGTGTGGATGGTAAACTGCCGTATGTTTGGGTATGATGCCTTCCCAGCCAAGAGTCTGTCTCCACTTGCCGCTGATGAACTGCGGTCCATGATCAGATAAAATTACCTTCGGCTTCCCTACGTTGATCGTGTAATCCTTGGTGATCTTCTCGCTGAGCACCTTGCTAGTAGCTCTCTTTATGCTATACAACCTAACAAACTTGGTAAACGTGTCTAAAACAACAAAAATATATACCACTCCTCCTCTACCTTTAGGCAATGGCCCATATAAATCTACTGCAACTAAATCGAAAGGTCTTTCTACTTTAATATACTTCATTTCCCCTTCAACCCTATAATTCACTACTTTCGACTTCTGACACAAATCACAAACTCTTAACACTCTTCTAACTCTCCTCTTCATATTTTTAAATATACATGATTCCTTTAAAACATTAGCACACTTTCTTGCCCCAAAATGCCCATACCTTATATGGCAATCCCAAATAATTTTATCTACCAACCCTTCTGGTATAACTAGCCTCCAATCACGCTCCCCCCCTCTACTTTTTTAAACAGAATTCCCTTATGTATCTGGAAATGTGTATTATACTCTGAACCATTTATATCGGCTTCTAAACTAGCTATTATCTTACCTAATTTATTTTCTGATCTTTGTATATCTTTAATTTCCCTTAATTCTTCCCCAAAAATTCTATCTACCCTGACTGATTCATGCCCCGTATTAAATTCTACTATTCTCTGGTTAAAATCAATTACTGCTTTATTTCTCTCCAAAAAATCATTTCCCAGAATTATATCTAAATTCAAACCCTTAACTACTAGGAAAGTATTCTCAAATTCTATTTCATTAATGTATATGTTTAATTGTACTTGTTTAGTGACTCTTTTACTTCGTACTCCAGTTACCCCCACTACTGTTACTCCCGCAACTGGTAATGATGGAATATTCTTATTTACCCTTTGTAATTCACCCAGTACATTCTCTGAAACTACTGATATCTCGCTACCTGTGTCAATCAATGTTTTATAATCCTTACCTTCTATGGTTACAAATACCTCCGTCAGTCCAGTTTTGGTTTCTGTCATTTCTGCAGCGTCCTCCTCCAATAACTCCTCCGCCATATCTTTGATAATTATGTTGCTGTGGTAGTTACACTCCTCTTGGACCCCCAGGTTCTCCTCCGACAATGGATGGGCCCGGTTCCCTATTGTCTCTTCTAGTTTCCCGTGGATGGGCCTGCTACTGCCTGGTTGTGTCTACCTCTGCCTCTGTTTCCACTTCCATTTCCCCTCAGTGCTCCTCTAGTGTTCTCGCCTCCTCTCTGTGGTTGATTTTGTGGCTGATACGTTCTCTCACTGCGTTGACATTCTCTCGGTTTATGACATCTACAACAAGTGGTTCTTATTGAATAGTTATCAACATTACAGTCGGCACATCTCCAACCCTCGCCTCGATTATCATTATTTCCCCCACGTGCCCCTGTATGAAAATTTGGTATTACCCGGGATTGATTATAATTACCATTCATATATGTTACTGGTGTGTTTATTCGCCTACTCATATCACGTTCCCATATATTTTAAAAAATATCCAATATTTTCTCTAGTTCTGTAATCTCTAGAATCTCGCGGGTCATTAGCGTAATCTGTATTTCTCTAGGCAAATGCTTACTTATGTGACGGACAAATGACCGAAACTGTAATGGTGGCTCTAAATATTTTGCCTCATTATATAGTCGTATTACGTACATGGTTACGTTGCCCCCTTGGGTCCCAAAATTACCTGGCCCCATAATTTTACTCCGCAATATTTCTTGTTCTTCTTCCGACCAATATTTTTCTCTAAAGGCCATCTTAAAACTCTGATAATTTACCCACTCTACTTTATGTACCTCCGCCCATACCGCGGAATTCCCTCTAAAACACTTCATTATTTTTAGCAACTGTACTTCCCAACTACTTCGACAAAACTGATTGAATTCTTTGACTCTGTTTAAAAACTGCATAGGGTGTACCCCCCTATTTTCACAATTAAACAACTCCAAATCAATATCGCTATTCATATCTTTAGTAATCACTATTTGTTCAGTAACACTATTAAGTTTTTTATTTATAGCTACATTCAATTCATCTTTAACATTGACTATGCTCTGCTCCATTAATACAAATTTATCATTATTTAGACATTCAAATTGTTTATTATTTTTATCTATATTATTTACTGTATCTTTCATAGTTTGTATCTCTGACTTGCACTTACTTTCTATTTCATTTATTTTAACATTAGTATTCAGTTCATATGTCTGAATCTTATGTATTACACAATTAAACTTGTACTCACTACCAGCATTACATTCATTTATTTTACATTCAAAATTTTCAGTTACTTCTTGTATTTGTTTATAGATTTTCTCTACCACACTACTCTCTATTTCGTCACTTCTATTATTCATACTGTTTAATGAATGACTCAACTTTTCGTTTAATTAAATTTTCAATTCGTTAAAACTACTCTCACACTTAATTTTGACCTCATTAATATCACATTTAAGTTCGTTAAACTGACTATTCTGTTCATCAAATTTATTATTAAAACTACTTTTAATTTCTTGGATTTCGTTTCTCTGTTCATCGAATTTTGTATTAAAATTGCTATTATTCATATCAAATCTATTATTAATGAGATTAAATAAGTCATTTAATGACAACTCTTTTTCTCTTGTTTTAGTTACCACGGGAGTGGAAATCGCTCCCGGCCCACTAATTACAGATTCGTTTATCATGCTTGGAGTTGTCTCCATTCCTGAATCGTTAGCGTCAACATTTACTGAGTTTTCTGTTTCAACGTCATTTAAGCTGACGTCTTCCTTATTATTTTCATTAGTATTCATTTAGTATATAACTTATTATATTTTCTTTGGTATAAAACTCAGTTTTACATATACACAGTATTGTTTATATAATATGACACAAGTAACATCGTATGGCTCTAATTTCTTAATTTCTATACATCGTTAGTACGCATGTTACCCAACCTCCCAATCAAACTTGCATTTGTTGTAGGTGCGGAATTTAATGAAATTTAGTTTCTAAAATTTGTTCCAAGTTCGAGTGCCAAATGTTATATTACGTTTTTAACGAATCATAAAATCATAATTATTTTCACCTACCTTAAATCCGGTCCAGGATCCCAGCACGAACTGTGAATGCAAGCGTGATTTCAAGGTTACACTAATAACAGACGCAACTCGCATTTATAAAGAGAAACAAATTGAACTTTATTTTATTCTTTAAATTTTTAAAACTTCAAATTATATCATTTCTTTGCCTCTTAACCCAAGCGGTTACTTCTTACCAAAATTTAAAATACATATAATATTCTTGTAATAATTGTTACATGATCTGCTACAATCAACTTAACTCAACATCTTACTTTAATTAAAACAGCCCAGCCTGCTCAATCACACATTCACACCATAACAAAACAAAAACCCCCTTTTATTTATTTAAAACCTCATTTAATACATTGTGCAATACCCTTGCCGGCAACGAGGGGTATCTCCGAAGTCGTGGCTTCTCACTTACAAATTTAGTTGTGGGTCCGAAACGGTTATAATTTACTTTTCTTCTTTCTGCCAAAAACTATAATCACTTTCACATTTTTGAATAACTGAAACTCACTTTTACTTGATATTGACAATTTATTAATGAGCCCTGTTTCGCCGGCTGCCTGCGCAGGCGAGCGTCAGTGAGGTACTGGGAAGAGCGTTCACCAAATCCCCACCCTTTACAATTTTACGGACAAGGCGGAAAGCAATGCCTTATGCGTTAAAAGTCATAGCTGTGACACATTTACCAAATGCAAACTCCTGTCTGCTGGACGTTGACGATATTTGTTGTCCAGTGGTTTACGTCACTGTAGTAGGCGTGTCTTAATTTCGTTTCCGGCATGTTAAGAGCACGTGCTGGACAAAATTCTTCTCCAAGCCATGTTGTTTTAAACTTCTTGGCGTCGTCTGCGTGCCTGCGGGTGGTTGTGCGCTTGTGGGTGTGTGTCACACAGTCTCAAAATTCTAAGAATGGTATTGCGTGATTGCACGTTGACGCATTCCATTGTATTAACTTCACCTTATGAGTTCTTGGTTCGCTATGATGTAGTTTCACCATGTGACTGGCCACGCATATGAAATAAATTGTTGCAAATATTTAATAAAATAAAACCCATCCCTTTTGACCCATTACAACCTAAGGGTGCCAAGGTGTCGTTAAACGAGAGGTAGAAGCAGTACGGGTTATAGAAATAACGTCTCTCACACATAGGTTTGAATACAGCACACTTTTAATTATCGTTATAGTTACTCAGTTACAAAAACAAAGAAAGGGTTAGATTACATTGAAATCATATTACCAAAATGGCGGCTCTGCAATTCCGCTCTTACTTAGTATTTAGCGTTATCATCTTCCCATCTTATATTTTATTTTGACCATCGGAAGATAATCATTTTACATATCAATCGAAATATTTCATACATTTATTAAATTTGAATACCCCTTTTGCCCATAAACCAATGTCTAGTTGTTGTTGGCCGACATTTTACTCACACTCTCTCCCTCACATGCTGATGTTACAAAGAATACGTTTTTTAAAGTTTTATATCTTATTAGAGCTCTAATTTTGAAAAATAAGAATGAGAATATTGTTGACTTCCCTGAAAGTAGTTGCAGTCGAGTGGGTTAGATGTTTTCCATGTTCCGGCCGTAGGCTGGCATACTACGATGTTATTTGTATTGTCTGTTTGATCTGTCACATCACTGAATTTACATAATTAGAATTGGTACTGTTCACTGTTCAACTGATGCTACATTTTTCAAATTTTGTTACATTTTGCAGGTTAAATTTTTATCAGAAAGAAATAAACGTGTTGTCGCCATGACAAGCATCTTCAGAGTGGGCAGACATTGTGTCGAACTGTCGACAGGTGGAGAGGATCAATTGTGATCCACAATTCGTCCGCATCAGCTGACGGCACTGTTCCTCGTCATTGTTGTGAAATGTGTCGATATTCGTGATATTTTGTTAGTGTCGATCAGAATCGCCATTGTATGCATTCTCCTTCACACGTACGCCCTCGGCCTTGAAGTAAATCGCATCGATGAAACTGCGTTGTTTGTGCAGACATAGGGAAAATGGACCTAACCATTCTTTATATACATGAATACAATAAAAATATTATGTAACATCCTCAAACCCCATAATTACGATAACAGGCCCATTTGTCCCGTTACAAAACCCCCTCAATGAAAGGTGTTATGTCGAAACATAAAAACTTTCATTGACTCTTTCACACTTTTCTAAAAGGATCAGTTCAGACATGTTGCCACAACCCCCTGTACTGTTTATAAAAAAAATTTTAATCACACCCTTGGTTCAATGATGCTGATCGTACCTGTCTGACCTTACTGGACTTCTCAGGAGAGATCCCAACACCATAAGGCCATGAGGCACTTAACGCTCCTGTTCTGACGCACTGGCCAGCTCAGGACCGCGGTCACAACACCACCAAACTCTGAAACATCGAATACAACATTTTTTAAAATAGTGGTCTTATTTATTTCCATATCTACAACTGATATGTTTCCCCTTAGATGCATTGGTTTATGTTACTAGACATTGGTTTTATTAATTAATAAATTCTCCAAATAACAAAACAAGATTTAAAACAGAAAATCCTTCCAAAATTTTAACACTCCTGTATTTTTTAACAAATTCTCTGACTCCAGTCAATATCACTTCTCTCACCACAAGAAAATACATTATTATACTAAGCATAAAACAAATTTAAATCTCTCAAACAACAACCACTATCTCTATTAATTTATTTCAGATAAAATCAACACATATTTATTATGGCAAATACTTCAAAACTATTTATTTTTCTTTACTCAACTTTCTTTACAACAGAATCATAATTGCAGACTTAACGACCAACACCAATATCACTATCATTTCTTTAAAATTTAGTATTGTGTTATAGTTACTACCCTTGTAGTAACCGCCCAGCCACACACACTATTGTACCATCAACATAATAAAAACATAATAAAACATTGTACAATAAACATTAACATTGTTACATTTACATTACACAATTTACATTTAATTAACTTGTACCAAAACTTTATAACGTCATTACTATCAACTCTCTATTAACTTTTATTATTTAACATTTGTTATATCATTAGATTCTATAAAACAATTTCCAATTTATCATTCACCTTTCAGTTACCTCACCTTACTACCATGAATTTTCTTTTTCTAACCCTTCCTCAATCCTTATTAGTTTGGGTGACTCTATTATTCATTATTCTCTATATCTTATTTTGGCATTTGTCAATCTAATCTTACTCACCTCTTTTTACTAACAACCGCTACTAACCATTAATATATTATGACACCAATATCTCTATAATAACCCCCTTCACTAATCCCATTTAAATCCTCTGGCACCGCTCGTCTTTTGTACTTGTGATGTGTGTTCCCTACCTGGCCATATCCATTCCTAACCATGTGCCCTCCACCAAATATCGGCAAACACTCTAACCCAAAATTGCTCCGCCTGCCACAACGCTGCACGTTGATCACTCCTTACACCGGATCCTTACTACAAAATACCATCATCAACAAATATAATTACCATTCACATTACTCACCTCTACATATAATCACTAACTACTGTGTCCCTAAAATATCTAACGCCTCTTTATATATTATCTGTATCTCAACATTCTATTTATCTAACTCCCATTAACTCTATTTAACTAACTCCAATGCCCTATTTAGCACTATCCCCAAACCTCTTTACAACATTTCACTTTAATATACCACTAGAAAATTCATCACTTATCTACTAACAACAATACCTCTCAATATCCAAATATATCATATGCGTAATCATTTACTTACCATTAGACTCTGAATCTCCATAATATCATTTAAAATCATTATCAAACTTAATTATTCTTGAATATTTAAAATTCTGTAGTACATGGTTTACACAAAATACATAAAATACACAGCAGCAAAATTACACAAATACATTGACATCAATACACAAAAATATACAATCCAAAATTATCATTTAACCATTTATCAAAATCAGTTCATAAAGCAGTCCATCTTGAAAAACAGTGTCCACATAATTAAATGTTCATAAACACAATAAAATATTTACCCTCCATCGTCGAACAATAGTTGAATCTTATATCTACATACATTGCTTAATATTGACTCTCTTATACTAACATCATAAATACATATACCATTCAACTTTTTATCATTATCCTCAAACTCATATAATTCACGATCGGGTATGGTTCTGTCACCTTCAGTATAATTAGTCATAATTAGGTAATTTGCAAAGTCATTATTTTCATTATCTCCTACTACTTCAGTTTTATTACAAGGCAAGTATTTACTATATTTATCAATCATCTCTACTCCTAACCTTCTAATAAATTCTTCATAGTCTCTACTTATCTTAAAAATCTCTATTTCTCTTTTTCTCTCACTATATCTCTCACTATCACACCATCTCTCTCTTTTAATATATCTCTCTCTACCATACCAAGCTACATTCTCTCTTTCTACATTTGCAGGGGACACTAATTCACAACTATTGCACCACCTGTGAAGTGCACTAAAAAAACCAAGGACAACTTTATTTGTAGACCATATGTCTCCCAAATATACATCGAAGGCACTCTCGTCCTTCCTAAACACATGTACATCACCCCCTACTTCATCATTAAGGGAAAAATCTACCCCCTGCAACTCTTTTACAATTATACTCTCTTTACACACTCCCTTTAACCCTTCAAAACACACTATCATTCCATCATTATCATATTCTATTCCCCATAAAATCTCATTATCACTACCCCTGTTTACACAATCATTTTCTGATATCATACTTTTATTTATTTCATCATAATTTTCTCCCCCACTTACCTTGTCTTTGTTTATATCTAATTTGTCTACTCCCCTCTTATTTTCTAATTCTATCTCATCTAACCGTGTATGTATCTCATTTAACCTTTCGTCAAAATTACAACTTTGTTTTTTAATTTATTTTTTGATATCATTAAATTGTTCATCAAACTGGTTTAATTTATCATTAAAATTATCTAATTTTGTATCGAACTTAATGCTCTGCTCTTTTAACTCATTGTTCTGTATCTTCATCAACTGAAAAAGGTCTTCTAATGACACTTTTTATTATTTATAATAGGTGTTGAGTTAGCTTGTGGTTCATTTAATAATAGAGACTCTGTTGCTGTATTATTTATACTAATGCTTTCGTTATCTGCCATTTTGATCATATTAATAGTAAATTTTATTTTTAGTATTTGTTTTGTACTTCATTCAAACAATAACATAACCTATACTGTTAACCTACGTTGCTTCTGTTTTACATCTATTTTGCCACCCGTCTGCTTCTGTACTCTGGTTTATTTATATAAGCCAATTTGTTATATAAAGTCCTAAGTTCGGGTTGCCATCTGTCACTTTTTAAAAACAATACAAATAATAAAGTCCCTTGTTCGGGTCGACATCTGTCATTGTTCACATTATTTTACTTATTTATAATTATCAGTACTTACCATAGTTATGTAACTCATTTGCATTTTATCGGTTGAAATACCATGCCACGTGCTCACTTCGTTCACACTGAATCTATTTATTATACCTAAGGGTGCCAAGGTGTCATTAAACGAGAGGTAGAAGCAGTACGGGTTATAGAAATAACGTCTCTCACACATAGGTTTGAATACAGCACACTTTTAATTATCGTTATAGTTACTCAGTTACAAAAACAAAGAAAGGGTTAGATTACATTGAAATCATATTACCAAAATGGCGGCTCTGCAATTCCGCTCTTACTTAGTATTTAGCGTTATCTTCCCATCTTATATTTTATTTTGACCATCGGAAGATAATCATTTTACATATCAATCGAAATATTTCATACATTTATTAAATTTGAATACCCCTTTTGCCCATAAACCAATGTCTAGTTGTTGTTGGCCGACATTTTACTCACACTCTCTCCCTCACATGCTGATGTTACAAAGAATACGTTTTTTAAAGTTTTATATCTTATTAGAGCTCTAATTTTGAAAAATAAGAATGAGAATATTGTTGACTTCCCTGAAAGTAGTTGCAGTCGAGTGGGTTAGATGTGTTCCATGTTCTGGCCGTAGGCTGGCGTACTACGATGTTATTTGTATTGTCTGTTTGATCTGTCACATCACTGAATTTACATAATTAGAATTGGTACTGTTCACTGTTCAACTGATGCTACATTTTTCAAATTTTGTTACATTTTGCTGGTTAAATTTTTATCAGAAAGAAATAAACGTGTTGTCGCCATGACAAGCATCTTAAGAGTGGGCAGACATTGTGTCGAACTGTCGACAGGTGGAGGGGATCAATTGTGATCCACGTTTCGTCCGCATCAGCTGACGGCACTGTTCCTCGTCATTGTTGTGACGTGTCGATACTCGTAATATCATTTTGTTAGTGTCGATCAGAATCACCATTGTATGCATTCTCCTTCACACGTTCGCCCTCGGCCTTGAAGTAAATCGCATCGATGAAACTGCGTTGTTTGTGCAGACATAGGGAAAATGGACCTAACCATTCGTTATATACATGAATACAATAAAAATATTATGTAACATCCTCAAACCCCATAATTACGATAACAGGCCCGTTTGTCACGTTACAACACCTCATTATGTACTCTGTAAGTCATGGAAAGACAAATAAAATTTTATAATTTTTCAATTTGCAGTATATATTGCCACTTGTAAATTCTATCCTAAAAGAAGAACTATCTGTAAAAGAAGAACAATCTGTAAAAGAAGAACTGTCTTTAAAAGAAGAACTGTGTGTAACAGGAG
Organism: Magicicada septendecula; assembly: GCA_034769895.1. Classification (NCBI taxonomy): domain Eukaryota; kingdom Metazoa; phylum Arthropoda; class Insecta; order Hemiptera; family Cicadidae; genus Magicicada; species Magicicada septendecula. The sequence continues at coordinate 41,739,248 of CM068370.1, read as the reverse complement.
AACTAAGTGTAAAAGAAGAACTATTTGTAAAAGAAGTACTCATCAAAGAACAGAATGAACAGATTATTGATCAAGTATAGTACACAAATATATATCTCTAGGAATCATTATTATGTATGATTCAGCCAAAATATTTTGTATCAGTCACCATTTTGTAAGTTACAAAGGTTGGCATTTTGTAATCCATTCATGTTGCTGGCAGCCAACACTACAGTGGCACCTTATCACCTTGATTTATTAGGCAATTATCTTCTTGCTAAATTGGTACATATCTATGTGCAGCTAGTCCGAACATCTCTGTCCTTTAGTCAAATTTGCCTTTGTACTAACTCTAATTGTATTATACTGGGTAAATACTCTACCCTACAGACTTGGAACTTTTTTAAGCAACTGGGTGGCTGCCATTAGTGAATGGACGACCCTGTCATCTTGGCAACACACTCCTTCCCACTTGAATCTTGTTGACTGTGCTCGGGTGTACTGGTCTTTGCGTGAAGCTGTTGTGGGTCACTATTATGAAGATCAGTCCAGTTGGGCATCATCTTCTCTGCTGTCAGGCAAATTTATTGGCAACCTAAAACTCAAATCTGACTGTCAGTCTTGTGCGTCTGCCTTTTGTGCAGACATTTCCTCCTGGCCCCAATTTGGTGGGAGTCTTTAGATAGTTTGTAAAATGTATCATTCTGGTATCATTTTTATATTTCAACATAGTCTTCATGTAATTCAACATACTTGGTTCAGCGATGCTACAGTGCTTTTATCCGATCGCAGAAATTTGATTGTTCTAGGTCCTCAAAACAATGTTAACTGCCACTTTCAACTCGTCATCTGAGGAAAATGCCCTCCCCCAGGGAAGTTTTGATATTTGGGAGTAGTTAAAAGTCAGATGGAGCTAAATCAGGCAAATAAGGTGATACTGCAACAGATTGTACTTCAACTCTGCAATTTTTGCTATAAAAACAATGCGTGCATGAAGTTTTGCATTACCCTGCTGCTATTTCTGTACTTAACCTGATATTTATTTCTCAAATGTTTTTCATTTATTTGGTGTTTTTCATGTCCTTTGATGGGGTACTTACCTTCTGACCACTCAATCCTTCCACTTCCATTTGTTAGTGTACCTTCGTGACCTTATTGCTTGAAGGTATATGTCACACGTGTGTCTGCTATAACCACTGTGGAGATGTAATGTTTTCATTTAATGGGGGTTTTGTATTCTGTGTTTTATTTGGGTCAGTTGGAGTATTTGATTTTTTTACTAGTGATTATTTTTCTTGTTGGCATTGTTTATTTTATTTCGTATTGTGTTACAGTAAATTAGCCATCTCTGTTTTGGTCAATGGAAGGGGCTTGTTCGCTATTTTGGATCACATAAAATTTTGATGTAATCAATACCAATTGTGAAGTCAAAGATCGTTTTGTATATCGTTGTATATCAGTAGCTTCTGTCTTATTCTCAGAGCATTGTCGATTACATTCAAGTCATGTTTGAGCAGTCAGTCATTTTAGCGATAACTGTACAATGCAAGTAAACCCTATTACATACAGTTAGTTTTAAGTAAAGGTGTTGAGAAAAAACAGGTTTTAAAATATTTGATTTCCTCAACATTATTATGTTAACAATTGTTATTGTATCTTTTATGATGTGTCTACTGAAGATGTGTAAAATGGAAATTTAACTGTTGTTTTGTTTGAGAATATTTAAAAATGATGAAAAATTTTACAATTAAGAAAATGCATAAAGTATGAAAATTACAATGATAATGTGTTAGGCTGATTAATCATAAGTCATTAATATATAAAATACTTTCATTATTCCTCAAAAAACAGTCCTCATGTTTTAAACTGGAAAATTCTGTTTCGCCAAAGACTTTAATCCTCCTTACCTTGTTTTTTACCTCTCTGTCAATGACACCAATACTTTACCTGATGCCTACATATCTCCCCAGAAACCAGCACAAAAACTCACACTAAGAAGTTGTGGCCTCATCAGGTAAATCACAGCCTTACTTTTAAAACAGCTATAATTCTGAACATCCATCGTCCCTCTTCCTTACATGGCAACCCCATCTGCTGCCCACATTCATTGTGTGGAGACCCTACTTCACATAACTCGTAAAAATTTGCACTCTGTCCCTCACTTTCACCTAATTTGTCTTCACTCTCTCGCTCACACATTTGCCTGCTTAATTAATTCGCTGACTTTGACGAGTGTAGGTCGCGCCACTTGTTCAGTTCACTGACTTTGACGGCAATCACTTGCCATTGTTGTTTCAATGTAAGAACAGCTTTGTAGTAGTTTTATGAATCTCCAACAGATGTCGGGCAGATGTAAATGCTTTCCACATGTGTTTTTTACTTCCATGTTCCTTAAGGAAATGGAAGTATGGTGATGGCAAAAAAATCGTGTTCGAGATTATTGCAGATTCTGATAGTACTACACTCAAAACATGAAAAAAGTCGTTTTTCAAAAAGTGTCTGTGTGTGTGTCTATCTGTCTGTCTGTCTGTGTCTGTAGATTTTTTTCTATGGCAAACGATAACAGCCGCAAATTCAAACAGAATCAAATAATTTTTTGCATACAGCCCTGATTTGTAGAGTACTCAAGACGTATTGTTTTTGGTGAAGATCGGTTAAGGGAAAAGGGTAGTTTACCTGCAACATTTTTTTTTTTAATCAAGGGTAATTTGTTTCTATGGCAAACAATAACAGCCGCAAATTCAAACACAATCAAATAATATTTTGCATACAGCCCTGAACTGTAGAGTTCTCAAGACCTATTGATTTTGGTAAAGGGAAAGGGGTAGTTTACCAGCAACATTTTATGTTTTAACAAGGGTATTTTCTATGGTAAACGATAACAGCCGCAAATTCAAACATAATCAAATACTTTTTTGCATACTGCCCTGAATTATAGAGTTCTCAAGACCTATTGTTTTTGGTGAAGATCGGTTAAGGGGAAGGGGTAGTTTACCGGCAACGTTTTATGTTTGAAAAGGGTATTTTCTATGGCAAACGATAAGAGCCGCAAATTCGAACAGAATCAAATAATATTTTGCATACAGTCCTGAATTGTAGAGTTCTCAAGACCTGTTGGTTTTGGTGAAGATCGGTTAAGGGAATAGGGTAGTTTACCTGCAACATTTTATGTTTTAACAAGGGTAAATTTTTTTATGACGAACAATAACTGCCGTACATTAAAACAGAATCAACTACTCTTCTGCAAACCTTTTTGAATTATACAGAACTCAAGGTCTGTTGATTTTGTTGAAGATCGGTTAAGGGAAAGGGGTAGTTCACCTGCAATGTTTTTTTGTTCTAACAAGGGTATTTTCTATGGCAAATGATAACAGCCGCAAATTCAAACAGAATCAAATGATTATTTGCATACAGCCCTAAATTGTAGAGTTCTCAAGGTCTGTTGATGTTGTTGAAGATCGGTTAAGGAAATAGGGTAGTTTACCTGCAACATTTTATGTTTTAACAAGAGTATTTTCTATGGCAAACGATAATAGCCGCAAATTCAAACAGAATCAAATAATTTTTTGCTTACAGCCCTGATTTGTAGAGTACTCAAGACCTATTGTTTTTGGTGAAGATCGGTTAAGGGAAAGGGGTAGTTTACCTGCAACATTTTATGTTTTAACAAGGGTTATTTTTTATATGACGAACGATAACTGCCGTAAATTCAAACAGAACAACTACCTTTTTTGCATACCTTTTTGAACTAAAGAGAACTCAAGGTCTGTTGATTTTGTTGAATATCGGTTAAGGGAAAGAGGTAGTTTATCACCAAAGTTTTATGTTTTAAAAAGGGTAATTTTTTTATGACGAATGATAACTGCCGAAAATTCAAAGAGAATCAAATAATTTTTTGCACACTTGCCTGAGTTGTAGAGAACTCAAGGTCTGTTGATTTTGGTGAAGATCGGTTAATGGAAAGTGGTAGTTTACCTGCAACATTTTAAGTTGTAACAAGAGAAATGTTTCCATGATGAACGATAACTGCCGCACATTCAAACAGAATCAAATATTTTTTTGCATGCATCCCTGAATTGTAGAGGACTGAAGGTCTATTGATTTTGGAGAAGATCGGTTAAGAGAAAGGGGTAGTTTACCAGAAACATTTTATGATTTAACAAGAGTAAAGTACTTAATTTTTATAAATAAAGTATCCTAATAAGAAGCTCATAATAATCCACTGTAGAAACATAGATGAAATATCTATAAATGAAGAGGTTAGGTGAACGGGGTGGGGGTAATTACTTCCATATTCCTTAAGGAATGGAAGTATGGTGATGGCAAAAAAAATCGTGTTCGAGATTATTGCAGATTCTGATTCTACTACACTCAAAACATGAAAAAAAGTCGTTTTCCGAAAAGTGTCTGTCTGTCTGTCTGTCTGTGTGTCTGTCTGTAGATTTTTTTTCTATGGCAAACGATAACTGCCGCAAATTCAAACATAATCAAATAATTTTTTGCATGCAGCCCTGATTTGCAGAGTACTCGCGACCTATTGTTTTTGGTGAAGATCGGTTGAGGGAAAGGGGTAGTTTACCTGCAACGGTTTTTTTTTAACAAGGGTATTTTCTAAGGCAAACGATAACAGCCGCAAATTCAAACAGAATCAAATAATGTTTTGCATACAGCCCTGATTTGTAGAGTACTCAAGACCTATTGTTTTTGGTGAAGATCGGTTAAGGGAAAGGGGTAGTTTACCTGTAACGTTTTATGTTTTAACAAGGGTATTTCCTATGGCAAACGATAACAGCCGCAAATTCAAACAGAATCAAAAGATTATTTGCATACGGCCCTAAATTGTAGAGTTCTCAAGACCTATTGTTTTTGGTGAAGATCGGTTGAGGGAAAGGGGTAGTTTACCTGCAACGTTTTTTTAACAAGGGTATTTTCTATGGCAAACGATAACAGCCGCAAATTCAAACAGAATCAAATAATGTTTTGCATGCAGGCCTGATTTGCAGAGTACTCGCGACGTATTGTTTTTGGTGAAGATCGGTTGAGGGAAAGGGGTAGTTTACCTGCAACGGTTTTTTTTTTAGCAAGCGTAATTTTGTTTGTTTGGCAAACGATAACAGCCGCAAATTCAAACAGAATCAAATAATGTTTCGCATACAGCCCTGAATTGTAGAGTTCTCAATATCTGTTGATTTTGGTGAAGTTCGGTTAAGGGAAAGGGGTAGTTTACCAGTAACGTTTTATGTTTTAACAAGGGTATTTCCTATGGCAAACGATAACAGCCGCAAATTCAAACAGAATCAAAAGATTATTTGCATACAGCCCTAAATTGTAGAGTTCTCAAGACCTATTGTTTTTGGTGAAGTTCAGTTGAGGGAAAGGGGTAGTTTACCTGCAACGTTTTTTTAACAAGGGTATTTTCTATGGCAAACGATAACAGCCGCAAATTCAAACAGAATCAAATAATGTTTTGCATACAGCCCTGATTTGTAGAGTACTCAAGACCTGTTGTTTTTGGTGAAGATCGGTTAAGGGGAAGGGGTAGTTTACCTGCAACGTTTTTTTATCAAGCGTATTTTCTATGGTAAACGATAACAGCCGCAAATTCAAACAGAATCAAATAATTTTTTGCATACGTCCCTGAATTGTAGAGGTCTCAATGACTTTCGATTTTGGTGAAGATCGGTTAAGGGGAAGGGGTAGTTTACTTGCAACCTTTTACGTTTTAACAAGAGTAAAGTACTTGAAAATTTATTTAAACTTTTTGAAACAATGGTAATTGTTAAAAATAAAATAATTTTGTTGCCAGGCAAAAAATTATAATTTTTTCATTTTAATGTAATATAATATTTTTCATTTAATACAGCAATAAAAAGGCAGGTAAGACAGCCTGGCTGTTTGGCTGAAAATGATTTTAAATATAAATCTTAGAATATGGAAGTCATGTATGGTTCTCCATACCGATATTTTCTATTATTAAAAATTATAGTTGAAGGTGGAGGGGAGAATTTTTTATACGTGTACTACGTTATCGGCAACAAAGTAGTTTTTTGTTAAAATTGCTTCCCGGGCTGTTTAGCTGTAGTCCAATGTTTTCTGTAAAACCAGACTTTTCGGCAGTGCCATTGACTGCCATCATCAGTGAAAATCAAGTGCGAAACGTGAGGTGGTATACGTTAGTGACTACAGAACTGTGGTTAATGCTGAAGCAATAAGTAGAAAGACGTAGTTTCTATGGAAATATTTCATTTCGAATATGATTTTAAATATAAATCTTAGAACATGGAAGTCATGTATGGTTCTCCATACCGATATTTTTACTGGTAGCGTTGTTTTCTGTGAGCATTGTAAACAAACCGTTTGTTTGATACCGTCTTCATCCTGCAAGATGAGTTATGTGCGTGATAAATATTTAACACCGGAAGAAATTGAAAGATTATTCTGTGAAAGTGACAGTGAAATTACAGATGAAGATTTTGTACTTCGTACAAATTTGGAGCTAAATGACAGTTCAGAAAGCAGTAGTGACAGTGAAAGTGATGAAAGTGAAGAACATAGAGGTTATGTTTATGACTGGGACTGGCAAAATATAAATAATATTATTATTCCAATTACTTTTATTGGTGATTCTGGGGTAAACAGTGATATAATACAAAATCTTAGAATTCTGTGACGAAAGAAATCAGTATTTTCAATGAAATATTGAGTGACGATTTTTACCAAATGATTGTTCTTGAAACCAATCGTTATGCCTATGTAAAGTTGGACACTGTTGATGTTCAGAATTGGCAGAAATGGTTTCCAACTATGGTTGACGAACTAGAAACGCTTTTTGCAATTATACTGCTGATGTCACAGAACCCCAAACAACGGCTGGAAATGTACTGGACAAAGAGGAAATTTCTTTGTACACCTATTTTTTCTGAGGAAATGCCTTATAAACGTTTTTTACTTTTATGTAAATATTTGCATTTTGCAAATGACTGAAGGTGATGATGATAGGCTGAAAAAAAATTAGGCCTATGATTGAATATCTATATCTATAAAAATGAATGTTTGTTTCTTTCTTTCTTTGTCCCGTATGCGTTCCTATACGATTTATCCGATTGCGATGAAACTTCGGTGAGTTGTTGTGCGCACGCCCGCGAAGGTTTATGAATTTTTTTCGATGGGGTCCTTTGGGGGGTTCTTGGGGTCTTCCACATCTCCTCCTAAACCACTGGACCGATTTTAACCAAACTCGGCACAAATATTTTATGCAACGGGAGAACCAACATAGGGTAGGTGTTTTTTCGATGGGGTCCTTTGGGGGGTCCTTTGGGGTCTTCCACATCTCCTCCTAAACCACTGGACCGATTTTAACCAAACTTGGCACAAATATTTTACGCAACGGGAGAACCAACATAGGATAGGTGTTTTTTCGACGGGGTCCATTGGGGGGCCCTTTGGGGTCTTCCACATCTCCTCCTAAACCACTGGACCGATTTTAACCAAACTTGACACAAATATTTTACGCAACGGGAGAACCAACATAGGATAGGTTTTTTTTTCGACGGGGTCCATTGTGGGGTCCTTTGGGGTCTTCCACATCTCCTCCTAAACCACTGGACCGATTTCAACCAAACTTGGCACAAATATTTTACGCAACGGGAGAACCAACATAGGATATGTGTTTTTTCGATATGATCCTTCGGGGGGTCCTTTTGGGGTCTTTCACATCTCCTCCTAAACCACTGGACCGATTTCAACCAAACTTGGCACAAATATTTTACGCAAAGGGAGAACCAACATAGGATAGGTGTTTTTTCAATGGGGTTCTTTTGGGGGTTCTTTGGGGTCTTCCACATCTCCTCCTAAACCACTGGACTGATTTCAACCAAACTTGGCACAAATATTTTACGCAACGGGAGAACCAACATAGGATAGGTGTTTTTTCGACGGGGTCCATTGGGGGGTCCTTTGGGGTCTTCCACATCTCCTCCTAAACCACTGGACCGATTTTAACCAAACTTGACACAAATATTTTACGCAACGGGAGAACCAACATAGGATAGGTTTTTTTTTCGACGGGGTCCATTGGGGGGTCCTTTGGGGTCTTCCACATCTCCTCCTAAACCACTGGACCGATTTTAACCAAACTTGGCACAAATATTTTACGCAACGGGAGTACCAACATAGGATAGGTGTTTTTTCGACGGGGTCCATTGGGGGGTCCTTTGGGGTCTTCCACATCTCCTCCTAAACCACTGGACCGATTTTAACCAAACTTGACACAAATATTTTACGCAACGGGAGAACCAACATAGGATAGGTTTTTTTTTCGACGGGGTCCTTTGGGGTCTTCCACATCTCCTCCTAAACCACTGGACCGATTTCAACCAAACTTGGCACAAATATTTTACGCAACGGGAGAACCAACATAGGATATGTGTTTTTTCGATATGATCCTTCGGGGGGTCCTTTTGGGGTCTTTCACATCTCCTCCTAAACCACTGGACCGATTTCAACCAAACTTGGCACAAATATTTTACGCAAAGGGAGAACCAACATAGGATAGGTGTTTTTTCAATGGGGTTCTTTTGGGGGTTCTTTGGGGTCTTCCACATCTCCTCCTAAACCACTGGACTGATTTCAACCAAACTTGGCACAAATATTTTACGCAACGGGAGAACCAACATAGGATAGGTGTTTTTTCGACGGGGTCCATTGGGGGGTCCTTTGGGGTCTTCCACATCTCCTCCTAAACCACTGGACCGATTTTAACCAAACTTGACACAAATATTTTACGCAACGGGAGAACCAACATAGGATAGGTTTTTTTTTCGACGGGGTCCTTTGGGGTCTTCCACTCTCCTCCTAAACCACTGGACCGATTTCAACCAAACTTGGCACAAATATTTTACGCAACGGGAGAACCAACATAGGATATGTGTTTTTTCGATATGATCCTTCGGGGGTCCTTTTGGGGTCTTTCACATCTCCTCCTAAACCACTGGACCGATTTCAACCAAACTTGGCACAAATATTTTACGCAAAGGGAGAACCAACATAGGATAGGTGTTTTTTCAATGGGGTTCTTTGGGGTCTTCCACATCTCCTCCTAAACCACTGGACTGATTTCAACCAAACTTGGCACAAATATTTTACGCAACGGGAGAACCAACATAGGATATGTGTTTTTTCGATATGATACTTCGGGGGTCCTTTGGGGTCTTCCACATCTCCTCCTAAACCACTGGACCGATTTCAACCAAACTTGGCACAAAATATTTTACGCAAAGGGAGAACCAACATAGGATAGGTGTTTTTTCGATGGGGTTCTTTTGGGGGTTCTTTGGGGTCTTCCACATCTCCTCCTAAACCACTGGACCGATTTCAACCAAACTTGGCACAAATATTTTACGCAACGGGAGAACCAACATAGGACAGGTGTTTTTTTTTCGATACGATCTTCTGGGGGGTCCTTTGGAGTCTTTAAAAACTAACTTATTAGATCTGGTTACTATGGCAACCCAATGGAATAGATTCTGTTCTAAATATATTATCGCATTAAATTGAAGACCACACGAACGAAGTCTTTATATATTTTATATATACAAACACTTTCTTTCTTTGAGTGGCATTGCAACGCATGCCGGGTACTCGCTAGTATGAATATAAAATTTCAACATGCATATACTCCTGACAGAAATGTTGTTGATGAAAGTTTGGTAAAGTGTAGAGGGCAACTATCTTACATTCAATTCAATCCATCAAAGTGTTCTCGGTTTGGAGTAAAGTTTTACAAATTGAATGAGTCCAAATCAGGATATTGTTGGTAGTTTTCAGTTTATTGTGGCCAGGATATTCATAATAATATGTTGGTCAGTGAAGCTGTTGTTATAAACATGATTGAGCCACTTTGAACCAGGGTTATGTTATCTATTTAGACAACTGGTACAGTTCTCCTTCGTTATTCAGGTCACTGTTGCAAAATAAAACATATGCCATAGGAACTGTTCGTGGACATAGGAAAAACAACTCCAGTTGTTGTTACAAAAAGATTGTCTAAAGGAGAATAACATACCAAAGTTCCAATAACATCCTATGTCTCAAATGGCAAAACAAGAAAGACGTTTTGATGTTATCATCACTTCGTGAATCACCTGTCATGACTGACACTGGAAAAACTAGAAAGGTGAAGCAAAAGATTAGGGGCCACACACATATACAAGAAATAACTAACAAAACCTAATGTTGTTATAGACTATAACAGTGCTATGGGTGGCGTAGACCGCCAAGATCAGGTCCTTTCATGTTTTCCAGTTATGAGAAGGTATTCTAAAAGTTATAAGAAACTTTTTTTATATGTTTGACATGCTCTATATAATTCCTTTGTGATATAGAAAATTATGACGGGAAAGAAAGAGCCATTCACAGATTTTCGATTGAATTTTGTGGACCAGGTCTTAGAAAATGTTACATTACCTCAGTATCCAACCTGTGGAAGACCATCAGTTGGACCTACTCCTCTGCGACTTCAGGGCGAACAGTGGGGACATTTGTAGTAAAGATACCACCAACTTCTTCAAAAGCAAATTCTACTAAGAGATGTTATGTGTTTCCAAAAAAAAATTAGAAGTGAAACAGTGTGAGAAGTGCGAGATCCCACTACATATATACCAAAATGCTTTCGCGATTATCATTAAAAATTAAATTTTTTGGACTAGTAAGCCTGTAGTGGAACTGCTTATTATTTAAATATTTTCTTAATTGTAAGTAATTGTGTATTCCAATATATGGTTTGTAAAGTTTATATTCAAAAGGGTCTCTTGAACCCTTCTATAACAGTGCTTCGGTACGAATGAATGAAAATTACAAAATTTGAAAAAACAAACAAACTAAGTAAAATTATTTAAATAATTTTTTGTACATTATAACATTTGTAAGTATTAATCTGCAATAAAAAAATAGTCATTTTTGAAAATAAATTTCTTAAAAAAGTCAGTAAATGGGTTAATGTACCTCATCAGTAGTTTCTACCCAATAAAAGTTTGATCTTCCTCTGGAAATAACTTTGTATCACTCAGGCTGACCTGGTTATTTAATATACTGCCATTGTTAGTACTGTATACATTAATATCGCGATCTGGTCAGTTTTACCCGCTAATACGTTGCCATGCTAATATATCTTAGCGACTCCATTTCTTTAAGTCACTAAGTTGTACTTCAGTTGTGTTTTGATAATGCAAAACTGTTCATATGTTAACATTAGTTTGTTGTTCAAACAGCACATTCAAGTTACCCAACACTGCACGTAAAAAGCCCATTATCCCTTTACTTATTTGCCATGGTTACTTATTTTTTGTATACAGCCAGTGACATAACATCTGTAATTGTTAAAACAATAAAAAGGCCCTGATTGTAATCACGTACCTTACACCTTCAGAGGATTGCAAACAAATACCAAAACCTCTCGCAGCCACCACATTTTGACAAGCAGAATTTGGAAACCGCAACACTGTCCCCCCATGAAAACAACTTAAAAATCTCTAACTTATGTTTGCTTTGTTCTTTTGTTTACTATGCAGTTTTATTCCACTTATTATTCTGATTAAACTGTTATTATTGGATGGCAACTGTGAATAATACTATCAAAACTTTCAGTCATATGTACTGAGACACTACAGCCGGTATTCCACTCCGTCTTTTACATTCATTTTACCAAGACACACCCTTTGTGATCTAGACATGGTCACTGGCATCTACTTTCACCGCTGTTCTGATTGTGACTATCGCTAATACGCTTTAAAAACTCTTAATTACATTTTCTAGCTGCGACACTACTGACAGTATTTTACTCAACTGTTTATATCTTGCTACCAAAGCACAACCTTTGTGATCCCGATGTGGTCGCTGGCATCTGCTCTCTTTGATGTTTAATTGGTGACTGCCTACTGCATGGTTCCACGATACTCACTCAACTCCCACACTAAACTGGTTTTTCCCAGCTCCTGTGAGAATGTTGGCAGGTGTGAACTCCCTTTCACCTGGTACGATACTACAAAGTGTGTGAAAATGAGTTTTGGGCACGTACACCTGTCAAAAAATTATGCACTTCTCAGGCCAAAGTCACGCACAAAAATTCCACTAAATAACAAAAAATTCATTCAAAAAAGCCCCCAAGAAACAAATCCCTAGTCACCATCTGTATGTGGAAACTTATCACTATCCCAGTTATTCACAATTTCACAAATTTTCTCTTAAAAGAAATCCCTCCCCTACCACCACCACCACAGGACTGGTTAGGTGTATCCACTGACCACAGAGTGGAATATGGTAGGGTGACATCTAAAATAATTCTTAATTATTCTAGCACACATTTTAGTATTTATAACTAATTCATGCAAATTAATTTCTTAAGTTTCACTTATTAAAAATGTTTAAATCAATTATTAAACAAGGAATTATTACAAACATGGAAATTCATTGATATTAAACATAACTGCAACAGTTTTAGTAGTATGTAACTTGATATATGATTATCACCAGTTAAATTCATAAATCCATAAAGTATTGCCTAGTCATTTTCTTCAACAAGTAATTTGTGGTTTCTATCAGTAAAACAGAAATTTATTGTCCCTTCAAATACAAAAAACCTCAGTAGTTTCAATAGCATTACATTGTAACAATACAATGTTTACCTCAGTAGTAGCAATACATTGATTGCTGCTACTTTGCACTAATAAGGAAAAGCTCTGATCATTTTTTGTACACATCTCATCGTAATGTTTAGTCATCTTAATAGTCACATACATTATCTTTGACAAAGCAGGTTTCACTATGCAACTCAGGCAGTAGAAATAACCTTACTTTTGTTTTTGCAGTAGTCACAATTATACATAGTATATCATACAAACATAATAATACAGACATGATACAAATTATAAATTATACTATTACACAAAATCAGGGATTTTCTGTTAGCAATTTATGCTCATGTTAACACTTTCATGTTATGAATTGTTTTCAAGTTTAGGCCTTTGTAACTCACACATTTAGTTAATTATTATACTTTTCTACCTTTAGTACTGTTGTACATATCTATGGTTTCTCCTTACTTCACCACATTATATAACCCCAGTGGGCATGTGTTTACCAAGTATGAGCCAACAAGCAACTCGCTCACTTTATTGTGTTGATAATAAGAAGTGCTACCCAAAAGTTCGGGGAATTTGAATGTCACGCGCAAACCATTTGTGGTATGACCTGCTGCCGCTAGAGTGTGCAAATAGTACCCTTTGTAAATTAGTGTGCCAACAGCTGTGACAGTGAGAGGCTGTGTTCTTGAGTTTTGTAACGTTGTGTTTTAGTATTGTGGCGATTATTTAAATGGCAGATTTTACAGAGCAAAGAAGCTGCAGCAAATTTTGCTTAAAATTTAAAAAAACTGCTGCAGAAACCCATCACATGCTTGTGGAAGCATTTGGTGACAATACAATGAGTCAAAGTAAAACTTTTTTTGTGGTACAAACGCTTCAAGGATGGACAACAGAATGTTGACGATGATGAGAGTTCAGGACAACCATCAACAAGCACAACACCAGAAAACATCGCAAAAGTGTGAGAGGCAATTGTTGGAGATTGTAGACAAACAATCCATGATGTTTGCGCGATTGTAGGAATGTCGTACGGGTCCATGCAATTCATCTTGTCAGACATTTTGGGCACGAGACACATTGCTACAAAGTTTATACCAAGACTGCTGAGCAGTGACCACAAAGAACAGCGTGGCTGTCTGCACTGAATTGATAATTGTAGCAAGAGATGACCCCAACTTGATCTCCAATGGCCATAACCGGTGATGAGTCATGGGTTTATGGTTATGACCCTGAGACTAAGCAGCAGTCATCACAGTGGAAGTCACATTCACAACGGCCAAAAAAAGCACATCAAGTTCGTAGCAACGTGAAGTCCATGTTGATTGTTTGTTTGTTTTTTCTTTTGACATCAAAGGAATTCCTTGTCCACAAGGAATTTGTCCCCCCTGGTCAAACAGTCAATGGGAAGTTTTATTGTGAAGTTTTGAAGCAGCTACGTGAGAGCATTAGGCGCAAACATCCAGAAATGTTGATGAACAACAGCTGGGTTCACCACCATGACAATGCGCCCGTCCACACATCGTTAGCTGTTAAGCATTTTTTGGCTTCCTAAAACATGGTAGTGATTCCCCATCCACCCTATTCACCTGACCTCACCCTTGCGACTTTTTCCTGTTCCCCAAAATGAAGCTTCACTTGAAAGGCCGTCGATTTGACACAATAGAGGGCATCCAGGCCGAGTCGCAGAAGGTGCTTTGAACGCTTTTGCTTGCCGACTTCCAGTGATGCATGGAATCATGGGAAAAATGCTGGGAATGTTGTATCCATGCCCAAGGGGACTATTTCAAAGGAGACGGTGGAAACTAGGAGTTATGTTAAGCAATTTTAATTTTATGGGCAAATTCCCCAAACTATGGGTAGCACCTCGTATTTCTCTGCAGAACCTATTTACAACTGGCTTTAAATGTTTTTTTCTCAGTTTACCATTATGATTACTTAAGATCTGTTTCTATGCCACATATCATTGATAATGTGCATTCTAATATTATATCCTTTGCTATCGTTGATTACCCAATTCCCATGAAACAAATTTGCATCCCAATTGTGTACCACCCCTATAGAAATCCCATACAATAAGTAGATATGCTGTCACTGACTCTTAGCACTGTTTGTATATCTGACCGAACTTTCTCTACCATACCAGTGTGTATGTGTGTGTGTGTGTGTGTGTGATTTAATTGTTTTACTAAATAAGTCGGTACTTGATTTGAAAAATAATAAATGATAATTTCTTACTAGATAGGTGTTTTATAGTTTAAAAGCACAGGTGTGAATTCAGATATAAATATAACTGTTGCTGGTACGGTTCATATGCTTTATTTGAAATGAAAAGAAAGAATGGTGTCAAATAATTGTTTTCTATATAATTTGTATTGTTTCAGCATGTTTTTCAAGACATCAGTATGGTTGTGGAGGATGAAATTGTTTTAGAAGTGGAAAAAGAAGAGAATACACAAGAGGTAACTTTTTTTTAAATATACGAACAATCTTCCTTCTGTAGACAAGTAAGATTTATTTAGAGTCTTCCATCAAAGGTTACTTAATTAGCAAATAATTTTTGAAATTGAACATTTTTAGTCGAAGGTTAGATTCAGTCCTAAAAAAAAGAGATAGACACCTGAGAGGTATTGCATGCATTATATTATTTATTAATACTCTTCAATGAGAGACGGGCTTCACAATTCTGGCCAAGACAACATGAATATATTTACATAATTTTATTTAAATAATATTTTATTGTGTTTTTTGCTGAAACACCAATAAAATAGGTATTGGTTATCTCCAGCTAAGCGTCATCCACCTTCAAGTTGTCTCAAGTGCAGGGATGTTTCTCATCCCTGGCCTGTATCCTAAGATAAACAGAAAGAGGAAGAACGTTTTATAGTCAAACTTTTTGTTCTTTTAATCTCTATAAAAATTTTAGTAAAAGAGGGGTCTGACAGATTGAAATAGTGACCTAGTTCACTGCGTTGGTTTGCTGACATGACCAACCTATATATGATCAGTTCATTTCATAAAGTACATTGCCCATCTCTAATACTCTACTAGTGTTACTATTGTTGCATGTGCCCCATAGTTATCCCTCACTTGTACAAACTATGTATTCAAAACTTACCTGAGGAATAATGGGATGAATTTTGCTGCAGGGTCAACACTGTGTTGAGGAAAAAACAAGTGTGTAAAAAAGAACATAATGAAAAATGAGTGGCAAGAAGTGAAGGATTTATGTGAAAACAAAGAGCTTTCTATTAGAAAAGTGGATAAGGGAGGGAAGGTAATCCTGTTAAATACTTCTGATTATTATGATAGAAAAATAGGAGACATTGTAAAATTGAATGAATGTATTTTACTAAACAAAAATCATACCTCCCAAATAGAAAGGATGGACTAAAAGTGTTTAGTTACTTATAAGTAGTGCGTTCCTTGTAAAATGGCTTATCATTAACATAAATTAACGCCTCATCATTTAATGTTCCACACATTTATGGATTATTTAAGGTGTATAAAGTAGACATCCCACCGAGACCGATAGCTCTTGGTTTGGTCCTAAACTTTGTAATAAAATATATTACAAATAAATATTGATCATGTGTTGATGATATAAGCTATTATGGAGTATGTGACTCCGATGTAATCAAGTCCAATGTAATATGTTTAATTGGTGTGGCTCTCGACGTCTTACTGGCCTGAAACACTTCCTTAAGTTTCCCAGCTGGTCGAGTCCCAATGGTAGCAAGACCGGTCGAGTAGCGTAAAGTTGATGAAGAAATATATATG
The DNA here is from genome assembly GCA_034769895.1 of Magicicada septendecula. NCBI lineage: Eukaryota > Metazoa > Arthropoda > Insecta > Hemiptera > Cicadidae > Magicicada > Magicicada septendecula. Next base: position 41,722,854 of record CM068370.1, on the reverse strand, counting down.
CTCAGCTTCACCGAAAGTTTCAAAACAAAAATTATTGTTTTGAAGAAAATTAAAAAAAAATTATGTTTATAAAAAATAATAATAAAAAAAAAATTTTAATTTTATTAATTAATTAATTAGGATCAATTAATTAATATAGGGCTGTGAAGTTTTAAACAGTGTAATGCTCTTCTGAAAATTTTTATTAAAGTTTTAGTATAATTTAAATAATCTATCACCACTCATAAGACTGTCTGTAAACCAATCTATATTTGTTTACCTTTCTATTTTTTAGGTTATCTTCACTTACGGGTGGTAAAGTCCTTGTAGATTATCAATTAGAATTATATTATTGGTAATTAGTATTATTGAAGAAATAAAGAACTATTAAGTATTGAAAAGTATTAAAGTTTTATTAAGTAACAGCAATATTGACTCTTATCGATTAGTATCGATTCTCAGGATATCGAAAAAAGTTACAAGTATATGTTATAAAAATTATATAGGGTTCTTTAAACAGCCAGTTATTACCAAAGTCAGAGAAATCGGGCTAATATTTAAAAAGTATAACGTTACAATCAAATTAATAGTTATTAATAAACACAGACATTGAATAATAATTTGTAAATATAATAATTGTTTTCACCCAAACAGCTGTGCTGAACCAAGAAGAGGCACTGGGATTGTCAAAGAAAGATGGCTGCCGTCAAGTCGATGAAAATGTTGCTCGTTGCTGCTGCATTCCAAATAATGTATTTTGACGCAATATTCCTGTTCTCGTGTCCGCAAATCTCTTGTTATATGTTGTGTAGTGACTGGTGTAGTGATTCTGGGTTGTATTTAGTGTATCTGTATAATTATTAGTTCAAACACTTTCTCCGATTCCGTCACTAATTTGGTTTAATGTATTATACAGTTTTCTAGTGTTTTATGGTGTTTTTCGGAGTAGATTTATATTGTTCTGTGTTATGGAGTGTTACTTGATCGTTTCTGTTATAATATGATAGTTTCAGAAGTATTTTACAAGTCACTCGCGATTTCACAATAACTCACTATACACTCGCTTGTATGACGATTATAGGTTAGGTTATCCACGTTATTAAATGTATGTCATGTTAACCGTTCAACTACCAATAATTAACTAACTGTTTCCTTCAGTTTCAATTAAACTCTTAGCCCATATAATATTATCCTTAACATTGTTCAAAAATATTTTCACATCCTGTGTACATTTTACTATTTCACTATATGAATGCCTAAACTTTGGTTATTTGTCAATTTTATTCACTAGATTTGATTTAAATTAATCTTTCAGTTCATTCTGGTTATTTTCAGATTAAATAATGCCATTTTATAGTGTTTTCTGTCCAAAAAATAGTAATTTCACTTTCAGTTTGGTATACTCTGTTTGGAAGTCAAAACATTAAAATTTACTTCCTGTCATTATATAAATTCAGCCATTTTATCAGTTATATTTAATATTAATAATCCTATATTGTATTAAAAGGTTCCTATTCCCTTATTTTCTGGTAATTAATTGAATTAGTTGTATTCTGAAACATTATTCTGAAACATATGACTCCCATGTCTAAATTTCTGAGTTTAGTCTTTTTCATTTTTATTTATAATTCTGAATATAATTTATTAAAATCTCTAAATGGTATGTGCAATTATATGGCATGATCTCAAGTTTATTTTGTCTAAACCCCTTTTGTTTATTTGCATTTAAATGAGCAATTTCTCTGTTTTGATGAAGTTTGGTTTCCATTCTTTTGGCCTATGATTTTTTAACAATTTTTCTTACAAAATAATTTACAAACAATATATGATGTGTGATACCCTCTCTGACTTTTTACAAATAGTATTATAAATTAAACATGTTTTCAAATTACACAAAAACAATTAGTATTGGTTACAATACAAATAATAGTTAAACAGAATAAAGAACATTTTTTTAAATAAATGGTTGTCTTCAAATCAGACATTTTGTAACAAAATTCCCATTTCCAACATGTAAATATGGTTTACAACAAAGGTTTTGTACTAACTAACATCTTAATTACCCTCTACTATTTACAAGTGGTAACTATTTTTATAGTTCTGATGTTAGTTGTTTCAGACCCAAACAAATGGCCTTATATCTAAAACATTTTTAAACATTCTTGTACTATATACATTAAAACCTTATATCAATATTCTTATTTCTAACTATTATTATAAGTAGGATTCTACAGTTTTTATACAGTCTTTTATACCTTGTCTTTGGGGAATTGTACCCTGTCATTAACAAATAAATAGTATGAACCGTTCAAAAAGCACTATGAAATCTGTTTTTCTTTTTTCATGTAAAACAAAAATGTTATTTTAAACAGATTCATGTCTTATGAACAACATATTGTCACCGTACACATTTTAAGTCATTGAAAAATGCATATTTCATTGCATCCAATGTTTGTGATTGCCAAGAATGAAACACAAGGTTCATTTTTTATAATACCCAAAACTATCACTGGTTCACTTTCACTTATATATTATGTTAATGCTAAATGGTCGTATAGTCTTATCAACATAATAAATTGGTTAGCGTTTTTTCAATGGAGATTTGTTCCATGGGTACTATATTATTGTTTCATCTTAGTTCACAGGAAACTTTTACTTTATACACTCCTCTCTCTTAAATTTATATACATGTGGTTTTTATTTCGTTATACTTTTATTTTTAGATATTTATTTTGGGGATATAGGGATTTGGGTGTCTTTTATAAGAGCATGACATCTTCTTCAGGATGCTGCCCTCTTCTTCTTTCTTCAGTCTTCTTTTCTCCTGCCTTCTGGGACTGGTATCTTCTCCATCTTCTTCTTGTTGCCATCAGGTTTCTTGGGATCTTCTCCATCTTCTTCTTTATCACAGAAATACACAACCTGTATTGGTTGATCTTGGCTTATTTTAGGGTTTCTCTTCTATTTATTCTTCCTCGTTGTGGGTTTGGTCATATTCAGTACTGCTTTGTTATTTTCTTTTTTACCTTCCTGGGTTATACCTTGAAAACCTTTGGTTATGAGACTGGTTTTGGATGACTCATCACTAGTAACTCCTTTTACTTGAACTTGGATTTTCTTTATAATAATGATTTCTTTCCACAGTTGCTATGAATTAATCTATTTATATTAAACTTAATGCTTTCTTCCAACTTTAAATATTATAACTTCATTATTCTAATGATCAATTGCCATTCAATATTATGCATACATCTGTCACGCTACAACTTTCAAAATATTAGTTACCTATCATTACTCCCCTTTCTGAGAGTTACAGTTACATTGTCTAAGTTTCAAAGCATTGTTATAACATTATTAGTAATTCTGTACTTGTTAATGACATACTAGTAAGTTTTGGTCAATCTCTTTCCAAGCATGAAAACAAATATTCACTGTTCTTATATACTCAACACTCAGAATGCACCTGGTGGTGAAAGTTCGAGTGTTAGACTGAAAGTTACATGTGTGTGTGTAATGGTGTAACGTGATATATGATGAGATATATCATATGTATATGAGATAAGAGTTACTATTGATTAGTGATGCAGTAAATTGTAGTCTAAAGCTATATAGGCTAAAGTTAATTTTTGCAGGCTGAAAGCAGGTTGACAAATAGAAGGGTTTAATGTAAATTTCTACTATTTAGAAGTAGTAATAACTAATGATTTATAATTAATGTTGTGTATTTATTTGTTTTAGTTATACTTATTTGCACCCATGAATAAGATGATCTGTGAAAAATTGGATTCTATTGAGGCATGTGAACTATATAAAAGAAATTCACTTCAGAATCAGTCTGTTTTCTCGCCTACACATGCACAGTTACAGCAGTGCACAGCAGTTCAGCATCAGTGTGATATATGTACAAAATCATTTACACGATCAAGCGATTTGACCAAACATAAGTTAATGCATTCTGGCATTAAGTACCAGTGCGACGTTTGTTCAAAATCATTTACACGATCAGGCAATTTGATCAAACACAAGTTGATACATTCTGGCATTAAGAAGTACCAGTGCGACGTTTGTTCAAAATCATTTACACAATCAGGCAATTTGACCAAACATAAGTTGATACATTCTGGCATTAAGAACTACCAGTGCGACGTTTGTTCAAAATCATTTACACAATACAATGGTTTGGCACAACATAAGTTGATACATTCTGGCATTAAGAAGTACCAGTGCGACGTTTGTTCAAAATCATATACACACTTAGGCAATTTGACCAATCATAAGTTGATACATTCTGGCATTAAGTACCAGTGTGACATTTGTTCAAAATCATTTACACACTTAGGCAATTTGACCAGCCATAAGTTGATACATTCTGGCATTAAGAACTACCAGTGCGACGTTTGTTCAAAATCATTTACACAATCCTATGGTTTGGCACAACATAAGTTGATGCATTCTGGCATTAAGAACTACCAGTGCGACGTTTGTTCAAAATCATTTACACAATCAGGCCATTTGACCAAACATAAGTTGATACATTCTGGCATTAAGAACTACCAGTGCGACGTTTGTTCAAAATCATTTACACAATCAGGCAATTTGACCAAACATAAGTTGATACATTCTGGCATTAAGAACTACCAGTGCGACGTTTGTTCAAAATCATTTGCACACTCATGCACTTTGACCAAACATAAGTTGATACATTCTGGCATTAAGAACTACCAGTGTGACGTTTGTTCAAAATCATTTACACAATCAGACAATTTGACCAAACATAAGTTGATACATTCTGGCATTAAGAACTACCAGTGCGACGTTTGTTCAAAATCATTTGCACACTCATGCAATTTGACCAAACATAAGTTGATACATTCTGGCATTAAAAAGTAATATTCTCACAAACAAGAATATTAACACAAATAGAATAATACCTGCTCTAATAAGTGGTAGTGTGATATTTGGCACAGAAAACATGATATTTTCAATAATGTTTAACCTACGAGTTAAAATCATATTTGTTGCATTATAGTAGAAAATTATTGATAAATGTTTTAGTCTGTAATTTGGTTTATCACAGCATGAATAAATTGATAGTTGTATTCTACAACTATTTGTATGATATTTATAACAACACCTATATTTGCTGTTGTGGTTCACATCTTTGTGTTGTTGGAAGAAATGTAGTGACTAGTGATATAACAAGTAATCTGTATTTACAGTTTCAGTTTAAACATTCACATTTTACTAATTGTTAACAATGTCCAATCTTAGAGTATAGTTACCCGTACAGTCCTTCCAGTCTCACCACTTTGCTTACTTCCTTGTACTATATTTCTTAACATTTTTTTACATACGTATAAAATAAAAATTCAAACATTACTTGATTAAAACATAACATCAGTATATACACAAAGTTGCAAATAAACACTGTTTTTTCATAACATCAAATTTTGATAAAAGAAAAAATTTAGAACGCCAACTTTCTAGAGGCAATTGACAACTGTGGCACAATGGAAACATTCTTGCATACGTGAAGGCTTTACGTCAAATGTGTTTAATACTTTACCCACTGTATTTAGGAAAACAACAATGAACGTATGCTAATGATAAATGTAAAATGAAACCGGTTAGAAACCACGCCGCAAACAAATTGTATCTGCTGTTTAAAAGTTAATTATATTTACAAAAGTTAAAACCAGAGTGTGTTGTCCACAATTGTATATTAGTACAAAAGTATTTTTGTGACTACTAAATCTGAGATTTACCTGTAATGTGACAGTAAAGTAAGCAAATACGTACCCTGAGATATACTTGGGCTGGATCCACTAAGCAAAGGTATACTGCCAGACAAATTTGAGCTTAGACTGTGAAGTGTTAATGGAATGTTTTAGTTATGGGCATAGGTAAAGTATGAGTACTACATTTAGCTGTTCTGCCTTGATTTCAAAGCAGTTTGGTCAGTGTGTGTGTGTCCCTTTACAACCTGAAATTTTTGTTTAAATTACTTTTTTCTGGTCATTTATGCTTTATAATCATGTTTGATAACAAAAAAAAAAATAATTTTAAATATCTGATCTCTTACTGGCTTATAAACATCCTCACCGTCACAAAAAATAACCACCGTGTTTGTCATGCTTAGGTTTTATTAGGTTCTGGTTTATTTAGTAAAAGGTAAATAAAAATAATGATAGAATATGAAGTTATCAAATTTATTGACAATAAACGTTATGAAAAATATAAGCATAGTATATTACATGATTAAATGAGCAAAGTTTAGATCTCAAACCTATTTCTTTTGATGAACTAGCTTAAAACAGGTTTTTGTTTTGATAGGCAAAGGTAAGTCTTACATTTTTCACACGATGTTGCTTCTGCTCTTGCCGCCTTCCATGCGACAAGCTGTGGGTGCTGCGATGTGAACTATTTGCAAGTGCCCATATCTCTTATCTGCAACAGGCATTTTCATGGGTGGATTGTAAAATATAGACTGTTCTACTGCTGGTTCCTCATCACCTGATTCTTCTGATTCACTCAAAACAGCATTTGCTGGCGAAAAGTCAAATCATGTACTCGTTTGCATGGAACTTTGTTGGACTTTGCATCTCATATGTATAGCATCCAGGAATTTACAACTGAGCAATCCAAAAAGTGAAGGATAACCTTCCGTGTCCATTTTCTTGTCCTGGAAAAGATACAGTAGTACTCCATCAGCTGATTAAATACATTGACTCCTACTAAATATTTATTGTAATTTCTCACAACAGCAGGACAAGGGACATCAAAATGTTGATTTTCCTTCTTTGACCATCATCACATTTTCAGAGGGTGTTGATCCAAAACAGGTAGAAGCCATTAATACTTTCTTTGTATCTTGCCACTCAACAAGAACATTTTTATTTTCCAAAATATATTAATTACATTGTCCTGTTTCCAAGTGACAATCTTCTTCTGTGTGTACTCCTCCACTAACAAGGTTTCCCATGATTGTGCCAGAACCTTTGAGCCCAATGGATGAAAGCTTTTCTAGCAATGGGACTGAGGTGAAGTACCTCTCAAGAAAACCAAAGCTTTGTGGGGTATAGTTCTCACGAGTGTCATGTCATCACCACCTATAGCCCAAACCCTAGTTCAGGATTTATGTAGTGTGTCCTTGGTAAACTTCAAAATCTAGTACTAACCCAGAAGAAGCTGTAATTATAAAAACCTTGAAACCAACAGGCCGAGGCTTGTTTTTCACAAATTGTCTAAAAGGGCACCTCCCAGTAAAAGGGGCCATTTACTTATCTATGCTGTAGGTTTGAAAGTCACGAGGCAAATGCATACACATGTTTTTAATGGCATTAATGATCAGTTGTATTTTCCATAGTCGGTTTGTTCCTTGTCCTTCAGGATTTGCAGTATCTACTAAGTGAAAAAGATTTCTTAGCATAAGAAATCTATCTCGAGACATGAACTCATATACACATGACAAACTATAACCTCTTTCCCAGTACAGTCGCAGATGTGAAAAATGGAAACATCCCATGAGAAGATTCAATGCAATAAAAATGTTTATCTCTTGAACATTGGAGTTTACAGACAGTCCTGTGGTTTGTACTGCATACATATTGGTGAATTGTGCAGCTTGTATATAAAACTCTTCAGTAACATAGTCCTTGAAATATTCACTTGGCAGTCTCACAGATTTGAATTCTGTATAAGCAGACAAAGAAAACAGAGATTAGGAACGTTGCTTGAAACAGTTTTGAATAAATTGCCTAAATCTAAATATAAAATAGCTTACCTGCAATGAAGAGGGAACCAAAAGCCCAGGGAATGGTTTACTGTTGACCACTCGTTTCTTCCATTCCTGGCTCTAGGAACTTACAATCTGAATGACAGGATCAACCAGTACAGACAGGGTTGGATGGATCAGGCAGGTGCAAAGGATACATGAGGACAGACTGTCTAAGCAACTGATGTTTCATCTTCCTAGGGAAAACTACAACATAAGAAGACAGAAGGAAATGTGGTACAATCCTTGAATATATAGCAGACTGTAAGTTCCAAAGCCTGAAGAAGAGGAAGGAGTATTGAAATAAGAGCAATAGGTTGATAGGATTCAGTTTACCTACAGTGCGAGTTACCAAGAAAAATGAATTGATGTTTACAACTATATGTCGCATGAGGGAGAGTTTTGGCTAGAGGCAATAAAAATAGGTTCTTGGTTACTTTATTTCTTAAGAAAACTAGCTGATTCAGGAAATTTAGAAATAATGCTGTACTGCGATAACTGCGGTGGTCATCAAAATAGGTTCATAATATCTGTGTATTTGTATGCTGTAGCAAACTTTAAAATAAAATCCATAACTCATAAATTTTTAGTGAGGGGGCATACTTAGAATGAAGAGATGCAGCACATTCAGTGACTGAAAAAAAATATGAAGGGCAGAGCTGCCAAGGGTCCCCAGAGTAACTGAGTGAGATCACTGGTCAGGAAGAGTGAGATTCAAGGAAAATGAGAGACAAATTTATTTTATATACATTTATTTCATAATTGAATCGTTATCAAACCACTTTTTATTATAATGCAAATTATTTTTATGTAATATTCATCAGTTTTGTGGAAAACAACAGAACACAAGTTAATATATACCAAATGTTGCACTTAATTGCAAACAATACAAATCTCACTCTTTATTGCTGTTTTATTATACTGATATGTTGCTTTCTTAGCATTAGCCACCACTTCTTTTGGTGGTTCGAATGTGTGGCATGGTTCAGGGATGGCCATTTTCATGGTCAAGACAGATGATAATGTGCCATCCATGTTCATTGAAGGTCTAAAAGCTGTTTTATTTTTTTGTATCGTAGAAAAAACAAGTTCTTCGCCAGCATTAGAATGTGGAATTATCAAAACCAATTTTCCAACCTCAGATAGCCTCTTATACCTTAATTCTCCATTTGCTAGTTTCATCTGAGATAAATATACCCAAATTACATCCATTCGGTAAATGTACCGACTTACTTGCTCCTCATCTTGGACTTTAGCACTTTCCCATGCATCTTCAGGGATGCTGTCTTGTTTTAAAATTTTGTAATCCACAAATTCATCGTATAGTTGTTCCATCTCAGTCACTGGGTGGATATGCGAAAGGTACCTCAAGAGAAAAAATTCTACTTCACTAAACTGAACTGAATTTTTCTCAAAAAAGTCAACAAATCTGGCATGTTTCAGCAAGTTATCGTTCAATGGTAACTTCTTGGTTGCCTCAGCAGTTACTTCCTGGTAAAACTGCCTAACTGCAGTTAAAAATTCAGCATAGTTTTTAGGTCTAATGCTACCTTCATGAAACAGAGTAGTCAGTTTTTGTTGAGTTGCAATCCCAATAAATATTTCTTCATCATCCAGTTGATCTTCTCTTATATCAACTTTGAATCCAGAACCTTCAATCTCTAATTTTCTCAGGGGGGAGAATTTTACCTAGAACTTTTTTCATAAATTCAAGCAAACATTAATAAGCAGCAAAGATACATGGATCCTCCCTCTGAAGATACTTGTTAATAATAGTGAACATTGGCAGAACTGCATTGTAAAAGAGCAAATACACTTCCAGAATTGGATTATTGAACGTTTTAAGTCTTAAAACGTGGTTCACTCTCAGAATTGGACAAAAAGTAACTCTTCAGTCCATCAAACAAGGAAAGGATTCTCTCCACTGCTCTCTCAAGACTCAACCATCTAGTGTTTACATGTTTGACTAGGTACTTTGTGATATTCAACATCACAAAATAAGCAAAATGTTTTAAGATTTGATTTGCGCTTACTGCTCTTATCAAAATAATAGTAGAGATCAATACACATATCTTTTACATCAAACCCACTTCTCTCAAGAAATTTGTCTGCAGCTCTCCATGCAATAGTATGTATTAGGTGACAGGGGCACCCCATGAAGAAAGTATCCTTATTCTGAAGAAGGACTCGTGACATGATGGAGTTCCTAACACCTATATTTACATTCGTATTGTCAACACAATCCAGGGAATGCTGTTTTTCACTAGTACCTCTCAAATCTTGTCATAAATTGTTGCTGCTCCAGTACCTGTGGTGGTGCACATGTCCAAAAAATGACTCATAACTTTCCATGATCTTATATCAAAGACGCGTACAGTCAGTGGGTTTAATTTCTCAAGACCAGTGTTATTTGAACCATCTACAAGAACTGAATATGGATGAATCTGCATATGTTGCACCAACTGAGAATGAAAGTATGGTGCAATAGCCCCATTCATAATGCATGTAGTTTTCTATCTGCAAGAAGGAATGGTAAACGAATTAGTGTAAATCAGTGACAAGGTTCATGCTCCTCTATTGCTCACATGTTTCCATAAATTTATTTTTATAACCAGATTCTCTTACATACCTTCCTGAAGCATAATTCTGAGCTATTGAAGAATCCGGGAAAATGTCCTTGAAGAGTGGACTCAAATGACTAGCAGTGGCAATTGGGATGTTGTGGCATGCAAGAAGTGTTGCTATTTTCACTCTGCTCTACCAACCTGAAAATAAGGTATAACTTATAAAATGTGGTTGACCTAAAATTAAATTTTTTAACGGTGCCTCTTTACCTATCGACCACATGTTTTAAAATTAACATATCATGAAGCAACCTAACCTATCATTAAATAGCCTCATGAACATCAATCGATATATCGCAGTCGATCACTAATTTAACAGCTGAACATCGCCTAGCGTCGTCCATTTCATAGGTTAGAGTGTGAAATGTGGTCGATCGGTAAAGAAATAAGTTTTTGGTGCCTTTGATAGGTAAAGAAATACGTTTTTAACTAATGCCAGTGAATAATAATTTATAACTACAATACATAAATATTAGGCTACTTATTTTTTCCATTGTTCGATCATCCTTAGGTCTGCTGAATACGTTAGATATTTTAGGCTGATTTCTACTAGATTTCATAAACTTCTTATGAGCATCGGAGTCAACGTGGCTTTTGATATCCGCCTCGCCTTGATGTCCACAGGGCAAAAAAGTTCGTGCACACATCACACCGAAAGGCAGATCCAGATGGATCATCAGCAACTGCAGATACATGATACTTTACTTGCCAGGCAACGTTGAAGCAGGTTTATATTTAGCAGCTCCCGCAAAAGATCTGGGATTTGTATTTCTTTTTGGAGAAGGATCATCCTCCTTTTCTGAATCTGAAGACAACACAGACTGCACACGCTTCGTTCTTCCATGAAACAACTTATGAGTGATGTGTCGAATCGGCCGTATGCGTTTTCTTCGAAACTGGTAGAGGTGCTCCCGGCATCTGTTAGTGACAATCGCAATCTTTTATGCGACTATGGACTTATCTTTCACATCAATATTAAAATGACCGGTATTCAGAGACTGCGAAACACAATAAACAGGAGTTAAAATAAAGTTAATTTCAAAATAAAATTTTAATGTCTTTCATGGATAAAATGCATGAGATTTCAGCTCGCATGCGTGTGAGCGTGAGATCGGCCTCGAATCCGTGTGTCTCACGCTCAATTCATGAGACTTGGCAGGTCTGGAAGGGACAAATATGAAGTACTTCCTACTTCATATCGGTCTGGAAGGGACAAATATGAAGTACTTCCTACTTCATATCTGAATTGCTGTGCAACCTGTGAGAGGGTAAACGTAAATGTAGATGCTTTATTTTCACAACTGATTTCTACTTACTGTGTTAAGAATATTTTGTTATATCTTTTCATTGTTTAATTTGTTCATTACAGTTACTTTGTAAACATTCTGTTTTGTAATGTTTTAAGACAACTTCTTTAAAGAATGGTGGTAATGATTCTTTTATATTAGAATTCAGTGGACAAACTTTCGTCATTATTAACCTATTCAAAAAGTCACATTTCAGCTACCCCAACAGGCAGTTGGCAGGGAACAGGCATTTTGCCAGCTGTCAGTTTAAATACTAATTAAAATATTACAACTGAAATAGTAATAAATACTCTATGAATTGTGTGATAGACAGTTTTTTTTTTAAGTATTCACATAATTTATTTTAAGTTACTTATATACTCTAAAGTACTATCTATTTTGTTTTAAAGTAATATACAAAATCCCATTTCTTTTTGTGTCCATTTGTCAGGAGGACATACACATCAGCAGTACTCCGGAAAGCAACAAATATTTGACCAATAGATTCTTAGACTTTCCACACGGATAATGTAAAAAAGGGAAATCATTCAAGTTAACCTTCACTCGTCTAGATTCAATTGGAATGGTGAGGTTAACATTTTTCATTTATTTCCAGGCTAATGGCTATTCAAAAAAGTTCATTAAAAAGTGTTAGTGACATTACAAGTGTAATAATCATGAGGTGGAAATGAGTGCAACATAATCATCCCTTATGGTCATTGTGTGTCAGAAAATATTATCAAGATGAGGTGTGTACATTTTGTGTGGTGGTGTCAGTCTCACCAAACGTTAGGTAAATTATTATCTGTTAGAATAACTTCTGACTCTGTGTTTGGTACAAAAAAAATTACACTGATCGAACGGTCTCTTGGCATTTGGTAGAATATTTTATTAATACTTGAATTGAATAAATAAACACTTGCTATACTTCTAAAGATAATTTTAATTTTCCTGACAATTGTTTCATGAGTTACGGCGGCTTCAGAGGTTAGAGTTGAACTGTCATATTTGAAATGTATGTTAGGCGGGGGATGTTTGGAGGTAGTTTATGACCAAGGGTGCATTGGAAAGACCCTAGTAAGAGGTTTGACAATGGTGTGTGTTCTACTGTTGTAACAAAAAGTACCATTACTGGCTAATTATTGAATTGTATACAATACACTTTTGTGTGAAGAAAATTACAAGTCAACTAATAGTCATTTAAACTAATGTCAGTCTAAATATATGTGAAATATGTATAGGACAAAGGTGATTATAAATACGCCTACCATACAATAAGCTTTAGTGTCTTATTGACAGTAAAACAATATGAAACGCTCAGTATAATGTAAACTATATAAAAATGTCTTATATAACTATGGGTGGCTTTGTTCTGGGCAGTGTGGATACTATGTGTATATTAGTTAGATGTCAGCTGCTGTCTGCCACGTCTTGTATATAAGAAGGGGACATTTGGTGTAAACTGTTGTACTGTTAAATTGACATTTGAGCTGTACTGGTGTACAGTGTGTTACCAGTTAACGAACAATTCGGACTATGAACAAATCAGACAACAAATACATTTGCAAAAGACTTATGTTTGGATAACAGTGGTGGGCAGGTCAGGTGGGAGGTACCATGTGACGATGGTGGGGATATCACATGACAGTGGTGGGAGTAGTCGGCCATACTGGAAAAGTTGTTGGCCACGGAAAAGCGTGTGACGTGTACTGGCGGGCATTGTAGTGATTGGTTGTGTATGATTGGTGGGGGTAAAATTGAATATTGGCGCGAAGACGGTTACGTTTAATGAAAATGTGATTGGTGGGGGTAAATGTGAATTTTGGCAGCGAAGAGGCTGTGTGACGTGTATTGGCAGGCATTGTAGTGAATTGGTTGTGTATGATTGCTGGGGGGTAAAATTGAATATTGGCGCGAAGACGGTTATTTTTAATGAAAATGTATGTGTCTGTGGTAAGTATATATTGTGAAAAAAAAATGGTAGTGTGTTCTGCATCGGACGGTTGTAGTAAAAAGGTGTAGTGTGTTCATCTTCTTCTTCTGCATCTGGCAGTCGTCGTAAGATACTCTTGATGAAAATGATGACTTGTACATAATGTCTCGTATGCCGTGGAAGGTGTGTATGCACCGCATAATTGTACATAATATCCCGTATGCCGTGAAAGGCAAGTAACAAGTATATGTTCGTGCACTCGCTCGTGTATGCAGCGCATAATTGACATGGGCTCGTGTATACAGCGCATAATTGAAAACCACTTCACTTGCAAAAATTTGTGTAAAAGCACACAAATACATACATCATGCATATAAATAATTACTATTTATATTATTGTGTTGGGTATATGATATGTGTATGTTCATAGTTGAAAATTATTTTGTATAAAAATAATTGAAATGTGTGTTGAGGTAGAAAGGAATTTACATTTGGACATTAGCTGTTCTTCAGCGGCATCTGGCGGTCGTTGATGAAAATCAACTCTTGATGAAAATAACTTGCACATAATATCCTGTATGCTGTGGAAGGCATGTAATAAATCTATGTTCATGCACTCGCTTGTGTATGCAGCGGATAAATGAAAACCACTTCACTTGCAAAAATTGTGTAAAAGAAACCAATACGTACATCGTGTTTGGAAAATAATTACCATTTATATTAATGTCTTGGGTATGTAATATGTGTCTGTTCATAGTTGAAAATTGCGTTGGGTGTAGTCATTATTCTTCGGTGATGCGTGCCGCCACCGCCGTTCTGATCGTTATTGCGTTTGGAAATCATCTTCTTGATGTTTTTGGTTCCGTGAGTAGCAAACTAAAACTGATGAAGGAAATGTGTAGTCACTGTCAAATGTGTACATATACCTGTCGGCCCTCGGCGGGAGTGTTTAAAACGGGCAAAGCTCCCCCTCCCCCATCCGACCTAACCCATCACAACGTTTACTGGCTGCGACAACATATGGCCAGTCAGCGTCTTGTTGCAAAAATAATTAAATAATTGCATACCCCCCTCAAAGCTGAACACACGTGCATGACGTGTGGTCTATTATCATTCTTTCAGAATGCAGTGTGAGTGCTTGACGCACTACAATCATAGTGATGTTTTAATTATTAGAAGCGATGAGGAGGAGGAGGATTAAATGGAGGTGGTGAAGCCAAAAAAGACGAGATTAATCATCGGAGAATATACGGTATTTATCAATCATATCTTTTATTTATATAATTAAATATGTTACTTCTTATTTTACATGAGTCAAACTATAGACATACTGTGTCAATTCCCTATCGTATACATATTTCTTACACTTTACACTAGTAGTATATTAGCTACATTTTATAAAGCTTCTGTCTCTTCTATTTTTGACTGCAGAATCAAACTGTAGACGTACTATCAATATATTTCTAACACTCAGCCTCAGAAATATTGTTAGGCTCATCAAAAGCCACTGCCTATTTTAAAATTTATAAAAGCAGCTGAGAGGAAAAGTGCGCGTACTGCTCATGCCTGAATCGGATGCTTTACTGACATCTCTGGTTCAAATAGGGTGTTACAACGCTGGCGGCGTTCACATCTCCTACTGAATTACAAGTGTATAAAGGATTTCAGTGTGGTTTTCATTTCTCGAACATAAAAAAGTAGTCAGCAGTTGCTAAAAAACACATATTAATAATGCCGTACTCTTAATTTTATTTCTTTTTTTAAAATTCCAGGATTCCCTAAAAATTCACACGTAATTCACGTAGTTTTTCCCGGTCAATGAAATTCACGCATTATTCCCGGTCAGTGGCCACCCTGTATTATAGAAGCTGCATGTGAAACCTAGACAATAGGGAAAAGTGAAAGACACAACCACTGCATTTGAACTCTGCTGCTGTAGGAGAATATTAAAAATATACTGGATGGACAAAGTAATTAGAAAACAAAAATGAACAGGTTCTGCAAAAGAAACAATGGGTGAATGGAGAGGTTTGTGAAGATGAGACAGTGTGGTGGGTCACTATTGGTTGAGACCCAGTAATGACTTTGCTGATGGGCGCCCAGTGAATGGGAAGTACTGCAGAGCAAGGCAGAGACTAGAGTACTCAGGTTGACTGTTCGGTTGTGGGACACTGTAAGCTCTCGCAGATAAAGAAGGTGGTTCAGGAAGAGTCAAAGAAGAAGAAGATACGAAGAGTCTGAGAAACATGTCAGACACATCAGGTGACACCACATTGTCTCATGAACAGCTGTAAAGCAACATGTTGGTCTGCAGTATTGTTAATTACAGTCATGTAAACAAAAAAAAGGAAAGTCAATTTTGTCTGTTGGAAAGGTATGGCTTGATTTTCCGAGTGGCTAAGAGAATGTTGCTAAGAGATTATCATGGATGTGCCAAAAAATAAAGAGTGATATTCTAACCTTTTAGACCAAATAAATGAAAATACTTGTAAAAAAGGGCCAGGTTTAGTATATAAACAGATAATTTTGTAGTAGGATAATGGAAGACCTCAGACAAGCATTGTTTTTAAGGCAAAAAATCGCCGAGCTGAAATACAATCTGTCGCAACTCAATTACGCTCACTCGCCTGATTTAGCTCTATTTAATTTTAATTATTCCCAAAACTCAGAAATTCCCTGGGGAGGGAGGGATTTTTCTGGAGATGACTGAAAGCGGCAGTAAACGGTTATCAGAGGACCTAGAACAATCAAACTTCTCAATGGGATAAAAGCACTGGAGCATCACTAAACCAAATGTGTTCAACTACATGGAGACTATGCTGAAATATGAAAAGTGATTCCAAAACGAAAAAATACTGGTAAGTCTTTTATTGTTAGGCCATGAACTTTTCAAATTGCCCTAGTATATACCTGTAAGGTATATGAAAGGATAAATGATCTTATCTACAAAAAGCCATGTTTCAAACAGATTTCCATCATATATTGTTGCATTAAAGATTATTAGTTATGATGAGGTGAACAAACAGCCCGGGAAGGAATTTTAACAACAAACTACTTCTTTGTTGCCAATAACGTAGTACATATATAAAAAATTATTCCCTCCCCTTCAACTATAATTTTCATTTATAAAAAATTACCCCCACCCCGTTCAACTAGCCTCTTCATTGAAAGATATTTTGTCTACGTTTCTACAGCAGATTTTTAAGATCTTCTTATTAGGATACTTTATTTATCAAAATTAAGTACTTTACTCTTGTTACAACAAAAAATGTTTCAGGTAAACTACCCTTTACCCATAACCGATCTTCACCAAAATCAATAGGCCTTGAGTCCCTACAACTCAGGCACATATGTAAAAAATTATTTGATTCTGTTTGAATTTACGGCAGTATTGTTCGTCATAGAAAAATTACCCTTGTTAAAACATAAAACGTTGCAGGTAAACTACCCCTTTCCCTTAACCGATCTTCACCAAAATCAACAGACCTTGAGTTCTCTACAACTTAGGTATGCAGAAAATTATTTGATTATGTTTGAATTTACGGCAGTTAGCCTATCGTTCGTCATAGAAACAATATTACTCTTGTTAAAACATAAAACGTGGCTGGTAAACTACCCCTTTTCCTTAACCGATCTTCACCAAAATCAATAGGCCTTCATTCCTTTACAATTCAGGAATGTATCCCACAAATTATTTGATTCTCTTTGAATATGCGGCAGTTATCATTCATCATAAAAAATTACCCTTGTTAAAAACATAAAACGTTCCAGGTAAACTACTCTCTTCTCGTAACCGATCTTCACCAAAATCAACAGACCTTGAATTCTCTACAATTCAGGAAGGTATCCAAAAAAGTATTTGATTCTGTCTGAATTTACGGCAGTTATCGTTCGTCATAGAAAAAATTACCCTTGTTAAAACATAAAACGTTGCAGGTAAACTACTCCTTTCCCTTAACCGATCTTCACCAAAAACAATAGTCTTGAGAACTCTACAATTCAGGGCTGTATGCAAAACATTATTTGATTCTGTGTGAATTTGTGGCTGTTATCGTTTGCCATAGAAAAAATTCTAGACACGGACACTTTTCGGAATATGACTTTTCTTCATGTTTTGAGGGTAGTACAATCAGAATCAGCCGTTAACACGATTTTTTTCGCCATGACCATACTTCCATTTCCTTATGGAACATGGAAGTAAAAGTAAACAGGAAACCTTGGCAGCTTTTTAATGTAACGGAAGATATTTTAACGTACAATCGAGTAATTCTTTTAGCTTGTGGATAAATGTCATCAACACACAACGAAGAACCACATCCAAATTGAAATTAATTTTTGATAATGAGTCTGCATTATATTACAAATGAAATTATCCGTAATTATACTTCATACCCATCAATGACTATTATCGTTACTTCCACCATAGCGAATAGAAGAGATTCTTCTGTCTCTTCTTAGAAGTTTTCAAACTTTGGAGTTTTCAAGCCACCTGATAGAGCAAAATTTTAGTGGAAACATTGAAGATCCTATATGATGCATGTAGTCAGCTCGTCTAGAAGGAAAGTCTTTAAAGAGATAATAAAGTAAATATCACTATTGCATTAACGACTCGGAACACTAGGTTTTTTATAAGTAAAAGCATAAAGTTTTACCTTACAGCCTAAACCGGTTTTCTCCTTTATAAGGTTTCTTCAGAGGCTGCCGTTGGTAGCGCTGTCCGTCTTGTTGTAGGCGATGGAATCGAGTTTCGAAAGATCGATGCTGTGTGTGTGGGGTGAGATATGGTCGAATAATGCGTGCGATTTGAAATGTGTCTGTTCGTTTAGGATGTCGTTTTTATTTGTTTTTGTGTGTTTGTATATTTCCAATTATTCTAGAGTGTCTAGTTTTCAGCCTTTTGTGTGTACGTGTAGAATGTTCATGTTATTGTCGATGTTTTTATATGTGTGGTTTGCTTCAATGAGGTGGTTTCCAAAGGTGGATTCTGTAGTGGAGTGGAGTGCTTTTGTGTGTTCAACGTATCCCTTAGACGAAAAAGACTACAAAGACGAACTAAACACGATAAAATATCTAGCAGAATCTAACGGATATGACAGAACAATAGTCAGTATGAAACAAACAATATGATGACACAGTGATGAAACTATGGAAACTTTTTTAATATGTCCGAACCACCAAAACCATCACTTAGAGTTTGATTGAGGCTCCGGGATGACGCCATCATGAGTGACATGCCATGCGGCGGCTAACCTGATGATGAAGCTCTTTAGAAATATCTATAAACTTTATTATCTCTTTAGATACAAGTTTATACGTATGTTACATATATTATGAGGCTTTAAAAATGAAGACCTCCTTTGTAATAACCTGATGTAAACTTATATGCTAACATATAATGTAAGTATATTTGTGTCTGTACAACTTTTGAATTTATGCGTTCCGGCACCTATAATTTTAGAAATCAACTACTGATTAAAGACATTCATGTTGAATTTATTATCAGCCTACACATGTAAAGAATAAACTGCTAGAACTATCCCTTTCTGCTGTAACAATATACTCTAATTAAAAATGTCTAACATAAATAATGTGCCAACAGGTTTTGGGGTTTTTAAAAACGTTTATGGCAGTACCTATTTACATAATTCCAAGATTAATAATTTTCAAAGCGTCAAATGTAATGTTTGATGTTGCAAGGACGGTTATGATTAGATACATGATTACAGTGTTGGCAATATACGTATATATAAAGAATCAGGATTATTTCAACCCCCTCCTTTTCTAGGTTCTTGTACCAATCACTAGGCATCAGGTGGATAACATTTCTTTTCTCTTTATTTTACTTTACTTTATTTTACTTTTATCCAGTGGTGTAACTCATTTTTCTAAGCCCTCCTGAAGGAATCCTTTGCAGGCCACCCTACTACCCTTACTTAATTCATGCCATTGTTTCCTCTTAAATAATAGGAACCAATTTATCTCCTTATAGCTGTGACAGCTACTAAAATTATATAATCTAACCAGAATACATTCTGAATTATCACTGTTGCACACCACTATATAAAAATTATTCCGATAATTTTTATATAATGGTGTGCAACGGTGATAATTCTGCTTGTGATTTTAACCACTAACACAGCATACTTCATTAGAATACATTCTCCTCACGACACTCTTCTTCTAATCCTAGGCCAGTTGCATCTGTTCTTTCTATAAATCCTAAATAGCTTTCATTTGTAAGTTGTTGGGTCTTCCTGCCACATGTTCATGAACTGAAACATATCTGATTATTTGACTCAGTTGATCTTTTCCATCAATGATTTATGTAATATCCATTTTAATAGAAAAAAAACTGAAGCAGATTCAGACCATTTCAAAATGATGTTTTCAGCTGTTTTAGATAGAAACTGAATGAGTCCATTTTGAATTTTGAGACTCGTATACTTCTGCCTGTTCTTCGGACCACTGATTATCTCTTCCATTAATGGATCGTGTTTAATTAAAAAGATTGATAATTGCCAAAACATTTTTGTTACTGGCCTGTGTTCTCTTTATTCCCTCTAAAGGCTTTTAAAGCTGCCAATGTCATACTAACATTTACAACAGGATCCAGTACTTTGGCTCATTTATTAATTTTCTTTTGTAGCTCATAATGAATAATAATGAAGGCCTGGCTGATGGCATCCATTCATTCTCAAACAGAATCACCTCTCTACTGTGCAGTTAACTAAATAATGTACAGAGGTGTGAAAATTATTAGACTCAAAACAAAAATTTTGTAAATTCCCAGTTTTATTTACTGTAAAAGCTTACATTCTTATGGTATTGAAGTCTTTGAGTGAAGAAATGCTTCTATCATCTTTTGTATTCACCGCCAAGGAGAATTTGCCAATTATGCAAAAGATAAGGGGTTGGCAACACTGCTTAAAGCAATCGGCTGTTTATCTTGTACTGCAAGGTGCATGTTTAATGCTCTCTTTAGTGATTTGTTTTCATCAAAAGAAGGACTTTAGGTGAGTTTAATGGGCCATTAACATTAAATAATGAACCTAGAATGTTTATTTGTTATTATTTTCATATTAAACATATATATTTGTATAATATATATTGTATATTTGTATTGTTCTTTTTTTTCTAGATTTTGAGGTTATGGGAAAAACTAGTGATCTTTCACCAAGAAAAGTTGGTGTTACTAAGACATTGCTTGAAGAGAAAAAGTACTCACAGCGAGAAATAGCTAAAAGACTACAAATTTCACAGAAATCTGTAAGCCGTATCAGCCAGGCACTTAAAAATGGGCATGACTACAGTCCTGCAAGACAAGGTAAGTGTGGGCGCAAGAGCAAAGTGACCCAAGAACTCAACGCAAACTTGTCCAGATGGCCAAATACAACCGAAGAGCCACTAGTCAAGATTTAAAAAAGTCCCTGGAGAAGTATGGGGTTGATGTTTGTACTTCCACAGTTAGGAGAAAGCTAATTAATGCAGGTCTTCCAGCGCGTCGGCCAAGAAAGAAAGCTAAAATAACACCGGCAATGGCTAAGAAAAGGCTTAACTGGGCCCATGAGGTTAAAACTCACTTTGGAAATGATTGGAGCAAGGTAAAGGATCACAAATTATTAATACCTGATATTTTTGATTTATTTTTTTTGTTTTCTTACACACGCTTCTCGATAAAAAAGAAAATTCTAGAATTTAACTTCTAGAAGTTAACTTCTAACTTCTACCCAAAGACTTATCAACTGTCCATTTCCAAAATCTTTTCATACTCAAATTGTTATTTATTACAGGTCTGCTTTTCTGATGAGTCCATGTTTTCAATATGTGATGAAAGCAGTCAGTATGTGAGAAGATCTCCAAATGAAGAGTTCTTCGAGTCTTGTGTTGCGCAGACTGTGAAACATCCTTCTTCAGTTATGGTGTGGAGTGTCATCTCAGCAAAGGGTACAGGCCGTCTATATATTGTTGAAGGCACAATGAATCAGCATCAGTACAGAAAAGTCTTAGAAACAAGACTTCTTCCCCAATTGAGAAACTGGTTTCCTGACAGAGACTGTGTTTTCATACACGATGGTGCACCTTGTCATAAAGCCAAGTCAGTAACAAAGTTCTTGGCTGAAAACAATGTGCAAACCTTGCCATGGCCTGGGAACAGCCCAGATATGAATCCTATTGAGAATTTATGGGGAATTGTCAAGAAGAGGCTAAAAAAAATCAACATAACCACTAAGGTTCAACTTATCGAGGAACTCATCAAAATATGGCACCATGATGACGAAATAAAAAACATATGTCCAGTTCTTGTGGAAAGCATGCCGAAGCGGATTGAATTGTTAATAAAGGCTAAAGGCATGCAGACAAAATATTAATGTTGTTTTAAGTTGTTCAATACATGATTTTTTAAACTAAAAACTCTATTTTTTACAGAAAAATCTTCCTGAGTCTAATAATTTTCACACCTCTGTATACTCTCAAAGAATATCATTAAGTACTGGTAAAATAACAGTAAACAAATTAATGTATTAGTTTTTTATGTTAAATATATACTAGGAAATCTGTTCTTATGTTAAGGTCAGTTGTTTATATCCATTCTTAAAAAAATTAAGGAAAATGTTTGTGCAAGCCCCCCTAGTACGCAGGCCTCCCCACATTACGGGGGCCCTGTGAGCCCGGCTGTTATGTGCTTTTTTTTAAAAGGAATAAATCCCAAATTTTTTAGTACCAAGCCACGTGTTGTTCAATCAAATATATTGCAACTTACTGTCTGCGGCTTTTTGAAACAACGTCTTCATTATAAAGTTGACATGTTTCGGGACACTTGTCCCATCCTCAGAACTTAAAATGTTCGTGTATCATTTAAGGTTGATACAGTTGTCAAATAATTAAAATATTAAAATCCAATATGAAATAAAATCACAATACTTAAATGTTTAAAACGAGCGCGACGGTTAAACGATGTACATCGTACAGTGACTGACCATGAGGATGGGACAAGTGTCCCGAAACATGTCAACTTTATAATGAAGACGTTGTTTCAAAAAGCCGCAGACGGTAAGTTGCAATATATTTGATTGTTATGTCACTGCTTTTTTTGAAACATACATTTTTTCTTTAGTGTTTACATGTTTGTAGCTGTATTATGTGTACATATTTTATGATTGAGTAGGTTACATTCAATGTTATGTAGGTGTTTTTGTGCTACTTGAACATGTGTTATTGTCATTTTCTGTCTGTTACAGGCATTACTCTTGTTACCCCAAATTAATGGGATTCTTATTGTCTTGGTCTTCTATTACATCCTCCATATTGATGATGTCTCTAGCTGCACAAATTTCTAATTGCTTGATGTAGAACGGTTTCTTTCTTTTTCCAGAAATTTTGTATTAGGGATTTTTCAGAGTAATGACCTTGAACTATAAAATAGGTTTATTACCTTCTGTCTTATTACCTATTTTATAGTCTTGCTTCTGGAGGCAAATAAAATGTTTTAATGACCTTGCTTAATGACATAATAATTTTTGTTCCATTTTTGTATGTACACTTTGTAAACTGTTACATACAGGTAACAAATAATGTTTATGTAATATGAGTGTATGTTTTCATAAGAGCATAATGACCATTTCATTAAAATATTTTTTTTTATATTTGATGTTATCTTTGTAATATATAAATTTCCCAAATAAAAATAAAATATCTTCTTCTTCTCCTTCACTTCATGGAGTAGGCACACTTTGTCTGTTCCGTCTTCACAGAGTATCTCTCCATCATGCTCTCAGTCTTCCTACATCTCTTGTACCAAAGGGCCTATATCAAAACGGAATTAGGTAGTCGTCCATCCACCATTCTGTCCAGATGCTGTAACCATTCCCTGGGATAAGTCTGGACTTTATAATTTATGGAGAATACCTGAAGCTCTTCTCTAATATCCTCATTGTGCAAACTATCCTGTCTTGTGCAACCTTATGTTCTTCTGAGAAACTTCATTTCTGAAGTTTGACTCTAGTTTTTAATCTTCTTTGTAGCAACCCATGTTTCTCATCCATATAGTAAAACAGGCACTACCATTGTTTTATAAAATTTAAGCCTTGTCTCCTTCCTTGTCTTTTTGCTCAAAAGATGAAATATTAACAAGTTAATTAATGACAAAATCTTCTTCTTCTTCTTCTTCTTCTTCTTCTTCTTCTTCTTCTTCTTCTTCTTCTTCTTCTTCTTCTTCTTCCAGCTTTAGGTACAAAGACCTGTTGTGGTTCCTATTGTTAGTAGACCTAACATTGTTTCATGGGTTGCTTAGTATCCCTTCTTCCTTTGGGTTTATAATTATAAATTACAGAAGCCTATATAACCACCCATTCTCTGTACATGGCTTAACAGCTATTTCTGCATACATCAATACTCTTGAGAATAACACGTACTTGCAGATTTTGGCTGATTAGTGGACCTCTAATATGGTCTCATTCTGACACTCTTACAATCCTTCTATGGAAATTCAATCCTGTATTCTGTTTTTGTAACTAACCATAATGGTCCACGTTTCATTCCCTTACAAACCTGCTGGGATAGCCACAATCTTATGAAAGATTATCTGCGTGTCTTTTCTTGGTTTGTTTTAAAGTTGTTTTGATAATTCCATACATATAATTCAATATCTGTTTATTACTACTCAATGTTTGTATTTCCTAATATAATTTTGCACCTTACAGGCAATTTTCCAGTGAAAACCACAGATTTAGTTGTTTTTTCTTTAGATATGTCCAGATTAAAATCTTTATTATTGAATAAAGTTCCAACAATCCTCTTTGTAAAGTCTCTTCATCATTTGCTAAGATTCTCTTAACAAAATTATGCTTCCTCAAATCATTTTAAACATTAAAAATTATTCCGCTGTTGCATCCATTGCCTAACAGCTTCATCAAGGTAGAAATCGAATAAAGTAGGTGACAAGCTGCAGCCCTGTCTTTCTCCTGTGTTTATCCTCATAATGAGATACACCAAACGTTGAAGGATACCACATATTTCTATGATATCCCACAGTTTCTCTATTATCACCTTGTCAACTGCTTTAACATAATCTATAAAAAGAAAAAGAATCTGTTGTCTGTTAAATTTGCTGCATTTTCTATGACTCGTTTTAACATAAATATTGTTATAAGTACAGGATTTTCTTTTCCTCAAAACCCAATTGTTTTTCTAGAATGAATCAATCAACTATCATCTGGAGTCTTTGTATTATACCTCTGGAGACAATTTTATATGCTCATTAAGAAGGTTGTTGCCCTATACGGGAGTGACTCTTGGACAATTGGAGAAAGTGACAAGAAAAGACTCCAAGCATTTGAGACCTGGTGCTACAGAAGAATATTCAAAATAAGCTGGAGGGAGAAAATAACAATTGAGGAAGTCTTTAGAAGAGCTCAGGAGGAGAAGAGCTTTCTATGAAATTTAAGAGGCAGAAGAGCTACGTTTATAGGGCATATACTATGACACAATGGGTTGGTTAAGAGATTAATAGAAGGAACAACTGAAGGGAAGAATCACAGAGGACGACCCCGTTTAGACTACACGAAACAGCTTATCATCGATATGAACTGTACATCATATTGTGAGTTGAAAAGACAAGCAAAGAAGCGTGAAGAATGGTGAGCTGCTACCAACGAGCCTATGGGCTGCTAACCTAGGAGAGAGATTAGGAAGGTGTATTCCTCTATAGTTTGTGCATTTACCTATTCACTTTTTTAAATGCAGGTATAACAGTGACAGTTTTCCAGCTTTATGCTATAGTTTTCTGCAGCCAGCATTGATTTCATAATTCTGAAAACCTTCTATTTTCTTTATAAGGCAAGGATTTGATTAACTCTTTCTGTACACCATCGTTTTCCTTTTCTTATATTTTGCAACACTTCTTCAGGTTCAGACATGGAAATCCTGTCTACTTATACAGCAGAGGATTAATCACTCATTTCCATCTTCACAGCAGCTGTAAGTGTTTTGTCTGACCATTTGTCTTTAAAATCGATTCTTCTTTGGATTTTAGCTCAATATCTGCTCGGTCTCTCTGATGCCACGTGGTTTGGGTGTCTCATTACTCTATATGCCCTTCCGTGTTTATCATCATCTGTTCTTGCAGTATATTTTTCCTTCTGGGTCTCTTTTTACCAATCTTTTGCTTCTGCTGCTAGCCTTTTATGGTACTGTAGGTCATCATCTTTCTTTGTATGCGGTCATATTGGACAGGCTTCCTTTTTCCTCCAAATAGCTTCCTGCAGCTCATGTAGAGACCTTTTCTCTTATGGGGCTTCATTATAGTGCCCAGATATTCCTTACCTGCTTTTTCAGTCAATTTCTTTGTTGCATCCCAATCTTCATCAATTTTGGTGTTTTATGGGTATTCCATCAGATTCTGAGCAAGCCTTCTTTGGTAAATATCTTTAGTGTATGTGAAGCAGATAAGCAGATGTACTTTCCAGCATTTTGCATTTTCCTTTTTTTCTACCTGGGAATTTTTTGACCACCTTGATTCGTGTTTTAACTTTGCTTCTACTAAATAATGATTGTATCCTAGATCCAGTCCTCTGTATACTGTGGCATCATCGAAGACCTGCTCATTAGTTAGTAAATTAGTTAGTAAATAATGATCACTGATCGATATAAATCTTCTAACATCCATATATATTTATGTATATCCTCTTGTCGGAAAAATGAATTCAATATTCAAAGATGATTTTAACTTGCAAAGTCCCACAGAAACTTTCCATTATTAGTAACGAAGAGCAATATATCCAAATGGGCCTACTATATCGGATACTTCTGTACTGCCATTCTGTCATTCACATCCCCCGCAATAATTTTGTAATCACCGCTACCGCAATCATTCGAAACTTCTTGAAGCTGCTTAAAAAAGGCACCCGATTCTTGTGTCCATCCTTCTTCTAGAGCACAAGTAGCTTATTATATTAATATAACCCTTTTGAATTTTATGTCGCATGGTGATTATTCTTTCGCTCTACCATCTATAATTGTGAATTCTTTTCTTCAAAGAAGTGTGAAGTAGAATGGCAAGACTTGCTAGGTACTTCCCCATATATCGTTATGCAGGGGTGTATTTACGGGGGGGGGGGGACGAACAGGACCGGTTCCCCCCCCAAGGTTCGAAAAAGTTGACGAATTTTGTTAATCTCTTAATTCTTTGGCTGTTTTATTATTTTTAGCTGTGTACGCTAATATAATAGTAACTATTTTTTAAATATACAAACAGGTTTATTACACAGCATTAGTGTATACGTTTGAAATATGAAATATAGGAAAAACAATTCAGTCAATAAGTATCTTCTAAACAACGTTTCAATAACACGTATGTTTATTGTGTTATTAACGTTTACTTTAATGGAACTGATTTCAGACACTTTAAAGATAATAATGTTAATTAGTTAAATATCACTATAGTATTGAAGACTCGGAACAAGCTAAATTGCTCAAATTGCAATAAATTCTACATAGGCCAGACAGGACGTAGCTTCAAACAGAGATACATTGAACACACAAAAGCACTCCACACCACTGCAGAATCTATCTTTGCAAACCACCTCATTGAAGCAAACCACACATATAAAAACATCGACAATAACATGAACATTCTACACGTACACACAAAAGGCCGAAAACTAGACACTCTAGAACAATTAGAAATATACAAACACACAAAAACAAATAAAAAGACATCCTAAACGAACAGACACAATTCAAATCGCACGCATTATTCGAACACATCTCACCACACACACACAGCTTCGATCTTTCGAAAAACTATCCCGTCGCCAACAACAAAACGAACAGCGCTACCTACGACAGCCTCTGATGAAGCCTTCTATAGGTGAAAGCCGGTTTAGGCTGTAAGATAAAACTTTACGTTTTTACTTAGAAAAAACTTAGTGTTCCGAGTCGTCAATACTATAGTGATATTTAGTTAAGTAACGGACACGTCATGGACAACGAAATCCAAGAATGTTAATTAGTCTTAACTCGTTTTTTCTTTTGTATGAAGCCGACCCAACCCCAGGCCCGGACACCTCCCAAAGCCAAATTCTAGATACGCCACTGTCGTGATGACCCCTCTATACGTTTTGTTTCTTGCTGCTTTCAGTAACGACAGCAGCTCTCAATCATTCTTTATGCAAGTTCCGCTGCCCAGCGTTCGTAACGCGGTTGGAGGACATTCAATTACTAAAATGCTTCTCAGTGAAAAGTGGCCTCTTGGATTAACGTCTAAACAATTAGCCTATAGTTGTCTTGATTGTTCATCATCTTTTTTCACAGCACTACATTTTATATAATAATGAAACTTTCAACTTGTGAACTTACTTGTCTTTTCTTGTCGAACGCGTTTCGGCGTGGTGTTCGCCTTCGTCAGCTTTGAGACCGAAGGCGAACACCAGCCGAACAGTCAGACTCAAAGCTGACGAAGGCGAACACCACGCCGAAACGCGTTCGACAAGAAAAGACAAGTAAGTTCACAAGTTGAAAGTTTCATTATTATATAAAGTAATTAGCCTATGTTAATGCCAATTCAGAAGTGTATTGTTACTTATTGAGTACGAGTGTTCAATAATGAACCAGATTTTGAAACAAATTCTTCCAGTAAACTAAACCATGTAATACAAAAAAAAGGATGGAGCAATACTACTGTTTTTTTTGTCTGTTGAAAAGGCAGTAAAAGCAGAAACACTGAAAGAGAGAAGCTTCAGCGGGGGGGGGGGGGAGTTTATCGTTGACGGAATCTTGTACATTCACTGTAACCATAAAATCGTAAAAAATGAAAACAAAACTTGTGTTGTTTATATCAGCGAATTATTGCGGATGGGTCGTCGAGAATATCAACCATGTCAACACGCTGATCAAAATAGAACTATTGAGAAATTTATCGGTCAACAAATCTAATGTCAAGGCCCTATTCTATTTTTGGACCGGTTACTTTAAATTTTTTTTTTTTAGTAAAACCATCAGTATGTTAGTAAACAATAGGAGCGTAATTGTCGGAATAAACACTATCCCTCGGTAGTTTATTAAGGGGACACGGAATCCCTATCTTGTATCTTCCACCATGTTAACATAAGGAACATTTTATAAAAAACTACTACACCAATCTGTCTGAAATTTTCACAGCAGTTTCTGTAGACCTTTTCACAACAGCTGAGTTTTTTTGTTAAAAAATATTTCACAGAAAATTTAAAAAAATGTTTCCATTAAATTTTTTGAAAGTTAATAAATTTTTATGAAAACTATTTTTTGTAATATGTAAATTTGCATTTACCATGACAGAAAAAAACTCACTATATATACTCACATACTGCAAATATTGTGTGAAAATTACACAATGTTTGGTTCAGTGATTGGTGAGAAAATGTTCCTTATATATTGCAAACCCTTACTTTCGGTAATCGAGAAAAAACAGAAAACATGTGAAAGTTGAATTTTGAGTGTTTCCATGGAGACACTTTATTACAATTACCAGCTGAATGCAGTTGAACACCTGAGTGCTGCCAACTTTTGCGCATGAAATGTAGTAAATTTTGAAAAAAGACTCATGAAATTTGATGGAGTGATTCAAAAGTTATGCGTGTTTGAATATGGAAGTTTTAATTGACGGCAGCTGTCAAAAGGTGTAATATATTTTTCAAAAGCATATTTTGATGGGAATTTTTGTTAAAAATAACAAGTTCGCACATCAGTGTGTTCAGAAAAACCTCAGCTTTTAATGAGTGGTAAAAACTAAAATTTGAACAAATTTTTTTTTGCTTTCCGTGTCCCCTTAAGCCACTGTACGCTGAGGAAAGTGGAAAGAAGGATCTATGAAACTACAGCCTAGATGTGTGTGTGTGTGTGTGTGTGTGTGTGTGTGTGTGTCCTTTCTCAGATTCCCGATCCAGCCTTAGTCGAATTCGCGGGGCAATGGAATCAATTGTTGTTCAGACGTACGGTTGTGTACCTCAAGGGAAGCGTCTTAGGCCCCTCCTTTTCTCTGTGTACGTCAATGACGTGCCCAGGTTGCCCGGAACCGGGTTGGCCATGTTTGCCGACGACACGGCGGTTTATGCCGTCGATCGTCGCGCTGAAACGGCCGCTATCTGGCTCCCGTAGCTCCGCAGGCGATGCTCCCCTGCCCTGGTCTCCCGGTGTCAAATACCTCAGTCTTCGCCTGGATCGTCGATACATCCCGAGCAAGTAACCCGCAACACTGCCAATCGTCTTTACAAACTCCGGCCCCTACTTTGCTCTTACTATACCCCCCTGTCTACGGAAACTCATCTTCACCACGTATGTATGACCCGCAATCCCTGTACGGCGCTGTTTGGCTAAAACCAATAAGCGTAAGCTTTAGTCTCCCCTTGACCGAGGACCGCGCTTGATATGTAAAGCCTATTATTTGACTTCAACCCAGACCAACCGAGAATCCCTTCATGTCCGTTCTCTGAATGCCACTATACGGACACTTTCTAGAAATTTCTACCGCTGCTGTGTACCCGCTTTGAGGGCAATCCCCTAATTAGTGCTCTCGGTCGCAGCACGTCTGTACCAAGTGAATCTTGGACCCGGCCTCGGCGAACCCTCACGCTCATTTAGACCTGTCTAACTGAAATCTTAGACCGGTAGCAGGCCACATGTAGAAACCCAGTGCGTCGTGGTATCCGCGGCGGAAGCTGTATAAGAAGCTTGGGACGAGCATGCCCTTCGTCCTGCACAATCCGTGGTCATCATACGTACGGACGTTGTCCAGAGAGACCTTGAGAAGGAATACAATCTCTGGTCTGTGTAAGCGGACCGACCACTCAGAAAGCTCCGACGGACTTGTTGCCTAGCCGACTAAACAGCTTCAAGACGCTTGTACTTTGCCACTTCGTATTCTGGCCTAATCTAGAAGGCTTCATTTCTACAATCGCGAGTTTATAATAATTTTTGGGATTATCCCTTTTTCAGGGTGTCAAATATAAAGAGTTTTAATTTCACGTTTCGCGCTAAATATAAAGATTCTTAATTCTACGAATGTTACTGTGTCTGATAACTAAGTATATCTGCTCGTTATCATGTAAAATCAATAATT
Source organism: Magicicada septendecula (assembly GCA_034769895.1). NCBI lineage: Eukaryota > Metazoa > Arthropoda > Insecta > Hemiptera > Cicadidae > Magicicada > Magicicada septendecula. The sequence continues at coordinate 41,692,166 of CM068370.1, read as the reverse complement.
ACTGTTGGGCGCCAGAGCAGAGTACCTCAGGGTTTATCAAATAATGATTCTTTCTCGTTCATTTTCTAATAATATTCTATATTGAATCATTCATATTACAGACATGTAAACTAAATTTCTAATTCTCCACATTACACTTTCTTTATATTATATCAATTGACTTATTGAGCATCAAACTTACAATTACTTACTAAAACAAAATTTAATTGAATTACTAATCTTCAGGATTACAATTACTCATAAGATAACTTGAATTACTGGTTTGCAATATTACAGTTACTCATACAACATAAATATTTAATCGATATCATGTTTAATGCACATCATAATATTTCATCAACCAATATGAATTTATTAATATACTAACATTTGTAAGTTAATTAGCCTCTTACTTGATTCCAATTGTTACTATATCTTATTTTATTTATTACGTTTCATTATACAGACTTAACTAGATCTACGTATCTACTTAGTATCCTTCTTGACATGCCATAACACATAAATTACTTTGCTTAGGATCTGAACGAAATATGGGATCTTTTAGAATGAGATGAGTTTAAGATCGGTAGACATTAATTACTACGTTTTGAAATTAATTGATTTATGAATTGTTATTATGGTATTCTGTTATTTGTTTTGCAGGATTCCTCTCAGATGACTGGTGTCTCCACATTACTCACTACACTTCACTACACTAATAGGCAGATCTGATTTATTTTATTTATTACTTTGCTTTGCCCTTTGCACCACACGTTCGCGTTTATAACTATCGTCGCGCACATATGTATAAATATACTTCTTGCTTCGTACTTACGCGCACATAACAAATAATACTTTCTTGTCTCGTACTTCCGCGCACTAATCTATATATTCTTCATTTCACGATATTACTTATTCCCTTACTACTCTTTATCATAACAATCTAGACATTATTTACACGTTTGGAGTAACGTTGCCGTTATAATTACATTGATTAAGTTATTCTACTGAGTGACATAGGTTCCTCGTGTAGACTTCCTTAGACTTCTCGATTTTTTAACATTCTTCTCTTTTTATAGTTTGCTTGAAGATACCCTCTCTTCCATCATAGCTGATTCCTTTCCCATTGGTTCTATTTTGAAATTTTCCCCGGTATGTTTGAATATACCCAGTCATACATCGCTATTCTTTCGCGCTCTTTACTGACGCTTTCTTTTATTGGTTGTGTGGCTACGGGCGTGTTTCATTACCGCGTGGCCATTTAACTTGTTAAAAACGACACTACTTTCTAACTTTCACACTTTATGTCGGGGTGTAGCCTATTGTCTTTTGGAGGTCGCTGCCTCGCCTTTCTAACGGGACTTACGCGTTTTTTGCTGTTTTGATCATACAAAGCATTTTATGTTTTTATGAATGCAAGGTACAGACGTACATTATATTTTTATTTTGGCCGGCGCCAGACTGTCACGCATTGGGCCTCACCCTATTCATTCCTATTCTCCTTTTTACATACATGACAATTTCTTACTTACTATTACTATTCATAATTCATTTCTATTATTTATGATTGTACATAATATGTGATTAATTAATAACTTGTAAAGTTATGTTACAAGTTTCATACTCGGTAATTAACGTATCAGGCACCAGGCACTGATGGGCTGAACGTGGAGCTTATAAAGTGTGCACAAGGCTTCAAAGCCGCATGATCGTTTGCTGCAGTTCATTAGTCTATGGTGGACCACTGGTCATGTTCCTGACAACTGGCGGATTGCAAAGGTAATTCCCATATTCGAGAAAGGAATATAATATCGTAATGACTGCAGGAACTACAGAGGAGTCAGCTTTCTTAATACTTCATATAAATTATATGTATCTCTAGTAAGAACACGGCTGACTGCAAAACGGAGACCATGCTTTCAGAGGCCCAGAACGGTTTCAGGAAGAGCAGATCATTTTTAGATTGTATCTTTACAATAGCGCAGCTCATTGAAAAGCGTAGAGAGTATCAGCTGCCCACATACATAGTAAGGATAGATGTGGGACGTCCGAGGAAGCGCTGGAGTGACCAGCTGTAATCTTTGCCTATTTGAGACCGGAACACACCATCCTTGGTTTAATCCTTGAAGATGATGATGATGATGATGATGATTTTAGTCTTTCAACAGCATGATTTGTACGGGCTATCACACGCCCAAATTTAATTTTCGCGGACTCCTCCTAGTGCAGTGTTTTGTTAAATGTTGTACAGAAGTGTATGGTGAAATAGTCTGATTTGTTAAGACAATATTAGGTTAATTAAGAAAGTTGTGTTAGTGGTTATAATCACAAACTGAATTATCACTGTTGCACACCACTATAGAAAAATATTCCGATTAGCGCTTTCAAGCTTCTCAGCTCATCGTCAGATCGGAAATGTTAATATTAGGTTAGTCAACTATAGAAGATTTTCTCCGCAGACCTGGAAAACGACTGGAGTGACGTTCGATCAGCTGTGGGTAGATTATGGTGACTTTTAAAACACACAATCACAGACACAGACAGACACACACACACACTCGAGAGGGGGAGAGATAGGCCTAAATATACACTAGTAACAGACTCCGTCAACCCCTTCTTCGTCTTCCTTCCCCAAGTTTGACTTAAGGGACGGAAGAGGTTAGTAGTAGCCAGTAACATTTAAGCCGAAACAGTCACGTTTACTGTTTTTACAAGTGAAGAGACGAGGAAGCAAGACTCCACAAAGAGAATTCTGGGGGACAAAGTTTTAAACATGTACAACTTAATGGAGCAGAACTGTGGGAAATTAATAAAAGAAATAAATCCAAAATAAGAGCCATGGAGATGTATTACTGGCGGAGGTGCTGTAGACTAACACGACTGGATATAGTGAGAAATGTAGAGGTAAGACAAGCGATGGGAATCGACCTTAACATTGTAGAAACAATAGAAGCAAGAAGACTGAATTGGTTCGGACACCAATAAAGAATCTTGGATTAGAGATGGCCAAGGAAGGTATGGGAATGAATTCCACCCTCTAGAAGAAAGAAAGGAACACCTAAACATTCATGAAAAATGGACGTCGAAGATGCAATGAATGCAAGAGGACTTACAGAACAGGACTGTTTAGACCGGCACCAGTGGAAGCTAGGATACGAGAGGCGGCGCCAGCTCTAATTAAATCGCAAAAAAAAACTTATTGAAATGGCACACTGTTATATTTATTTTATGTAATCAAATTCGGAAAGCAAAATTTGTTTCCACCAAAATTTATATAAAGTAAGTTGTTATCGTTAATATTATAAATTTATTTTTGTTTTATAAAAAACACGTTGCGAATGAAATAGTGTACTTTCAATAAATACGTTTTAATTTTTTTTTAGTAATGTAGACCTACACTAAATCTTTTATGTTTTTAAAATTTATCAAAAATTCCATTCTCAGACAGATGAATAGGCACCAAGTAAAAACATTAAATCAGCATGGCTGATTAAGTCATGCTATATGGGAGTGAAGTACAGACTGGAGAAAGACGGTTTATGTTTGGAGATTGATTACCTACAACGTAGAGCAAGATCCCCAGACGATAAAGTATTACATGTCATTTTCTATCCAGTGTTACTGTACAAAATGGAAAAATCGGTATGGAGAACCATACATGACTTCCATGTTCTAAGATTTATATTTAAAATCATTTTTGAAGTTACATATTTCCATAGAAACCTACTTCTTTCTTCAGCCTTAACCACAGTACTGTGGTCACTAACGTATACCACCTCACTTTAGCGCACTCGATTTTCACTGATGATGGGAGTCGATGGCACTGCCGAAACGTCTGGTTTTGCAGAAAACCTTGGACTACGGCCAAACAGTCCGGGAAGGAATTTTAACAACAAACTACTTCTTTGTTGCCGATAACGTAGTACACATGAAATACAAATAAAAATTATCCCCTCCCCCTTCAACTATCATTTTCATGTATAGAAAATTACCCCCACCCCGTTCAACTAGCCTCTTCATTTATAGATATTTCATCTAAGTTTCTACAGTGAATTAATATGATCTTTTCAGGATACTTTATTTATCAAAATTAAGTATTTACTCTTGTTAAAACATGAAACGTTGCAGGTAAACTACCTCTTCCCCGTAACCGATCTTTACCAAAATCAACAGGCCTTGAGTACTCTACAACTCAGGCACACGTGCAAAAACTTATTTGATTATGTTTGAATTTGCGGCAGTTATCGTTCGCCATAGAAAAAATTCTACACACAGACACTTTTCGGAAAATGAATTTTATTCATGTTTTGAGGGTAGTACAATCAGAATCAGTCGTTATCTCGAACACGATTTTTTTCGCCATCACTATACTTCCATTTCCTTATGGAACATGGAATTAAAAAAAAATTCCTGAATTTTTTACTTTATCTGTGAAGCGTCTTACCGTAGGACAATTTAAAGTAAAATAATTTCACTACCTTTAAAAAGCAGACAACTTGCGTCACATTACCAAGCGATGACCGTTCGACTGCGTTAATCATTAAACTTCCAGTAATCGGTTTACCGAATTATAAGCGCAAGTATAAACGTTCTTTAGGATATTAATCAGGAGACGATATTTCTATGCAGTAGTTGACCTCTGTAAAACAGGTATTTTATCGTTATATAACGCAAGACACCTGGTGGACAAAGGTGCAACTGTAGACAGTGAATCAACACACACGCACGCTAGTTGGTACGATCGTAACTGTACGCTAGTGTTTACATTTCGCGTTTCGATCCAATTGAGTTTGGTACAAACGCATTTTGAAAATAACGTTCTCGTGTTAATGTCGGCAAATAGTAACTCGATTATACAGACATGAAGAGGTGTTACTGAGTACTTTAGTATATTAGCCTAAAAATTGTAAAACTACTTTATAGTTGTGTTATGTACCGGTACTAAAAGAAGAAACAATAAGATGGGAAAGAAAAAGGAAAAAGAAAAGGCGAATACGGCCATCTCGGCTTTGGACGAAGTAAGTGGTAATTTCTATTTAATTCATTAGTTAGCAAATCAAGACTGAACGTCGTCGTTTTTTACGTGAATTTACGCCTTCGATTATTTTGGTGTTTATTATTTGTTTATTATACTTTATTTTGACTTTTTAAAACATCTAAATCCAAAAGTCGGATTTCTAAGTAGATTTACGTAAGAAACTTTAGAGTTTTGGTTAATTTGTAGAGTTGTTTCATTGTGGTGGTTACGTAACATGGCTGCGTAAACAACATCGCAAGTAAACAACAATACCGCTAGATTGTAGCTGATATTGAATTGAATTGGCTCCAGTTGAAGTTATCTTAATTACGTAACTGCACTCATATTTAAAACAAATAATTCTCATGTAGAATAAGGGCCTCAAAAGGTTTACCCCCTATTACCCCTTTGCAATCACGTGAGAATACCTTTGATGTAGAGTGAGTGAGTGAGTGAGTGAGAGAGAGAGAGAGAGAGAGAGAGAGAGAGAGAGAGAGAGAGAGAGAGAGAGAGAGAGAGAGAGAGAGAGGGGGGGGTAGATAGACAGACAGACCTGTGTGTGTGTGTGTGTGTGTGTGTGTGTGTGTGTGTGTGTGTGTGTGTGTGTGTGTGTGTGTGTGTGTGTGTGTGTGTGTGTGTGTGTGTGTGTGTGTGTGTGTGTGTGAGGGGGGTAATAGATAGACAGATAGATAGATTAGATAGAGAGAAAGAGAAAGAAAAAGAGAGAGTGTGTATGTGTGAGGGAAATGGATAGATAGAGAGAGAGAGAGATTTTGTTTGTTCAATGTGCATACTGCCTTCCATACAGTTATGTAAACGAATATTTTAACGTTCTCCAAGAAACTGCTTCACCCGGGGACTGTTTTTGTTAGAAGTACACTAAAAGCAATTTAATGCTCGAAAAGTTTCATTCGCCCTCATTTTAGCGGTGTCATCGCCATCTTGGGGGGGGGGTTGCGCCCTGTAGTGCTACTGTACAACGAATACCGTCTACGTTTAAGGAACATAAAAAGTAGTAAATGCAGTTCCAAGGATTTCGGACAGAAAGTTTTGTAATGAGCAAATATTGTCTTAGGTCGTCTTCGAGCGTTACTAATAAATTGTGTTTTATATTGTTAGTTTTTTTTTTTTACTTTAGTCTTTTATTTTCATCATGAGTAGCAGATTTGTATTGTTTATTGTAAAAACACAAACTATCCGTTAAAAACAATGAAAACTATGAATTAAAGAAAACTATGTGCTTATTTATAATGTAATAAGAAAGTGGCTATGCGTTTATTATGTGTTATTAGTAACAATTAATGCGTTCTTATGCGTTATCCGTTTATTAATAACAATTAATTCTCTCCCTCTCTCTCTCTCTCTCGCTCTATTTTCCCCTCTCTCGCTTACACAATTGTCACTATACTTTTTCCGCAGCTCTTTTGTACATAATTATATTCAATATTAACTTTTTTCAAAAACTTACTTAAATTCTGCAGAGAACTTTGAAGAACTGCGTTACTCTTTTTTCTTATTTTGATTTATACTTGTAGTGAATAGTGTAACGCTAAAACTAGTACCGGTAATACAATAGTAGTAATTTTATTTACGACTTCGTAGATTAATAAACATTCCATTTAACACACAAGACGAAAGTAAGAAAAAGAAAATCATTCATCAAATACCAAATGAAAAAGGTTATAATGGAAAAAGTACATAAAATGGAGCAAAAAAGGAAAAGATATATAATCATTTCACTACCGACTCAGAATACAAAGTTTTTTATAGGTAAACACGTAAAAGTTTTACCTTATACCCTGAACCGGTTTTCGCTTTTAAAAAGCTTCTCCAGAGGTTGCCACTGGTAGCACTGTCCGTCTTGTTGTTGACGACGGAATTGATTTTTGAAAGATCGATGTTGTGCGTGTGGGGTGTGATATGTTCGAAACAAATGCGTGTGATTTGAATTGTGTCTGTTCGTTTAGGGTGTCGCTTTTATGTCTTTTCGTGTGTTTGTATATTTCCAATTGTTCTAGAGTGTCTAGTTTTCGGCCTTTTGTGTGTACGTGTAGAAAGTACATGTTATTGTCGATGTTTTTGTATGTGTGGTTTGCTTCAATGAGGTGGTTTGCAAAGGTGGATTCTGTAGTGGAGTGTAGTGCCTTTGTGTGTTCACTGTATCTTTGTTTGAAGCTACGTCCTGTCTGGCCTATGTCGAATTTGTTGCAATCTGAGCAATTTAGTTTGTAAACACCAGGTAGATCGAATTTGTTTTGTGCTTTGTGTGTGTGTTTTGATAGTGTGTGTTCTGTTTTGTTAGTAGTTTTGAATGCGATTCTGTATCCTGGTTTTTTGAATTTGTGGGCTATTTTTTCAGTTTGGTTGTTGATGTATGTTAGTGTTATGAATTTGTTGTTTTCTGTCTTTGTCTGTTGTTTGTTTTGTGTTTTGTGTAGGAGTTTATTGACTATTGTTCTGTCGTATCCGTTGTATTTTTATGTTGACCCATAAAAAACTTTGTGTTCCGAGTCGGTAGTGAAATAATTATATTTAGTTAAGTAACGGACACGTCATGGACAACGAAATCCAAAGAAAAAATATACTGTTTAATAAAAACGTAATATATAATTAAACAATAGATTTTGTAATTCTAATGCAACAAGGATGTCTATAACATACATCAACGTTAATCTAAATAAAATAATAAAATATAAAATCACCAAAGAGTTCACCTAAACAAAAACGGTATATACGAGACATGACCAAAATGCAGTAAAATGTTAGTAAGCAAGACAGGAAATAAACAATTTTTCGCTAATTTGTACATAAGAATGTCTTTCTTAATCAAACAGTATCAAGAGCAATCTAGTATCACACGCTATCAACACGAAATACCATGTACTTGATTATTAAAACGTTAAACGTATAAAATCAATACCAAAAAAATGGTATATAGATACGGTTAGGAAAGCGTTCTATATACAAAAGTCATAAAAACAATAGACTAATCCCCAAACAGGGGGTTACTGGGATAAAAGATTTAAGAACCTCGGGGCTATAATAAATACATCATAATTAAATTTTTTAACTACTTCCCATATACATTATTTGATCTCATATTTTTGAAAAGCAAGTGGTGGTTACACAGGGTTATTCACAATCCACTTGTATTTTTGTGTTTTTTTACCAGATTTGTGTTTGTACTCGGCTAAACACAGGCTTATGGAAATGTAACCGTTCATGACGCTTGTCGTGTCCGTACAACCCGTTTATGAATGAGGTCGAAGTCCATTAAAAAATATTGTTCTCCAGGTAAATCTCCATCACTTGGACCACAGCATATCTTGCCTTCTCAGTTACTTCATGTTCACGCAGTGACAGTGATAAATCAGAAATTAATAGTTGAGGTTTATGTATTTATTCCGGTACAGATAATCTCATAAAAATCAGGTTATAAAATATGTGATATTATAAAACATTCGGCCTACTGCAGGTCTTTCAGTCGATTTTTTATTTTTTATAATAATTTTCACTCTCTTTACTAAAAGTTACCAGAATATTTTTCCCACGTATGCATTTATTCAACGCTGACCTTAGGAATTTACTTCAACTGTTTTCTCTTTTCCATGCATGCCTTACAGAGTCCCGAGTTGATTTTTCAAAATTATTCCTATTCCGAGCCAAATACCTCACTCGTCGTGTGGTCTTCCTCATTTTTTTTACTTATCTCTTTGACATTGTCTTACCGTAGGATTTGAGACTGCCTTCTTGTATAACCACCCTTCTGTTTTCTTTTCCGGATATATTGTTGCGTTTATTCTTACTAGGTAACCGTAGCGTTTTAATTATTTATTTCTGCTTCTTCTGTAAGATAATTCGTTTAAAGTTTTTCTCTCGTCCATCTATTTTTTTATTGCGTTTCTGCTGGCTTTTCCCACAATTATATTTACACATCTTATTTTAGCGACATCAATAGATGGGTCTAGATGGGTTTGTGTCAATGAAGCCCTTGGTGATAGGGAATTACTTATTTTTCCACCCTGTTTCATAATTTTGCTTGAGCTATGCTCAATTTATATTATTTTATATGTAGATTAATGTTTAATGTAATTAATGTAATTGACACTTTGTTGATTGCGGACGATCTATCTGCAATCTGATTGCGCTGGAGTGACCAGCTGTAATATTTGCCTATTTGAGACCGGAACAAAGCATTCTTGGTTTAAACCTTGAGGTTGATGATGATGATGATTAATGTTTACGTTTGAAAACGACACTTATTGAAGCATGATGAAAATTGATTTATTAAAAATTTTAAATTTCCTTATATTTCGCTTATGGAATTTTCGACGACAGCAGTTACCATCGAGAGAGAGCAGAAAACGGCGATGAAAGAAGTATTTTCGAAAATTTAAATTACGTAATTTTATTGTTACAATAAGCAAAAGGTCTAATGAGTAAGGAGATGTATTTTTAGAATATTTTACTCAAAATTGTTGTAATTTTTTAATAACTTCCGTAAGCAATTTCCATAGTACTCCTTTCGCTTACTCGTCACGTTTAGTTCAATGCTAAGGACCAAGCTAGCTTCGGGGTTATGGGAGGGGAAGTATTTTAGGATTCAACGGATAGTTAAACCCAGAGAAAATCTCTCCTTCTTTTTTTATAAGGGATTTTTTCTGTCTTAATACTATCAGCTTCCGACAAGCTTTCACGCCTCTCAACCGTTCTATTACTAGACAGCTTGTTATCCTCATTGTACGTAGATTTATTCAACATCCATCTATTATATTTGTCATTTCACAAATCTTTCTTATATTCTACTTGCGCATATTCTTCCGTCTTGCTTTTCCTACAGTTTTCTGACACTTGTACCCAGTGGCGTATCTAGAATTTGGCTTGCGGGGTCGGTTCGACTTCATACAAAAAAAAACAAAACAGGTCAAGACTGATCAACATTACTATTTTTAAAGCGGCTGAAAACACTCCTCTTAAAGCGAACGGCAATAACAGAATAAAAATACGCGTTATTGAAACATTGTTTACAGGATACTTACTGACTGAACTGATTTCCTATATTTCATATTTCAAACGTATACCCAAATGCTGTGTAATAAAACTTTTTGTATATTTAAAAAAGATTTACTACTGTATTAGCGTACACTGATGAAAAATAATAAAATACTCTACAATTTAAGACCGTAACAAAATTCGTCAATATTTTCGACCCTCTGGGGGGGGGGGGTCCTCCCCTGTAAATACGTCCTTTCAAGCTTTTTTTATTTCAATTTTTATTAGGTTGCTGATTAGTGTAACTATTTTTCTTTCTTTTTTTTTTTAACCTTCAGTGTTGTATTAAGCAAATTTGTTTCTCTGTAATTAGCAGAGGATAAATAATTAATTTAATGTAGACTACGAAGCACTGGCGACTGAAAACACTTAAATTGCCCTTCGTGTAATCCACGTAATCTGGAATATCTATAAAAAACTTAATCGACAGTTCCAATGGTGCAACAAATATCTGCATTCCATCGACGTTCTCAAGGTTTCCCTTGTCGGTCTGGTCTCCGAGATCCAAGGCCGTCTTTAAAACTGCACCCTGTAATAACGGACGTGTAGCAGGGCCGCGCTCTTGTTAATAATGGTAGCGCTAGTATACAGTGCAACTCTGAAGAGGACATTGGATTTTGAAGGCTACAATGTCAAAAAAAAAAAACTGTGGGGCCCCCTCTACACTCTCGTCCCCTCCGCTGAGGTTTGGTCCGGCAGGTCAACCACAGGTAATCTGAAAGTTCACTGTGCGTTCTTCACTTTGTTTACATTTATCGTGGACATGTTTTAGTTCCCTTTAAAACAGACATTCTTTAATAAGATTACGAGAATTGGAATGTACTTTCATTAAATCTCATATTTTGCAAATATGGAACTATAAAAATTGAAAACAAACTAAACAATAGAAAAACAATTAACAATGATAAAAACTGAACTAATTTCATTCGAAAATATGCGCCACGTGGTGACCAGATCTAACTGAGCAACTACTAACGTGGTAACTACTAACTGAGCAAAAAGTGTAAAGAATTCATCCTCAGGTCTCGCGGTCTTCGTCTAGTGCACTAAAAACCCTCTGCGACCGGAGAGACGCACAAGACAAAGCAGAGCATATTTTAAGCAATAAACTGGTGCGGCACTAGTGGCCGGTATTAGTGCCGGTACCGAAAAGTGAGAAAAAAAGGAGAGAAATCGGCAAATCGAGAAGGCTAGTTTGTATTTGTGTATATTAGCTTTCAGCATTGTCTGTACGGTGTGCGAATTGGGAAGTGGCGATGTTCTTACAAGCTAAACAACGAAGGCGAAAACTTCCTGATGAAGAACTACACAAACATCATGATTACAGCAAGAAGTTTTTTACAAAAAATTCTATTTTTTAAGTTTGTACCTTTGATGTGAATTAAGGAAATATTTTGTTACTAGCATACCTTTTCCTTTTTCTTTCTTAACTAACTTATTTAGTTGTAAAGCAATTTAATATGAAATGTTTATGCATTTCTCATTTTTAAAAATATTACTTATAATTAAACAAACTTATAGTGTTTAAGCTTTTGCCAATCTAATTACAGTACTTTATATATTTTTAAGTAGACCAGTGACAAAGGCTTTGAAATTGTAACAGCAGGCCTCCATGTAGTAGTAATGTGCACATCACACTGTAATGTACTTATTGAATATTACATAATTAATTATAATGAATCCATTTGAGTGTTTGTGTTGTTTTTTTTTTGTTAATTTTACTAATGTCTAAAGCATTTGTGTCTATTTTTACAGTTAATTTCACGAGTAAAGAATAAGCATGATCATGGTCAAGTTAAATTCAAATTACATAATTTTCAATATTATATAAAAATTATATATATACATATACACACTGGTTGGTTTAGTGCCGCCTAGTGCAAATTCCTTAAAATATGCTGTGAGACAAAGCGAGGCGAGAGCATCAACTGCACTCTGGTGCTAGGACAATAGCTAGTTGCCTCACCGAGAGTGTAGAGCAGACGCGACAGTAGTGGTGTGTTTGTCCATGGTGGGAGAACTGTTAGCGTCGAAGTAATTTTTGATTGCTGAATGCCTGTTCTGGCACATATCTGCAGGAGATAGTTCTATTCGATATCTAGAGCTAGACTTTTCGTAAGCAAACGGCCACTGTGAGGCATCTCTTCGAAGCGACCGACTCGTCTCCAGCAGGACAGCGCAGTTTTATACTTTTACAATGTAGTGATAGCGAGGCCATGGGGGTACTGCTCGGGTCGACGCAGCGGTGTACCTTCCTGGTACCTTACCATATTCTGGTTCATGTAGCGACGACCTATTTATGCCGAAGCACGCAGGATCCTGGAGTTCTTCAAACGCGCCAGTTCGACTCCCGGCGATACGTTACACGTGATCTGATATTGACACCCTTTCTTGCCTAATTATTGACAATTTCAGTTAGAAAGCCTTTGAGTTCCTTGTTAAAATATTTTAGACATTGCTGTGGCAGTAATAAATAAATTTAATTCACTTGTACCTATAACGTTGTAATTATTGAAAGTAATTTTTACTTCCATGTTCCTTAAGGAAATGGAAGTATGGTGATGGCAAAAAAAATCGAGTTCGAGATTATTGCAGATTCTGATTGTACTACACTCAAAACATGAAAAAAGTCCTTTTCCGAAAAGTGTACCGGAAACATTTTTTGTTGTAACAAGAGCAAAGTACTTAATTTTGATAAATAAAGTATCCTGATAAGAAGATCTTAATAATCCACTGTAGAAACGTAGATGAAATATCTTTAAATGAAGAGGCTAGTTGAACGGGGTGGGGGTAATTTTTTATAAATGAAAATTATAGTTGAAGGGGGAGGGGATAATTTTTATATGTGTATTACGTTATCGGCAACAAAGTAATAATCTCTTGTTAAAATTCCTTCCCGGGCTGTTTGCCCATAGTCCAATGTTTTCTGCAAAACCAGACATTTCTGCAGTGTCGTCGACTGCCATCATCAGTGAAAATCGAGTGCGATAACGTGTGGGAAAGCTGAAGCAATAACTGGAAAGAAGTAGTTTCTATGGAAACATTTCCTTTTCGTAATTGATTTTAAATATAAATCTTAGAACATGGAAGTCATGTATGATTCTCCATACCGATTTTTTTCATTTAATAAATTTAAAATATCAAGTATGAAATTTCGATTTTATTTCGCTTAAGAGATAATTACTAATTAGTACTGTTACGACATCACAGAACAATCTACGTGTTTCTCGAACGATCCAGTGGAATCCGGCTATAATGCTGTGGCGTACGTAATTTCAACATGCATTCGCGAGACTTTTCTAGACGCCGCCAGCCTCGCGGACTGTGTCAAGGCCGCAATTAATTACGTCGTAGTGTAGAGATAACGCGCAGTATGGAATAATCTGGTTTTTCGGCGGGGTATAAATACAAGTACCCAGCGACGCTCAGTCAGTTATAGTTGCGATATATTACAGTTTGAGTTGCCAGTTATTGTCGGCGATTACTTTGTGCGTTCAAGTGTTATTAGTGAAGTGTTGTGTTTTATAATCGGACGGGACAATTGTAATACAATTGTTTTTTATATTAGTTGACATTTTATTGCGTGTGAACAAGTTTTATTTGATTTGTTGTAATAGACTGTCTTGTTAATTACGAACTGTTTAACTGTGATAATTAAAGCTGGTGATTAGTGACTTAATTGGTGTCTTGTACTTTTTTTACTTCCATATTCCTTAAGGAATGGAAGTATGGTGATGGCAAAAAAAATCGTGTTCGAGATTATTGCAGATTCTGATTCTACTACACTCAAAACATGAAAAAAAGTCGTTTTCCGAAAAGTGTCTGTGTGTCTGTCTGTCTGTCTGTCTGTCTGTCTGTCTGTCTATGTGTCTGTCTGTAGATTTTTTTTCTATGGCAAACGATAACTGCCGCAAATTCAAACAGAATCAAATAATTTTTTGCATACAGCCCGGTTTTGCAGAGTTCTCGCGACCTATTGTTTTTGGTGAAGATCGGTTGAGGGAAAGGGGTAGTTTACCGGCAACGGTTTTTTTTTAGCAAGGGTAATTTTGTTTGTTTGGCAAACGATAACAGCCGCAAATTCAAACAGAATCAAATAATGTTTCGCATACAGCCCTGAATTGTAGAGTTCTCAAGACCTATTGTTTTTGGTGAAGATCGGTTAAGGGAAAGGGGTAGTTTACCTGTAACGTTTTATGTTTTAACAAGGGTATTTCCTATGGCAAACGATAACAGCCGCAAATTCAAACAGAATGAAAAGATTATTTGCATACAGCCCTAAATTGTAGAGTTCTCAATACCTTTTGTTTTTGGTGAAGATCGGTTAAGGGAAAGGGGTAGTTTACCTACAACGTTTTTTTAACAAGGGTATTTTCTATGGCAAACGATAACAGCCGCAAATTCAAACAGAATCAAATAATTTTCTGCATACAGCCCTGATTTGTAGAGTACTCAAGACCTATTGTTTTTGGTGAAGATCGGTTGAGGGGAAGGGGTAGTTTACCAGCAACGTTTTTTATCATGCGTATTTTCTATGGCAAACGACAACTGCCGCAAATTCAAACAGAATCAAATAATTTTTTGCATACAGCCCTGATTTGTAGAGTACTCGCGACCTATTGTTTTTGGTGAAGATCGGTTGAGGTGAAGGGGTAGTTTACCTGCAACGGTTTTTTTATCAAGGGAAATTTTTTTTTTTGGCAAACGATAACAGCCGCAAATTCAAACAGAATCAAATAATGTTTCGCATACAGCCCTGAATTGTAGATTTCTCAAGACCTATTGTTTTTGGTGAAGATCGGTTGAGGGAAAGGGGTAGTTTACCTGCAACGTTTTCTTAACAAGGGTATTTTCTATGGCAAACGATAACAGCCGCAAATTCAAACAGAATCAAATAATGTTTTGCATACAGTCCTGATTTGTAGAGTACTCAAGACCTGTTGTTTTTGGTGAAGATCGGTTAAGGGGAAGGGGTAGTTTACCTGCAACGTTTTTTTATCAAGCGTATTTTCTATGGCAAACGATAACAGCCGCAAATTCAAACAGAATCAAATAATTTTTTGCATACGTCCCTGAATTGTAGAGGTCTCAATGACTTTCGATTTTGGTGAAGATCGGTTAAGGGGAAGGGGTAGTTTACCTGCAACCTTATACGTTTTAACAAGAGTAAAGTACTTGCAAATTTATTTAAACTTTTTGAAACAATGGTAATTGTTAAAAATAAAATAATTTTGTTGCCAGGCAATAAAATTAAAATTTTTTCATTTTAATGTACATCATGTATAAGAGAAAATATATCGCGCTTGGCAGGCGATATTAAGATTTAAATATAAATCTTAGAATATGGAAGTCATGTATGGTTCTCCATACCGATATTTTCACTGTACCATACGACTATCGTATCGTATCTGTTTAGTAGGGCGTCGTAATAGTACGTACTAAATACTTGTTAAATAAAGATTTGTTGAATCTTATAAAGTTGGCGAATCCTAGTCAATAACAACGCGACATTTACACTGGAATACACGAAACATCCTTCGCCCGTTCGTCACTCCACGCGAATGGTTTCTCTCTGGCGGTGGTATGATATGAGCTGTAGTACGGCTGGGTGGTGCAAGATGCCATGGGTGTAATGCTTGAAGGAAGATGATAGCGATAAAAAATGTAGTTTTTGGTCTAAATGTAGTAACAACTGACAGTATCACTAAATAGATAAAAATACTGTCTTTTATATTTTAGACGTGTTTACACCTATATAAACAAGGATTAGAATAGAACGCTTTTGAATGGGTGCAGAGGTGTTAGATGACGGATAGGCTGTATAAATAAAAGCCAAAGACGTTTCGCTTAAGCTTTTTTTCAGTGTTGCTAAAGAAACTATAGCTTTCAAGAACGTCATTCAGGGGAAGGCGACTTCAAGAATGACAAATGATCCTTGGTTTAAATGGAAATAGAAGAAGAAAACCCACACAAAATGGAACAAAAGAGTAACGAAAATATTTGAAAGCAACAAGGAGAATAAGAACGTAGAGAAACATCTTTGAAGTTTGGCATACGGAAGACATGTAAATCTGGGCCTGCTAAGCGTTAACTAGTACTTGCGTCATCAGCCGGTGGGGGTAGTTTCAGGCAATTTAGGCGGCGTTGTAACCACATTGCCCTATTTAGTACTACGTTGCCTAACTAACGTATGGTGATCGTAAGTCTTGTCAGGGGTGTAAGAAGGGTGACATTGATTTAAACTTACAAAATTATCATCACCATCATCATCTTCTTCAGCAAGGATTAAACCAAAAATGGTTTGCTCTGGTCCCAAGCAGATAGACTAGAGCTGGTCACCCCAACGCTTCCTCGGACGCCGTCCTTTCGACTTATAATTCCGTAGTTGTTTGGGGGATGCGGCAGTCATCATTCGGTTAAGACGTGCCAACCACTTTAGCCGATATTGGGCAGTCCTATTAACTAGACTCACAACATTCACTTCCTGCCGTATTCAGTTTCTTTTGCGATCTTGAAGGGTGTATCCTGCCGCGTGCCTTACAACTGTCATTTCGGCGCTTGAACACGACTGACCTGGACTGGATTTCGTTAAAGTCCAATTCTCAGACCCACAGAGGGGCATAACCTTGTATAACTTTAAGCGTGTTTCTTTACTGGTTGATTTTGGAGTTCTCCTGATGGCGCCACACATATGGTTGAACTTGTTCAGCTTCTTCACGACATCTGTGTTTATAATGTAAGACACGTTGTAGCTCAGACATTTAGAATCACTGACCTGCCTCACAGCTGTGCCGTCTACAACAATTTTAGCTCGTATGCGATCAGTTCCATGAAAAGCCGTCACCTTGGTCTTCAATATGAAGATCTGTAATCCGCAATCCTTGCAGATTCGATTCAACGAGTGTACAGTCGTCTGCAATCCGCTTTCCGAGTTCGACAGGATTGAAATTACAAAATGAAATTATATATACGATAGGTTATTAAGAAACACTTTAACATACGCTGCGTGAGTATGGATAGCAAGGAGAACCAACGTAAAGTTCATGCAGCAGTAATGGACACTGTTGACAGTGATGTGTATTAATTAGAAGAGATAAAATAGCGAATGAAGAAATTAGGAGAAGGTTGTCAATTGTAACTGATTTTATTAAATAAACGAAAGAGGTACATGACACCGAACTATTCACGAACATAAGGATGAATCTCCGATAGGCAGGAGACAGAAACAGCGCCCGAGAAGGTCACGGAAGATTCCACGGATAAATCACGGTGTTGAGAACGGCGTGCTTTTGTGCAGGGTGATGATGTGAAGTTGCATGAAGGTATCTATCGGTGTGGGTAGGTTTCCTGTACACTCGATGACGTAGAGATCCGTCCGGTTTTCGTATTGAGTTTAGATTGTGTAAAAAAGCCTGTAGTTCTTCGTGACCGTGAGGCCAGATAACAAAGGTGGCGTCCAGATATCGGTAAAAGTGTGTGGGGTTTAGTCTTGCTGAATCAAACGCACGTCTTTCAAACTCCTCCAAGTAAATATTGGCTACAACTGGTGACAACGGCGATCCCATAGCTGTAGAACAAACGCAATTGTAGAAGAAATTGCGTTAACCTATAAATGTATGGTACATTGATACAGAACATTCTAGTGTATTCTATAAACAGTGTCATTTTTTTCGTATCTAAAGATCACATGCCAATTTCAATTCTTTACTCTTTGTTCTTTTATTTTTTTCCAATATTCTTTCATTTACTCACTGTGTCTCTTCTTCCTGTCTTCAGTCCACTTTGAACCTGCGTTTTTCTCTCTCCTACCCTGGACTCTCCTATTTTTAACACTTTTGGCCGAAAAACTTCTTTTTCAATTGCTTTTTCTCCGTGTATATTACTTTTTTTCTAAATCCTTTTGGACTTCTTTAATCCAACTTGATGTTGACTTCTTCCCCCAGAGATATTTGAAGACCTGCTTTGTTAATCTTTTGTCGTCCATTCTATATAAATGTCCAAAAAATAATAGTCTTCTTTTTCTCATTGTTTCTGTTATATTTTCTATACTTTGATATATTTCATCATTATTTCTTAATTTCCAACCTTCTGAAGTTTTTCGTGGGCCTAATTATTTTCCTAATAATTCGACTTTTCAATATTCCTAGTTTGTTTAAATTATAATTCAATGCTAGACATTCACTTGCATATAGGCATTCTGGCTTCACTACTGTACTGTAATGCCTTATTTTCGCATTTTTAGATATACACTTTTTATTGTAAATATCTTTAGTTATACCATATGCCCTTTCCATCTTATGAATCCTTTCGTCTGTAGCAGATTTTTCCAAGCCATTCTCTTGAATTATCTCTCCTAGATACTTAAATTTTCGAACCCTTTTTCTTTCGACAAATATCTGTTACCAGGAATTTTGGCGCGTTTTTAATGTTTGTGAAAATTTGTTTTTTTTTTCTGCAGAAATTCTTAAGCCTGTTCTACTGGTTATGTCCTCTAAAAAATTAACTTGTGTTACTGCAGATGTCAGATGTTCAGAAAGTATACCAAAGTCATCTGCGAATGCCAAATAGTTTATTTCATTACGTTTGTTTCTTCTTCCCAACATGATTGGTGACATTTTGCATTCCTTTAATTTTTCATTCCATATTCTCACTACTTTCTCCAGGACACAGTTAAAAAGGATTGGGGATAAACCATCACCCTGTCTTACACCTGTATTTATTTTGAATGGTTGAGATATTTCTCACAAACAGTGTCTTTATAAATAGTATTCATCAATATACATACGTTATACACCAGTTGATAATGTAAATACACGTGAGTAACATAACCTACGTAATTACCCTAGGTATTATCCTAAATCCTATAGTTTTAATAATAGGTTATTATTATAACCTATCGCAATATCATATTACTTTGCATGTGGGTTGGGGGTTCTCTAGTGTACAACATAATGCGCTTTGTAAAATTTATTCTTTCTCAGGTGACGTAAGTTGATTCTAAAATAAGTTTTAAATAAAAACAAATTTTCACGTTCTAATACACTTTCGTAGCAGTGAAAAAATGGCACGTGCAGACACGCGCAAACACAATAGTATACGTTTTTATAGAGTAGAATCAAAGTGTTTACACCGCTTTGATAAATAAACAAAACAAAAAATAAACACTTTACGATTTTAAGAAGAAACTGGTTTGATAAAATCGGGCAAACGTTTAGAATCCACGCGACACAAGTCGACCTGGTATCTGACTCGGTAGGGCAAGGTTACTCAAACCACCAGCGCCTGGTTACATAACTTCTCGCATCACGCTTCACACCATTTATGTTGCAAAGTAGTATTTGTATTTACTTGTTGTGAAAAAGGTGTCATAGTCACTATTTTCTTTTTTCTTTTTTTTTTTGTCTGAATACCTTCGTGTGGTCTTGAAGTGTCGCGCACGACGGTAGTAACCTAAACTTTATTGACCTAATACACGGTAGTGACCTAAACTTTATTGACCTAATACACGGTAGTGACCTAAACTTTATTGACCTAATACACGGTAGTGACCTAAACTTTATTGACCTAATACACGGTAGTGACCTAAACTTTATTGACCTAATACACGGTAGTGACCTAAACTTTATTGACCTAATACACGGTAGTAATCTAAACTTTATTGACATAATACACGGTAGTGACCTAAACTTTATTGACCTAATACACGGTAGTAATCTAAACTTTATTGACATAATACACGGTAGTGACCTAAGCACCATTGACTAATACAGGCAAGTTTAGATATACATAGTAGACGTCTCAGGTCATGAAGTTATATAAAAATAAGAAATTCATCATCATCTTCACGGATTAAACCAAGGATGGTTTGTTCCCGTCTCAAATAGGCAAAGATTAGAGCTGGTCACTCCAGCGCTTCCTCGGACGTCCCACACCTCTCCGTCCCCTCGGCTTATAGTCCCAGAGTTGTTTGGGGCTGCGACAGTCATCCATTCGGCAAAGATGTTCCCACCAATCCAGCCGATACTGGGCGATCCTGTCGAGTATACTCATAATATTCAGTTCCTGCCGTATGTCTGTGTTTCTTCTATGATCGTGGAGAGTATACCCTGCCACGTGCCTGAGAAATCTCATTTCAGCCGCTGTGGATGCGACTGGCCTGGCCTTTCGTTAAAGTCCAATTCTCAGACTCATAAAGAAGTGTGGGAAGAGCTATCGCCTTGTAGAATTTTACGCGTGTTCCTCTACTTGCTGACATAAGGGTTCGCCTAATGGTCCAGCACATACGGTTGAACTTATGCAACCTATTCACAACATCGCTGCTGGCATTACAAGACACACTGTAGCTCAGGTATTCAAAACTGCTAACTTGTTCCAGGACAGTACCATCTATAACAGTTTTTGCCCGTACGGCATCAGTTCCACGAAAAGCCATCATGTAAAATGTTCCATGTAAATTATACAGACCTAGCGATGTTAAAATAGAAGTCCTTTTGTTGCAGTCACAGTGGTACTTTTAATCAGGGAGTTTTTTTAAAACACGCACACGCGCGCGCGCGCGCGGGCTCAAAATTATACGTACATAATAAATCGTAAATAGAGTATGTATATTTGTGTGTTGGCACCGTATCTTAACAGCATGAAAACGATATATTAACCGGTTCAGCTTCATTTCACGTAGCAGAGATTACTGAGCGTATAATAAATAAACAACAATAATAATCAGCTGATGTAAACAAGAGGAGACGTCTATCATATCCGTGCGGCCGCTTGCGGTTACGTCAAACTTCATTAGTTTTTGTCGTTAAGTACTTGGAACGAGATCAGTGATGCTTGTCTATCGCGCGGTACAAAGGCTTCTGCGTCCTAATACGTCCAGTCGTTATACTGGCGCCGCTACTGTCCAGTCGTTACACTTTCGGTCATAACCGTTGTGGTGTAACCACCAACGACAGTGGCGTATCACCTTCATACAGAAGAAAAAATAAGTTAAGACTAAACAACTAATTAATCGCTACCTTTAAAGAGGCTGAAAAACGCTTCATAACATCAGTCCCATTTAAGAAAACGGTAATAAAAATACGCGTTGCTGAAACTTTGTTAAAAGATGCTTATTGACTTAATTGATTTTCCTATATTTCATATTTCAAACCTATACTCTTTCCATACTATTTCATATTTCAATAAATCTGTTAGTATATTTAAAAAATAGCTACTAACTTACTATATTCGAATACACAGCTGGAAAAAATAAAACAGCCTAAAAATTAAGAGATTAACAAAATTCGTCAACTTTTTCGCCCTCTTGGGGCGGTCCGGTCCTGTTCGTCTCCCCCCCCCCCGTAAATAAACCCCTGGCCAACGAGGCCATACGTATGGTGGTATACGACTCCGTTTTCTGTACAGATTCAGTGCTCAGGTTTCTGCGTTCTGAATTTCTACAGTTTCTGACTGAATTGATACCATCGTTTCATTGCACACACCACTATTATCATCGTCATCGTCATCTTCATCATCATCCACTTTTCAGGCACGAATCCTAACGCCCGTTGCACCTTCATTACATGAAGTCTTGGCTGAAGGCAAAAATGCGGTCTGTACAACTACGGGTTTTGAAGGGATTAAAGTTCTACGTCTGGGTTTTTAAGATCTTCTTCTTATGTGTCCAAACCTAAGATTGGTTAGCAGCAGTTTTTCATTGTGATGAATCTTGTGCTTTCCTTTTCATTTCCTCGTAAGTGTCACAATTTACATCATCCATAATTTGCTTTATATACTGCAACCTTGGATTTCCCTTATCTTATATCCTTTACCTTCAATTCATCACCATGGAAGTGTATACCTTCATGCCGCAGTGTAGCCTATGTCCAATAAATTCTACCCTTCTAATTATTCTTTTCAACAAAGAACTCTCATTGCCTATTCTGTTCAGCACCTCAACAGCTAAACAAAACTATTACTAAGCGTGATGCTTGTTTTTGTCAATATCGGAATCCTCCATGATTATCGGAGTCTAATTAACAGACTGAGGTGAATAAATCCCTTCGAGGTTTCCGATTGAAAGGTTCCACGCAGTCACGCTAAGAATTACACAATCATTTTTATATTAGCAGGGGCGTAGAGGAGTATGTGAAGAGGGGAACAGAACGGGCCCTGCCCCTGAAAATTTAAACGCATAAAATAAACAAGGTGTGAATACAGAATTAAAAATACATTAACTATAAAAACATAATTTAAAATGTTGAACTATGTCCGCTCAAAGATATCTCAGATAAAAATTATTATTATAAATTTTTATTGTCCTTTATTCAATTTCTCGTTCTTGTGAGAACACTGAACACTGTTTTTTCTGATTCCTCTCTAACACACACACACACACACACACACACACACACACACACACACACACACACACACACACACACACACACACACACACACACACACACACATTAATTTTTCCTCGGCTGATGAGGTCAGATATTCATAAGGCAGAGTGGGCCCAGAGTCGCAGGACAGTTGAAAGAGATACATCGTAAGATGGATACCAACCGACGAGTGTCCCCCAGACGAACTGCTCTATTATAATAATGTGTATGGCAAGGAAAACAGACCAGCGCAACGGGACTTCTTTTGTTCTTAACAGGATTCGTATAAAAGCCTAAACACATTCGATAAGTACGGATTGTGTAATCAGTGCTGAAGTTAACGCTTACGGCAAGGTTGCCTTCGACATGGTTTAATAACGTTAATTCTATATATTTTATATAGCAGTAATAATAAACTTAAATACGAAAACAAGGGTCGTTCTTGCTTTGATGACATATTTTCTTTGACAATATCGATTAAGAAAAGAAGGGAATTTAATCTGAAGACACGCCTTACCTTCACTGATTATGAAGAAGAGTTTGGTAGAGTTAGGCCTAACAGTCAATTCTACGAGACATTATGTGTTCAACAAGTTTGTTCGAATTATAGCATGACAATTTTTGTGCATAGGACTAAAGTATTTACTCCTCTGCCGAACTAAAATTGTATTAGATAATAAGAGGGTAGAGCAAGTGTCATCTTTCCGCTATCTTGGTTGTGACATCATTTATGATGTATATCGTGATGTTGGTCTTAATATCGGCCCAAGTTTCAGTCAACGTGTGAAACAATTTGTCAAGCATTATCAAGTAAAACTAGGAAAGAGAATCGACTTTCCACTGTCGGTCCCAAGCCCGGATAAAGGGGGAAGGTTGGTGGACAGTGTTAGCCACCTATCCACTGGGAAAATATCGATGTCTCAAAGAAGCAACAGGCAGCCTCGGAATTGGACAGATGATACGGTAAAGGCAAGAGATAGCCAACCAGACACCAAGAGGAGCATTGGTCGGCCAAGGAAGAGATGGAGTGACAGCATGTAGAACCGTTGTTATAGTACAGGAGAGAGTCCTAACAAAGGAAGTTACCGAAGAAGAGAAGAATCGACTACAATTTTATAAGGCAATGGCTGTACTCGTATTGTATGGTCCTGAAACTTGAGTTGCGATGAAGAAACGTTTGAGCAGGATACACGTGTAGCTTAAATCACGGAAGGTGCCGAAGTTCCGGGTAACGTTTACAACTACCCTTAAACGGTTGTAAGAGACACAGAAAGCCCAATAAAACATTGATCGTAAAGATATTTTGTGAAATCGGAACATACCACAAACCCCACAAATCGCAGACTAATGTTAATCCCAGAACTGCAAATGGAAAGTAAAATGAAGAAGGATATTAATCAGAATTGTAATCAAGAAGAGAAAATTCACCAGGCAATTAGACAAGTTTATATTATAATATAAACAATACTTATATAATCAGAGAATAGTTGATACATACAGTAAATGAACGCAAGGAGTTTTGTGCTGGCGTTAAGAGCACAATGGTGAGGAAGTGGAATTGTAAGCAACGGTTGCGGATTTTGGATACTGCAGTGGAACCTGATGGGAATTTAAACAGAATGTTGGAATGTACGAAGGTCGTGTTAAAAGAAAATATGAAATTAATAACGTGGAAAAAGAGGTGTGTTTTATAAAAATTTAGGATCACAAAAATGCTAGACGAGACAGTTACTCTTACGGAGCAGTCAACTAAGGCCCGAAACAAAAGTCAACATTTATTAGTGGAAAGTATTGTAACGTATGGGGTGAGGTATGGGAGACTACAGAACATATGAGGAAAAGAGAAAAGAGGCATGGAAATGGAAGAAGGTGCTGTAGACTTATATTGCTGGATAGGGTAAAACATGAAGAAATAAGGGAAAGAATGAATATATGTACCAATACAAACGATACAATTGTTGCTAAGAGATTAAGATGGTACGGGCATGGGTAATGACAGATGGCCAAAGAAATTCTAGAATGGACCTGTCGTGAAAGAAGGAAAAGAGGGAGGCCGCGACAGATAAGGAATGCAATGGCATAGAGAAGTCTGAAGCAAGATGACTGGAAAAACCGTAAGGTTTGGAAGCTAGGATGTAAAAAAGGACTTTAAATATTGTTCGAAAATCGCAAACACTTATGGAACCCCAGAAAGAAAATAGTTGGTACGTTTGAATGGTGTAAATTATAAGCGTATATTATAAGGGAAAAATAAGTTTGCTTGTTACAAAAAACCTATTCCTACAGGAATAAGTGTTACAACGATTTCCCACAGAATTTGTTGTACAGTAATTGAACCAATTGCATAGGTTACATACTGATAGTAATTGATATTACCAATAGTAATAGAAACACACATATAGCTTACTATCTGATGACTGCAGAGAAAGACACAGACTGGAATAGACTACATGAAGAACTCTGCTTTAGGTGTGGGAAATGGAGAACATACAGGATTAAAGGGACGGGAAGATGATGAAGCATTGTGGAAGGTCGCGTTAAACCCGTCGAGACACTAAATTCACAAAGTACTAGTAGTAGACTTTAATAATGATGAATTCTACCTGATTTTACAATGCCTGTACTGTAGTTATGCTCGCTCGTACGATAACAACAGTGATTCATCAAGACATCATAGGCTGTTTCCACACTGGAGCTAGTGTGTAGTCCCAACGTTACGTAAGTCTCCGTGGGTAGCTAACTTTGACAGTGTTGATCAGTTCTTTATGTTTGATAATCACTGGATCAAACTCCAAAGGCTGAATACTTGTACATTATTTGAGTGTAATAAAAACTTTCCTCAATGTGATTCACATTTAATGTTCTTGATAAGAAAAATTTACATGCATTGCACAAATGCAATGCACAGAGAAGGGCTTTGGAAATGCTTCAATAAATCTAAAAAATATTACAACATGACAAATTTGTTGTTTATTTATTTAAATTTGTGGAGCCCCACGATTTTAGAGCGCAAATTACAACAATACAAATACATCGATTCTAGTTAATTTAACTTGTGTAGCCTCATGCTTTTGGGAGACAATTATTTATACAACGCAAGTTAACCAATTTAAATGCATTTACATATTGTGTATTGAATTCACGGGTGTAATAGTAATAAAAAGATGATACGTTATTTACGTTTAAAATCGTTCCATTATTTATTTATTTAAACAACATCTCTCATATCGGATATTAAACAATAACTCATTATTAAATCGTTTGTACGAAGTTTTCGTACATAACTTATTGCTAACAAATTACATACATAAGTTATATACAACTCTTATTATCTAATTGTAATTACTTTAAAATGTTTATTTTGCTCTCGACTTACTCATGGTGTGTTCATATTTTTGCAATTGCTGATTCATTAGCTTCAAAAAATGAATTTACTTCTATTCAAACTTCTTTTATATTACTTTGTTTTACTTTCTACTGCATATGCATTTTTTTTCTCTTTATCATCAAAGACTTTACTAATTACGTTAATTCAAAAATTACTTATTTCTCTTATCATTTACGTTACCAATTACTAAATTTGATACAAGAAATATTATTCTAATTTTTACTGCTTTTACATTTATTTATTTTAAATTGGTTGAATGTCTTCCATTCAAGCTTTAATTAGTGTCTTTGAACTGTCTGTAATTAAATGTTTTTTTATCACCTCGTTTGACGTGGTTATTCATCTGTACGTCCTCCGTGTCCTTCGGGTCGTGTCCTCTGGTCGTGTCCTCCGTGTGTGCTGATTAATATTCGTCTCGTCTCACGTCATATGCTGCCGGTGTGTCCATAGACCTCATCGTATGTATTTTGCAGCTCTGGCTGTATAGTTAGTTGATCCGGTGACTCTTACGATAATTGTGAATTTGTGTCGTCGACTGACAATAGCCTCCTGCGGCAATGGTTGAATCGAGAAGAAGAAACTTTATTAGCGCGACCTGGTATTTATAGTCAGGTCGTGCAAAAATTCCTGTCTGAACACTTTTCAACTTGTCAGATTCTGTCGAGGCGTTACTACCCCCACTCTGGTTCAATTCACTATTTTCGCTTATTTTCGCGAATTACGAAGTTTGTTTCACCTCACTCGATGCTCAATCGATCACTAATTTTTATGTGATTACTATACGTAAATTTCACTTCTTTATGGTATTCACAAAAAGAGTTATTCATTTTTTATGTATAGTAATTGCACTTTTCGTCACCTCTGTATGGTTTTTTTAACATTTTATTTATCTATAATTTCTACACACTTTGGTGTCTTTTGTTTTATCCTATCGTACATAGTTTTCTTATAATTAACAATAAACATATAACTATTCTACTTGAAAAGGGTTGGTTACATTTCAGGAACGGACAGGTTTCACACACCCTAACAAAATACGCGCGTACACAACGCTAGCGACAGGTGTGTCAAAACTGCATGTCCATGCATGAATTCTGTACTCCCTATTTTTACTACGATTCGGCTTATGCAATGTGAATCATGTTTATTAATTCAAATTTATTCATTTTTATTATTTATTTTGGCAATGCACAGTATCATTACTGTTTGTACTGTTGCAATATATATATTTATTTTTCTTCATTTACCAATGTACAGATTACAAGTTAAGTGTAGTCGCATTCATAACTGCGCACGGAGAGAAGCTCGCTGTTCTTCTTGAGATTCATCGATTTCACTTGGAAGTATAATCATCGGACGATGCGTAGTGACACGTTATTGACAACAAAGAAGTAGTTTCTATGGAAACTCACCGGTTCCCATTTTCGATCACGCACCAGCGATCGTCCGCAAATGTGTGAAACGTCCTTATAAACATTTTCAATGTTAAAAATGTTTGTAACTAGGTAGATATGCTCGTATTTATTTAAATCCATAAATAACTAATTTACTAAATAAATATTAAATAAACACTATACTTGTGTAAATAAATAAAATTTTGCTTTGTAACTGTTGCTTGCGTATACAAAGAGTTATAGATTTGTAGAGTTGTAGATTTTTATTTTTCCAGTAATCTAAATCCGGGGGCTGGTAGGTGGTCGAATTTGATCTTTTCCCACATTGTTTCAGTTATTGCCGTCTCTACACACATATTTTATCAATCCTTTGGACATATTTGTCTATACTTTTGTCCTGTTCTTTATGTAGCCTATATGTTCGTTTGTTTCTCTCTGCTTTAACAGTCTGTAACGCCTGCTTTCATACAGACATTGATTGTATATAGTGTACTAACGACTTGCGAAACTCGTCATTTCGTCTCGCACAATTTCTTATTTTCTTCCATCCACTGTAGAGAAATAATTAAATAAGTACTAATTTAATAATTTAAAACCCATACATAATCTTCGAATTCTATTAAACGTTATCCAAATTGGTTAATTTTTTTTAAGATTTACTTTATTTTTTCAATCTGTTACAAGAATGCTTGGTAACATTAAGCAAACCTTACGAGTGAGAAAAGAAAACACAATACATGTCAAGTGGACGGTGCTCTAATGAGCACTTCTTCCTTACTCAAATGTAAAACAAAGTGAAAAAGGTCTGTTTGGACCGGCCGTTTGTCTGAGGCGTTTTATTCGTCTTGTGTATCCTGCGCCAACCAACACTTTTCTTGCCAGCTCGTCAGGATGCGCTTTCAGTCTCCTTCTGTATCTAGTGTAGTGGTGTTTAGTTTCTTGACGTACAAAAGGCATGTTGAGGTCCTTCTGTATGACGTGATTTGACACGTACCGCGGGGCAATGACCACTGTCATGAGTAACATGTTCTGGAAACGCTACAGGCTACAGGATTTCTATGTTTGTGTCATTAGATGTTCCCCACAGCTAAATGGCGTATGTTCAGATCGGTTTCAAAATAGTTTGATAGAAAAGGAGTTTATTCCCTAAGGACATCTGTGACCTACGTCCGCGCAACCAGCTGTTTATTTACTTGTTACTACAGTATGTGTTTTCATCACATAAGACGTCCGTCCAGATGCATGCCGAAATATTTAACGTCTTCCGTCTGTGGCAACTGAGACTTGATTAACGTCATATGCGGACAGATGTTTCGTCTAAAGCTAAATATTACACGAGACGATTTGGATTCATTTGCCTTTATTCTCCATCTTTTTAACCGAGTTTGGATTTCGTTTAGCCTATGTTGTTTTGTTAGTTTTCCGAAGCAGTAGCAGGATCCTTATGTGAGGCCAGTATAGTTGTGTCATCTGGGAATTTTAGTTGATCTGGATGTTGATATGTCCGCAGCGTATAGAGAATCATCTGTTTTAATCGAAAATGTGCTGGGGCCCAGACTGACAGGACTTGCAATAAAACACTCATTTAACAGTAACAAAATTTTTTATTAGCGTTTTCCTATCACAACATTCACTATCTCATTATCATGACATATTTGTTACATGTTGAGTTCAACAATTGAATGCTTTTGTATTTCGAGAGCAGTACTTAGTTTTTGTTCCATCAACAAATATAATTATTCTCGATCTGTATTAATCGCAATCAAGCAGTATAACAATTAGATCTTTTGCACAGCTATCAATATGAATTACAAATATAGTTAGTTATATACTATATATATATATATATATATATATATATATATATATATATATTCACAGGACCTGTCCTGACAATTATTTGTTTTAATCATGGTGAACATAAAGATTCTGTTTATGAATGCTTTCTTTATGCTGGGAAAATGAATTCATATTTTCATCTATGGCGGTACCTGTCTTTAGTTTTATCAAGAATTATATATGTTCAACGTGCATTCATGACAATTACAATACTATTAATAATGAAAATTAATTAAACGATATAACCACTGGATGCTTTAGCACACAGTTCATAATAGTAATACCATTCACAAATATGCACCCATAAAACATGGACTAACCATTTTAATCATTATAAATTAAAAAAAAAAAACAATGTTATAAGTTTATGTATGTCCTTTTGCTTTGAACACCGTTGGTAGAGTGTAGTTGTCTAGGTTAAATAAACGGAATGTTCCCACCTGCACTTCTGAAGCATTGATGCTACCCGTTAGGTCCTGACAATTAGTGTGGTAAGGGTGATGTGGAGTTTAGAGCCTACTGCTAATCTTCGGGACAGCTGTTCTTGGTAGTCCTGGAAGATCTCTCAGTCCGACGGCGATGGGGGAGCGTTTTAGAGCACATCTCAGCCGATGATAACTGATGTCGTTGTTACCATGTCTTCATCCCTCCCTCCCGGCTGGTCGGGAACCCTGAGGCACTTATAATTTTCACCAAGTCATAGTGAGTTGAGAAGAAAGGACTCTAGTTACCACCGCCGTCAGACCTCGAGATGCACAGTCGGAATTCTTATAAAGAAATGAGACCGATTGCAAGTCGATTGTAAAGAAGCTTGTAGCGGAACGTAAACTTTGATCGAACAGCTGATGCCGCCAGCTGAATTGCGTCGACGTTGCGCGCGCCACGGTGTCGGCGATCCAGTCAGCCGTGCCTCACCCGAAGGCCGCAGCCTCGGCGCGATCTTTCAAACATGCCGGGAATTCAAATCCCGGCAGAAAACTGTAGCCCATATGAGTTGACTATTGGAAACTGGTTTTGTCCTAAGGCTTCGAATAAGTGTGAATCCAATAATTGCCGGATTCAGACATAAAGACGTCTGCTTAATATTTCGATTAAACCATTTTCAGAATTTTGGTAGCCTAATAAAAAAAGTGTTTAAATTCGTGGTCGTCAAACAGAAAACTTCTTATACACTGATGATATTCGAGTAGCTACGAAAAACAAATTCGCAACAGAAATCAGTTTAATTATTCAAATTGATATCCGGGCTGTAAGTCCTTGGCCTGCTCTAACTACCATGCTGATGGATGTTATCCGGGCTGTAAGTCCTTGGCCTGCTCTAACTACCATGCTGATGGATGTTATAAACAGACGTTTCGGTCTCATCTCTGGAAGCCATCTTCAATGGCAAGGCTTCTTTGCCACAGTACTGTGGTTTTACTGACGAACACCATGTCAGTCGTTTCAAAATCGTTTCACTGAAGATAGCCTCCAGAGGTGAGGCCAAAACGTCTGATTATAACATCCATCAGCATGGTAGTTAGAGCAGGCCAAGGACTTACAGCCCGGATAACATCCATCAGCATGGTAGTTAGAGCAGGCCAAGGACTTACAGCCCGGATAACATCCATCAGCATGGTAGTTAGAGCAGGCCAAGGACTTACAGCCCGGATAACATCCATCAGCATGGTAGTTAGAGCAGGCCAAGGACTTACAGCCCGGATAACATCCATCAGCATGGTAGTTAGAGCAGGCCAAGGACTTACAGCCCGGATAACATCCATCAGCATGGTAGTTAGAGCAGGCCAAGGACTTACAGCCCGGATAACATCCATCAGCATGGTAGTTAGAGCAGGCCAAGGACTTACAGCCCGGATAACATCCATCAGCATGGTAGTTAGAGCAGGCCAAGGACTTACAGCCCGGATAACATCCATCAGCATGGTAGTTAGAGCAGACCAACGACTTACAACCCGGATGTCAATTTGAATAATTATGACGCCGGTCGTGAAAGCCTAAGAAATACAAATCAATATTTTCCTTTTACCAAGGAAGGGACAGACGATACACAAATACAGTGTAGAGTAAACAAAGCAAGAACAATAATTAAGTCTCTAAATGGAATACTGTGTAGCACCGAAATAGGAAAACAAAGGAAAATGAGAATATACAACACAATGATTAAGAGCACATTAGTATATGGGTATGAGACATGGAGAATGAAAGAACATCTGAAAAGAAAGATAGAAGTCACAGAAATGGACGCCTTAAGAAGAATATGTAGAATATCAAAATTAGACCGGGTCAGAAACGAAACAATTAATCAACAAATGAATATAAAAGAAACTGTTTTAGAACACATCGAGAAAAAAACAATTAATTTGGTATGGGCACGTGCAGAGAATGGGGGAGGAGAGGTTGCCAAAGAAAGTGATGAAATGGAAACCACAGGAAAACAGAAAAAGGGGAAGGGCAAAAGTAACATGGATACAGGGTGTAAGGAGATCAATGAGTGTACGAGGTCTAACCGAAGAAAACTGCAGCGACAGGAGATATTGGCAATTAGGCATCGGACAACGTCGCAGGACGTTTTAACCCGAATATATATATATATATATTGTAACGATTAAATGATGTCCGTCTTTGTTTAAGCCCCGCGATGGAAGCCAATCTGTAACGATTTGATGTATTCGTCTTTGTAAAAAATGTATAGGTTGTGTGTTCGCCTCACACTGGGGTCGTTACATCAATGTTTTGCGCTAACGAATTCCGCACCGATGTTTCAAATTACCAGTACAACGCGAGTGGAAACCTTACCTGTTATTCCATAGGGGTTTATGAATCCCGGGTGGCGCCAAATTGTTTATTTAAAACAATTAAATTAATAAATAACGTGACAAAAGTGTTTTAAGCTATGACGGCCGGGAGTATTCGAATTTGTTACCGCCTTCGTACGACCTACTGAATCAAGTAGGTAGTTTGTCGAGTTGCAGCGTGAGCGCTGGCCGTCAATTCTGGAAGTTCGCTAAACTGCACAAATTATACAATACACTTCCCTATGAAATAAAAACAATTGTTACACTCTGTACTAGTTTCTTTAATTATTGATTGGTAATTATTCAGTTTGACAAGAAAATTATATTTTGGTTATTCAACAATTTTGCACCGACAATTAATATGAGACAATCTCTCTAGGGTTTGGCGAAATCGATTTTGGAACGATTCATACGGCCTAAGATGGCTACAGTTTAGTTTGTTTACAATCTGTTCCGTTTAAAATCTAGGTTCTTTTGATTATGTGAAAAACATTAATTATGATTACAATAAAAGTACACTACCTTACATTATTCGTACTTAAATAATATAATGTGTAGCTACAATTTGTTCCTGCTGTGTAGTAAAGTGTGTTTCAAAAGTTGCAGTTTGACATTAGGTTATTTTCTTAATTAATACATTTTCAGTGTTTGTTTATTTTACTTAATCTTTTAAAGAAATTATATTCAGTTTATAGTGAGAGTTCAGGTAACTGTGAGAAATATTTAAAGTGAGTTTATTTCAGGAAATTGGGTAATTCAATGATACTTATCAAATCAGAAGGCTTGTATTAAACCGTTGTTCAGGTGAAATAGAATAGTCATCAATTTTGAATGATTTGGGCTGCTGGCATCTTTTTCAAGTTAGTTGTGGTAATTTCTTCATTTAATTTTTGTTCAAATTGGTCCTTGGCCTCAGTTAAATGTTATTGCTCCTCGTCTTCTTCTTACTTGTTCATGTTTTTGAATTTTGACTACTTTTTGTACGTTTTAAATGAAAATTTAGGCCATTCAGAATCTGGCGTCTAATCTGCATGAACGTCACTTATAGAGTACTATAAATTAACGGAAAATTCGTAACCAACGTCTGTTGTCATGGTTACCAATTAATCCTGATTGGTTAATCAGGGCTTATAACCATTGTTATCAAATTTGAATTTTTATTCAAAATTACTGTATATCTTCTGAATGCTTTTATTCTTCTGTCTTCCTTCCTGAGTATTAAATATTATCACTACTGTCTGTATTTCCTTTCAAAGATTATTTTGATATCACATAAGGTTGGGTTCTTCGAAATATTAATGTTTGTACATTTATGTTAATATTTGTTAATTACATTTCTCCTTTAATTTAAGTCCTTATTCTAACATTTTTCTTTTAAAATGATTTACAAATTATACTTGGCTATTTATTCGCCTTGGATTTGTTAATTTCCTTGTTGATCTTATACAATTTGTAGTTATTAGTTTTTGACAGTTAGGCATTTCCTAGGCCCTAGTAGCCATTGATTATATTTACTTATTTTATACAAATTATATCTCATTTTATTCTAATGTGTTTTGTTTTGTTATTATAATTGATTGGTTTATTGGTTGGTGTGTTTTGGATCTGATTTTATCCTATTTTTATGTTTCTATTAATTTCTACATAACTGATTTTCTAGTGTAATTAGAACTGTATTGTTTCAACTTCTTATTTATCTATTTTGCCCTTGTTAACAATATGGCTACTACTTATTATTCTTTATCACATAAAACATAACATTTAGGCCTATGGTCTGTACAATTCCTCCATCCATATCCTATTCATAACTTTAATTAAACAATTTTTTAACAGTTATTAGGTAAAGTTTGTTTACAATTCATTTCATTCTTTATTATTGTTTGGGTGATAAACATCATCACACCATTTAAACTTATTCAATTAATTATCCCTTATAACTTGGGGTGTTTATTGATTTCATTTTTAATTTCTTATTTCTTAAATAATCCACCTTCTATCCATGGTAACACCAACTGTTTACCCTTCATGGGATTCTCCCTTTTAAATACTATTGTATATAATTAAACTCAATTTCTTTAACAATAAGATTCTATTTTATATAATACTGTCATCATCACTCTTCAATGTTCATTTCATATTATTACGTGTTTACATCTAATACTATCATTAATAACACTCTTAATTATTAATATGGTTCACCATTAATCATTTAGTGTTTATGATAGCTTATTTATTAAACTTTTTTATTTATCACTTTATTTCCTAATTATTTTGGGGTTTTTACACTTTCACTTTTGCACTTCTTAAATGTTTTATTTTAAGTGTTTCTAAATGGGTAATCCCTATAATTACTTTTTCTTCGTCACTTATTTCTTCGTTAATTTTAATTTCTCACCATCTCACTATCTCTCTCTTTATAAATATTATCTATACTATTATCAAGTTTCTGTCTTTATAGAGTTTTTTATCACATCTAACTCTAATTTTTGGGTTAGTGTACTTTTATTTTTCATATTACTTTATTGGGTTTTATCAAATCATTTACATTTATTTTTGAATCGATAATAATACTTATTTTTTACATTGGTTAGTTATTGGTTTCATTTCCAATATCTCCTTTTCATATTCTATATTATTTGTCTGTGTTTTCTCATTCGGTTTCACTTTATTTCCTTTATACTTGGTTTGTTTCATGTTCATTTTCCTTCTTCACTTTCATCTTATTTTGTTTCATTTTATTTTGGTTTTCCCCTTCTTCTTTTGTTTCTTTTTATTTGGTCAATCACTTGGGTTAGGTCATGTCGTCGTTTTTGTCGTGTCATTGTCTTTTTATATTCATTTTAAACATTTTATTATACTAATTATTTTTTTGTTATATTGTAGATTCATCTTTTTTATCCCTGGTATTGGGGTGGCTTATTTGTGTTGTAACAATTAATTTTTTTTTTTAAATTGTCAAGTTTGTACAATGGTCAGGTCAGTTGTTTCTAAAGTACGTTAAAAACTCTATTTTTATTTTTCTCAACTCCAAACGTTATAATCGTTCCAATCGTAAATACCTCATCCTAGTGTGGGCAAAACGTTTGATGCTTAACGTATGTTAAACCATAAAAGTGAGTGGTGACTTAACAGTAAACAATACAAAAGCTTTACCAGCGAGATTCCAAAATACATTGACTGGGTTTGAATTCATCTTTTTTATCACGGCGACCCGAGTTTTAATCCATGAGCTTGGCCTAAGAAATTGAGGAACATAAAAATGAAGTAGGTGGAAGTTTAACTAATTCAGAGGCGTAGCTAGGGGAGGCCAAGTGGCAGCCGCCCCGGACGGCTTAGACCGGGGGGGGGGGGGGCAAAGTGAGCATAGACTTGAAAAAATGGTTTTCTGTTTATAAAACTACAAAGAACTTGTTTCTTTGATATAACTATTCCTTTCATAAGAAAATCATAACCTACAGCTTGTCTGTTGTCATAAACCTTACTTGATAAACACTATTAGTCTATTTATACTCAAGTATCGTAATTACGGTTCATTAGGGTAACAAATTACGCTGTAACATTGGCTCTTTGTCAAGGACTGGTACAATACATTTCTTCAATGGGATTAGAAGCCTACAAAACAGTAGCAACAGCTTGAAACATTTTTCTTACTTTACCAATATCTGTGTCTTCTTGTGAAAGATCGTTTAGTAAACTAAAATTGATTGAATCGTACCTATGATCAACAATATCTCAAGACAGGGTATCAAATCTAGCTATACTTTCAACTGGAAACGACATTGCTTCGTCTTTAGACTACAGTGATTTAATAACCGACTTTGCAGCAATCAAGACCAGGAAAGCTACATTTTAAAATGTATCGTTTTAAATATTTATTAAATATTAAAAATAAATATCAAGTGTTTATTAACAGAAGACGGAACCATTAACCTGTAATAGTAAGTGACGAATTTTATTACTTTTAATGTAATTCTTTGTTTAACTTTATGTTGCTTTAGGATATTGTTTTGACGATGCGCTTTAGACCTACAAGGTATTTGCATGTTTATTAAAACATTTTTACGTTATAAATGTTTTATATTACTACACTTTTTGTAATCTACATTTGTTACTAATAAATGTATACAAACTGAATATCGGTAATATTATAATATGTAATTTCTTAATTTTGACTTAACAAATATTGTTAAGACGTTTGCTGGACGTGCTTTCATACAAAAATCTACACATCTGCATTTATTAAGTACTTTGTTCACTGAATGGGCCTTCATTTTTGCTCTTTCGTCCTATTTCAATTGTGAAGGGGAGGCGGCCGATAATCTGGTTGCGTCGGGCGCCAAATAACCTAGCTACTCCACTGAACCAATTTGACTTATTTGAGTTCAGTCGGCTAATACAACGTAGTTAAAACTGGTAAACGTTTACTAGTAATTTTAATTTTAATTTACCTCCAAAGTAACAATTCAGTCTAACGTAAAATTTAATTTTATAAACTGATAGCAGGTTTATTCAACTGTAGGTTTATCAGTCACAGAGACACAATTAATAAAAATCAACGTCGGAAATGGAAGTTCATTGTTAAACCGATCAACAAGTGTTAAAAAGTAATTATATTACATAACCGTTACACAAATACTACGGATGGAGTTGTATTTATAGTCAGCCGCTTATCTGTTTCTATTCTAGTCTGTAGAGTTCTGGTTATGTAATGAGGCTCGGTGTTCTACATATCGCGTAACAATGGTTCTCGGGTGGGGAACGCATCAGTCAGTAAGCCTACGTGATAAAGCAAGTATGCACGTGGCGTTTGTACCGGGACAAATCGTATTTCAGACACGACGGAAGATTAATTTTATCGCTATTAAAAACGTCGATGTTTATTATCTGTTTACGGAAGTTTCTACAGTCCAAACCGCAGGTCGCTTCCCTTACGCCACGGTGGGTGTTCGTGGACATCATTTGCTAGTAGTACTCTGTCATTGCTTTTTGATCGTCAACATTCCAGTACGTTTTAGGGCGTCTTTTTTTCCTTTTTCTAGTACAAGTCTATTTCCACACACTTTTTAACCACCATAACCCGCTCACTATGACCATGACGTCTAACCATATAAGTTTTTTTTGTGCCATCAGGTCTAACACATTCACATTAACACATTGTCTCCCGTCAGTCCTGTAACGTTTTGGTTAGTTCGATGTTCTAATCTCGAAATAAATTCCAGCTGATCGTTTCTAATTGTTCAACTTCATCATTGTTTTCAAACAGTTTTTGTTTCGTTTGTTTAATTGCAAATTTTATAACAAAAATGTTGATGCCGAAAGGAACTGACTTACGGTATTTTTAAGTCGTGGGCACTAGTAGTAATAGGAATTATTATAATTATAACATAGATAATATAAATAATTATAATTATAATTATAGATATACTTGGAACAAGCCCTCAAAACCTGGAAAAAGGAATGCCACAAAATGGGGATACCTCTAATTGACAACACAGTGTACACACTGTGTTTCGCTGACGACCAAGTCGTGGTAGCGCAGGACTATCACGACATGGAATACATGACACGAAAACTTATAGAGAAATATAAGCTATGGAGCCTTGAAGTAAACACAAAGAAAACGGAGTATATGTGCATTGGTGGGGAACAGAAGAATTTAATTTTAGAAGACGAACAAGAAATAATAAATTGCAGTAGCTATAAATATCTAGGAACAGCAGTTATACAAGATGGTAGTCTAGATAAAGCGATAAGAGAAAGAAATAACTTGGGAAGAAAATCAATAGCATTGCTGAACAACATATTGTGGGACCAACAAATATCAAAACAAAATAAACATTGTATATACAATGCAATTGTGAAACCAATTACGTCATACGGGTGTGAAATATGGCCAATAACACAAAGAACAGAAAAGTTGTTGGAGGCTACTGAGATGGATTATTGGCGAAGGGAGGTCAAAACTGGAAAAAGTAAGAAACGTCAGAATCCGGGAGATAATGGGGGTACAGTGCTCTTTTGTTGACGACATAAAAACAAAACAGCTAAGATGGTTTGGACATGTGCAAAGAATGCCGGATAATCGAATCCCCAAGCAAATTTTGGGATGGACACCATATGGTCGTAGGCGAAGAGAAAGACCTACGTTGAGTTGGAGAGAAGGCATCAATCAGGCAATGAGAGACCGGAAATTGGAAGAAGAATCTTGGTTGGATCGAGACCAATGGAGACTAGGGATCGGAAGACGTAGGATAACGTTATGAACCGATTTATATATATATATATATATATATATATATATATATATATATATTACTATAATACTTATAACTATTTTACCTCAAGATGTATTTTTTCCTTTAGGGACATGTTTCGGGAGATCCTGTTCTCCCATCTTCAACCTTCGCCATCTTGCTTCTGGTGCAGTATTTGTGTGTTGGCTTCTGGATGTTATTATGGTGGTTTGTTGGTTTTTGGTCCTTCAGTCTTGCATTATTGTGTGTGGTTGTGGTATCTGTTTTTGTATTTTGTGTATTTTCGATGTTGAGTGCTTTGAATATTGTGTCATGTTTTGTATTGATTTGTATTTGTTCTGGTATTAATTTGTTTTGTGTTTTATGTTTGTAAATCTGTAAATTTTCCCAAATGTTCATCGAAAATACACAAAATACAAAAACAGATACCACAACCACACACAATAATGCAAGATTGAAGGACCAAAGACCAACAAACCACCATAATAACATCCAGAAGCCAACACACAAATACTGCAACAGAAGCAAGATGGCGAAGGTTGAAGATGGGAGAACAGGATCTCCCGAAACATGTCCCTAAAGGAAAAAATACATCTTGAGGTAAAATAGTTATAAGTATTATAGTATTATATACATCAAGAAACGGACTGTAGCAGAAAGTGATTGAAATATATATATATATATATATATATATAATTATAACAACAACAACTATAATAGACCTCTTATCGTACCAACGAAATCGTGTAGGGTAAGTTGGGTAAGCCACCTATCTTGAACGTATGTACGAAGAAGAATGTTTTGTGGAATCAACATTATGATGAGCTGTGAAGCTTGAAAATTCTAATCGTGAGTTTATTCTATAGTGGTATGGAACACTATATTTTCTGTTTGTGATTATAATCACTAACGCAACTTTATTAATTAAATACTCTAAATATTGCCAAATATTCGCTGGTTTCCTCAGCTTTTTATAAACTTTTATATAAACGTTTTCAAATAAATATGTAAATTAAGGCAAATGATCCTGGACTGATACGATAAGAAGTGACTTAAGGGGGGTCCCAAGTACATGGGTATTAAACACTCTCACTTTCTTTATATTTATGGTAGCTACACACGACTAAGTTGACGGGTGGTGGATAAAAGGATTCGCCCTCGCTAAGAAAGTTGCCCTAACACTCCACTTGATTGGATAAATTTTCTTTAAATAAATATTTAAAGAAAAATAAAGTTTTTACACGCAATGGTAGGTAACAACTGTTATAAAAGTTTTTTCTATTACCTGACAACGAATTTTAAAAGTCACATTATATGGATTAAATTGTCAGTCTGGCTGAGAGTATTTATCTCATTAAAAAGCTGTTCCTTAAGGCAAATTCCCTAATATTGGGCTCGAAGCTGAGGAAATATTGTTTAGCAGGAGACTCGCCAAAATAAGCTGGGTGGAAAATCGGAGTAAAGAGGAAAGGTTTTTAGTGAAATTGAAGACAAAAGAGCTCTGCTAAACGGTATAGATTTCTGCAAAACATTCTTGAAGACATGATGTTAAGAAAGAAACTGCGGGGGTAGTCTGGTTTGTTGTATTTGGATAGGGTGATCAGTGAGGAAGAATGTAGCTGTTGTGGCCAGATAAAGAGGACTGAGGAAGACGGAACTAATTGGCTTCGGCGACAAACATAAGTTGTCGGCCTAATTGGCTTCGGCGACAAACATAAGTTGTCGGCCTAATTGGCTTCGGCCTTTAGAAATAACTAAGGCCTTTAATATGCCACACTACTTATTAAGCTGTCTCAGTTTTATTGTTAAGATTGTTAGATTAAAAAAAAAAACAGGTTTCCAGTTGCCGACCAAGGAAGAGAAGATGTTGGAAGGTGAAAGCATATTTTCAAAAACTCGTGATGTCGCTTGTGGTAAATCCCACACTCTTGGTTTTTCATAAACTGTAAGAAAATTTCGTAAAGAATCTCCTGTTTGATATAAGTATGTACTTTTATTCCTTTCCATGTCATTACAAATAGCATACTGAATTCTGTGTCACTAAAAGTGTCATGTTACTTTGCACGTACATTGGAAAAGGAAAAACAGTTACGCTTTTAGAAAATAATTTAAAGAATATATTAAGCGAGTAAAGTGGTAAAGACGATAAAGGCTGCTAAAGTTTCAGTGGGGTTACGTGCAACTAAGTCACGACGTGAACTGATTTGAAACAAAAACGAAGAAAAAAAGAAACAATTTACAGGCATTGCACAAATGCAATGCACAGAGAAGGGCATTGAAAATGCTTCAATAAATCTAAAAAATATATATATTTATGTTCATTCACCAATCAATGAATTCATTCTTCATTTACCAATGTACAGATTATAAGTTAAATGTAGTCGCATTCATAAGCGAAGTTTT
The DNA here is from genome assembly GCA_034769895.1 of Magicicada septendecula. Taxonomy (NCBI): domain Eukaryota; kingdom Metazoa; phylum Arthropoda; class Insecta; order Hemiptera; family Cicadidae; genus Magicicada; species Magicicada septendecula. The sequence continues at coordinate 41,651,680 of CM068370.1, read as the reverse complement.
ATATGTGTACTATGTTATTGACAACAAAGAAGTAGTTTCTATGGAAACTCACCGGTTCCCATTTTCGATCACGCACCAGCGGCCGTTTTCAAATGTGCGACACGTCCTTATAAACATTTTCAGTGTTAAAAGATTGGTTTGTCAAGAAACGAGAAAAATAATATTCAGCATAAACATAGGCTATAAGGTAGAAACTTTTAAGGATTTAAATATATAAAAGAGATAAACCTTGAAGAAGAGATTTTATGAGAAGTTTGCCACAGATATGGTCTTAGTAAGGACTTAACGAACAAGGTCATGTATGACGTGGTTGTTGTATACTGCCCAAGGTGCTTTAGTTTGTGATACACACACGTTGCTTAGAAATTTTAATTGTCAAATTACTAATAATAAAATTATTGAAGTAAATATGAAAATAATAAAAATATAATAAACAAATTATTAGGACACTATTAGGCCCACGAAAATCTTAGAAGGTTGGAAATTAAGAAGTAATTATGAAATATATCAAAGTATAGAAAATATAACAGAAACAATGAGGAAAAGAAGGCTATTATTTTTTGGACATTTATATAGAATGGACGACAATAGGTTGGCAAAGCAAATCTTCAAATATCTGTGGGGGAAGAAGTCAACATCAAGTTGGATTAAAGAAGTCCAAAAGGATTTAGAAAAAATAATATACACGCAGAAGAAGCAATTGAAAGAGAAGTTTTTCGGGCGAAAGTGTTAAAAATGGAAGGAGTCCAGGGCAGGAGAGAGAAAAACGCAGGTTTAAAGTGGACTGAAGTCAGGAAGAAGAGATACAGTGAAAAGATGATAGAATATTGGAGAAAAAGAAAAGAACAAAGAATAAAGAATCGAAATTGGCACGTGGTCCTTAGATGGCCGATAAGAAAAAAAAATGAAAAAATGAACCAATAAAAATTAAAAAATTAAAGTATTAAAATAAAATAAATATATAATATAAATAAAAATAAATTTTGAAAGCATAAGCATTATTTCAATAAAGACTAATCGTTGACTTTATTGTCTATCTGCGGACATATTACAATACTTGATACACTATTACATAAATCTGTTTAAACTTTGTGTAAAAGTTCAAGTTTACAGTGTGATATATTTATTTAGTGTACGCAACATTTTACTCGGTGTTTTGAGGTTACATTTTAAACGATTGTTAGTTACGGGTCTGTGCAAGAGCACAATAATTCTGTTGTTTACTACAGCATGGCATGATAATCTGCTATTTAACTGTAACTGATACAATGTAGGTAGTATCGCCAATGTGCGTAAATGCAAACATATACGCTACAAATAATATCACTAAAATTGATAAAAATGGTGTATCGAGTGTGTCTGACATTGCAAGTTAATCACTGCAAAACGGCATTTGTTGAATTACGGCATAATCCAAATTGGAATCGTACGCCTGCATTCTAAAGTTAGTCACAGGGTAGTAAGACTAAATAAGTACACACTTCTCATGAGATTGTAAATTAAAATTAGATTCTGCTAAAAGGAAAATCTCAAGCAAATACTATTTGATATAGATCTTCTTCTCATAGTTCCTATCCGGTTCGGATGTTGGATATCATACAGGCTATTTTAATTTCCTGCACTGCTGTAAGCAATAAGTCAGTTGTATTCATGCCAAACCAGGTCCTTAAATTTCTCAGCCATGATATTCTCGGTCGCCCAACTTCTCTCTTTCCAAGTACTTTCCCCTGTAGTATGGACTGCAATAAGTAAAATCTCTGTTCATTTCTCATGAGATGTCCCAGATACTGAAGCTTTTTATCTTCACTGTGTTAATAACTTCCCTTTCTTTCTTCATCTTTCTAAGAACTTCAAAATTAGTTATAAGTGCTATCCATGAAATACTCAATATTCTACGGCAAAGCCACGTTTTAAAAGATTCCAATTTTTTAGTTGTGGCTTCAGTCAGAGTCCAAGATTCTACACCGTAGAAGAGGACCGAGAATACGTAGCAGCGTAAAAGTCTCATCTTTGTGTTTATTGTTAAATCGTGACTTTTGAATAAACTGCTCATTCTCGTGTACACTGTTCTTGCCTTTTCAATTCTGCTCTTTATTTCTTGAGAGTGGTCCCATTGTTCATTGACTATAGTACCAAGATATGTAAATTGGCTTACACGTTCAACTGGCCTGTGGTTTATTTTAAGGGTGCAGTTTGTGAACTTGTTCTTAGATAGCTTCGTTTTATTAACACTGATGTCTAGACCATATCGACGGCTGCTTTCTGTCACTCTGTTCATTAGTAGTTGCGACCCCTCTAACCAATCTACGAATATGACTGTATCATCCGCATAACGTAGGTTATTTATTCTTTCACCGTTCAGAGCGATTCCCACATCACATTCATCTAAAGCTTCTCTAAAAATACCTTCCGAGTAGATGTTGAATAAAAGCGGAGACAGCATACATCCTTGTCTTACTCCACGCAGAATCTGTACCTCTTTGATATAGATAATAACAGCATATTAAACAAACGTTGCGACCTTACCAGAAAGATCCATTTGGGATACTCTAACAAAATCTCAACCCCTCAACCCAGGACCTGCTTTAGCAGATAGTATCATTCTAGAAACTAATTTAGGAATACCATAAATATAAGGATCATACCATTTTTTTTTTACCAAAGAGATATTTTGATGAAAGGTGTTGCCAACACTGATAAACGTTCGTTTCCCTACAGCTGTAGCAACGTTTCCCACTCGTTAGGAACGCTGAGTCCTTTGTTAGGCGCCAAACATGCCACGTCATTCCCTACAGCTGTAGCAACGTTTCACACACGTTAGGAACGCTTAGTCCTTTGTTAGGCGCGAAACATGCCACGTCATTCCCTACAGCGGTAGCAACGATTCCCGGTCGTTAGGAACGCTTAGTCCTTTGTTAGGCGCCAAACATGCCACGTCATTCCCTACAGCTGTAGCAACGTTTCCCACTCGTTAGAAACGCTTAGTCTTTTGTTAGGCGCGAAACATGCCACATCATTCCCTACAGCTGTAGCAACGTTTCCCACTCGTTAGAAACGCTTAGTCCTTTGTTAGGCGCCAAACATGCCACGTCATTCCCTACAGCTGTAGCAACGTTTCCCACTCGTTAGAAACGCTTAGTCTTTTGTTAGGCGAGAAACATGCCACGTCATTCCGTACAGCTGTAGCAACGTTTCCCACTCGTTAGGAACGCTTAGTCCTTTGTTAGGTGCGAAACATGCCACGTCATTCCCTTCAGCAGTAGCAACGTTTCCCACTCGTTAGAAACGCTTAGTCCTTTGTTAGGTGCGAAACATGCCACGTCATTCCCTACAGCTGTAGCAACGTTTCCCACTCGTTAGAAACGCTTAGTCCTTTGTTAGGTGCGAAACATGCCACGTCATTCCCTACAGCTGTAGCAACGTTTCCCACTCGTTAGGAACGCTTAGTCCTTTGTTAGGTGCGAAACATGCCACGTCATTCCCTACAGCTGTAGCAACGTTTCCCACACGTTAGGAACGCTTAGTCCTTTGTTAGGTGCGAAACATGCCACGTCATCCCCTACAGCTGTAGCAACGTTTCCCACTCGTTAGAAACGCTTAGTCCTTTGTTAGGCGCCAAACATGCCACGTCATTCCCTACAGCTGTAGCAACGTTTCCCACTCGTTAGAAACGCTTAGTCTTTTGTTAGGCGAGAAACATGCCACGTCATTCCCTACAGCTGTAGCAACGTTTCCCACTCGTTAGGAACGCTTAGTCCTTTGTTAGGTGCGAAACATGCCACGTCATTCCCTACAGCTGTAGCAACGTTTCCCACTCGTTAGGAACGCTTAGTCCTTTGTTAGGTGCGAAACATGCCACGTCATTCCCTACAGCTGTAGCAACGTTTCCCGCTCGTTAGGAACGCTTAGTCCTTTGTTAGGTGCGAAACATGCCACGTCATTCCCTACAGCTGTAGCAACGTTTCCCACTCGTTAGGAACGCTTAGTCCTTTGTTAGGTGCGAAACATGCCACGTCATTCCCTACAGCTGTAGCAACGTTTCCCGCTCGTTAGGAACGCTTAGTCCTTTGTTAGGTGCGAAACATGCCACGTCATTCCCTACAGCTGTAGCAACGTTTCCCGCTCGTTAGGAACGCTTAGTCCTTTGTTAGGTGCGAAACATGCCACGTCATTCCCTACAGCAGTAGCAACGTTTCCCACACGTTAGGAACGCTTAGTCCTTTGTTAGGTGCGAAACATGCCACGTCATTCCCTACAGCTGTAGCAACGTTTCCCACTCGTTAGGAACGCTTAGTCCTTTGTTAGGTGCGAAACATGCCACGTCATTCCCTACAGCTGTAGCAACGTTTCCCACTCGTTAGGAACGCTTAGTCCTTTGTTAGGTGCGAAACATGCCACGTCATTCCCTACAGCTGTAGCAACGTTTCCCACTCGTTAGGAACGCTTAGTCTTTTGTTAGGCGCGAAACATGCCACGTCATTCCCTACAGCTGTAGCAACGTTTCCCGCTCGTTAGGAACGCTTATTCCTTGGTTAGGCGCCAAAAATGCCACGTCATTCCCTACAGATGTAGCAACGTTTCGTACTCGTTAGGAACGCTTAGTCCTTTGTTAGGCGCGAAACATGCCACGTCATTCCCTACAGCGGTAGCAACGTTTCCCACACGTTAGGAACGCTTAGTCCTTTGTTAGGTGCGAAACATGCCACGTCATTCCCTACAGCGGTAGCAACTTTTCCCACTCATTAGAAACGCTTAGTCGTTTGTTAGGCGCGAAACATGCCACGTCATTCCCTACAGCTGTAGCAACGTTTCCCTCTCGTTAGGAACGCTTAGTCTTTTGTTAGGCGCGAAACATGCCACGTCATTCCCTACAGCTGTAGCAACGTTTCCCACTCGTTAGGAACGCTTAGTCTTTTGTTAGGCGCGAAACATGCCACGTCATTCCCTACAGCTGTAGCAACGATTCCCACTCGTTAGGAACGCTTAGTCTTTTGTTAGGCGCGAAACATGCCACGTCATTCCCTACAGCGGTAGCAACGTTTCCCGGTCGTTAGGAACGCTTAGTCCTTTGTTAGGCGCCAAACATGCCACGTCATTCCCTACAGCGGTAGCATCGTTTCCCACACGTTAGGAACGCTTAGTCCTTTGTTAGGTGCGAAACATGCCACGTCATTCCCTACAGCTGTAGCAACGTTTCCCTCTCGTTAGAAACGCTTAGTCCTTTGTTAGGTGCGAAACATGCCACGTCATTCCCTACAGCTGTAGCAACGTTTCCCACTCGTTAGAAACGCTTAGTCCTTTGTTAGGCGCCAAACATGCCACGTCATTCCCTACAGCTGTAGCAACGTTTCCCACTCGTTAGAAACGCTTAGTCTTTTGTTAGGCGCGAAACATGCCACGTCATTCCCTACAGCTGTAGCAACGTTTCCCACTCGTTAGGAACGCTTAGTCTTTTGTTAGGCGCGAAACATGCCACGTCATTCCCTACAGCTGTAGCAACGATTCCCACTCGTTAGGAACGCTTAGTCTTTTGTTAGGCGCGAAACATGCCACGTCATTCCCTACAGCGGTAGCAACGTTTCCCGGTCGTTAGGAACGCTTAGTCCTTTGTTAGGCGCCAAACATGCCACGTCATTCCCTACAGCGGTAGCATCGTTTCCCACACGTTAGGAACGCTTAGTCCTTTGTTAGGTGCGAAAGATGCCACGTCATTCCCTACAGCGGTAGCAACGTTTCCCACACGTTAGGAACGATTAGTCCTTTGTTAGGCGCCAAATATGCCACGTCATTCGCTACATCTGTAGCAACGTTTTCCACTCGTTAGGAACGCTTAGTCCTTTGTTAGGCGCGAAACATGCCACGTCATTCCCTACAGCTGTAGCAACGTTTCCCACACGTTAGGAACGATTAGTCCTTTGTTAGGCGCCAAACATGCCACGTCATTCGCTACAGCTGTAGCAACGTTTGCCACACGTTAGGAACGCTTAGTCCTTTGTTAGGTGCGAAAGATGCTACGTCATTCCCTACAGCAGTAGCAACGTTTCCCACTCGTTAGAAACGCTTAGTCCTTTGTTAGGTGCGAAACATGCCACGTCATCCCCTACAGCTGTAGCAACGTTTCCCACTCGTTAGGAACGCTTAGTCCTTTGTTAGGCGCCAAACATGCCACGTCATTCCCTACAGCTGTAGCAACGTTTCCCACTCGTTAGGAACGCTTAGTCCTTTGTTAGGTGCGAAACATGCCACGTCATTCCCTACAGCTGTAGCAACGTTTCCCACTCGTTAGAAACGCTTAGTCCTTTGTTAGGTGCGAAACATGCCACGTCATTCCCTACAGCTGTAGCAACGTTTCCCACTCGTTAGAAACGCTTAGTCCTTTGTTAGGCGCCAAACATGCCACGTCATTCCCTACAGCTGTAGCAACGTTTCCCACTCGTTAGAAACGCTTAGTCTTTTGTTAGGCGAGAAACATGCCACGTCATTCCCTACAGCTGTAGCAACGTTTCCCGCTCGTTAGGAACGCTTAGTCCTTTGTTAGGTGCGAAACATGCCACGTCATTCCCTACAGCTGTAGCAACGTTTCCCACTCGTTAGGAACGCTTAGTCCTTTGTTAGGTGCGAAACATGCCACGTCATTCCCTACAGCTGTAGCAACGTTTCCCGCTCGTTAGGAACGCTTAGTCCTTTGTTAGGTGCGAAACATGTCACGTCATTCCCTACAGCTGTAGCAACGTTTCCCACTCGTTAGGAACGCTTAGTCCTTTGTTAGGTGCGAAACATGCCACGTCATTCCCTACAGCTGTAGCAACGTTTCCCGCTCGTTAGGAACGCTTAGTCCTTTGTTAGGTGCGAAACATGCCACGTCATTCCCTACAGCTGTAGCAACGTTTCCCACTCGTTAGGAACGCTTAGTCCTTTGTTAGGTGCGAAACATGCCACGTCATTCCCTACAGCAGTAGCAACGTTTCCCACACGTTAGGAACGCTTAGTCCTTTGTTAGGTGCGAAACATGCCACGTCATTCCCTACAGCTGTAGCAACATTTCCCACTCGTTAGGAACGCTTAGTCCTTTGTTAGGTGCGAAACATGCCACGTCATTCCCTACAGCTGTAGCAACGTTTCCCACTCGTTAGGAACGCTTAGTCCTTTGTTAGGTGCGAAACATGCCACGTCATTCCCTACAGCTGTAGCAACGTTTCCCACTCGTTAGGAACGCTTAGTCTTTTGTTAGGCGCGAAACATGCCACGTCATTCCCTACAGCTGTAGCAACGTTTCCCGCTCGTTAGGAACGCTTATTCCTTGGTTAGGCGCCAAACATGCCACGTCATTCCCTACAGATGTAGCAACGTTTCGTACTCGTTAGGAACGCTTAGTCCTTTGTTAGGCGCGAAACATGCCACGTCATTCCCTACAGCGGTAGCAACGTTTCCCACACGTTAGGAACGCTTAGTCCTTTGTTAGGTGCGAAACATGCCACGTCATTCCCTACAGCGGTAGCAACTTTTCCCACTCATTAGAAACGCTTAGTCGTTTGTTAGGCGCGAAACATGCCACGTCATTCCCTACAGCTGTAGCAACGTTTCCCACTCGTTAGGAACGCTTAGTCTTTTGTTAGGCGCGAAACATGCCACGTCATTCCCTACAGCTGTAGCAACGTTTCCCACTCGTTAGGAACGCTTAGTCTTTTGTTAGGCGCGAAACATGCCACGTCATTCCCTACAGCTGTAGCAACGATTCCCACTCGTTAGGAACGCTTAGTCTTTTGTTAGGCGCGAAACATGCCACGTCATTCCCTACAGCGGTAGCAACGTTTCCCGGTCGTTAGGAACGCTTAGTCCTTTGTTAGGCGCCAAACATGCCACGTCATTCCCTACAGCGGTAGCATCGTTTCCCACACGTTAGGAACGCTTAGTCCTTTGTTAGGTGCGAAAGATGCCACGTCATTCCCTACAGCGGTAGCAACGTTTCCCACACGTTAGGAACGATTAGTCCTTTGTTAGGCGCCAAATATGCCACGTCATTCGCTACATCTGTAGCAACGTTTTCCACTCGTTAGGAACGCTTAGTCCTTTGTTAGGCGCGAAAGATGCCACGTCATTCGCTACAGCTGTAGCAACGTTTCCCACACGTTAGGAACGCTTAGTCCTTTGTTAGGTGCGAAAGATGCCACGTCATTCGCTACAGCTGTAGCAACGTTTCCCACACGTTAGGAACGATTAGTCCTTTGTTAGGCGCCAAATATGCCACGTCATTCGCTACATCTGTAGCAACGTTTTCCACTCGTTAGGAACGCTTAGTCCTTTGTTAGGCGCGAAACATGCCACGTCATTCCCTACAGCTGTAACAACGTTTCCCACACGTTAGGAACGATTAGTCCTTTGTTAGGCGCCAAACATGCCACGTCATTCGCTACATCTGTAGCAACGTTTCCCACACGTTAGGAACGCTTAGTCCTTTGTTAGGTGCGAAAGATGCCACGTCATTCCCTACAGCTGTAACAACGTTTCCCGGTCGTTAGGAACGCTTAGTCCTTTGTTAGGCGCCAAACATGCCACGTCATTCCCTACAACGGTAGCATCGTTTCCCACACGTTAGGAACGCTTAGTCCTTTGTTAGGTGCGAAAGATGCCACGTCATTCCCTACAGCGGTAGCAACGTTTCCCACACGTTAGGAACGATTAGTCCTTTGTTAGGCGCCAAACATGCCACGTCATTCGCTACATCTGTAGCAACGTTTTCCACTCGTTAGGAACGCTTAGTCCTTTGTTAGGCGCCAAATATGCCACGTCATTCGCTACATCTGTAGCAACGTTTCCCACTCGTTAGGAACGCTTAGTCCTTTGTTAGGCGCGAAACATGCCACGTCATTCCCTACAGCTGTAACAACGTTTCCCACACGTTAGGAACGATTAGTCCTTTGTTAGGCGCCAAACATGCCACGTCATTCGCTACATCTGTAGCAACGTTTCCCACACGTTAGGAACGCTTAGTCCTTTGTTAGGTGCGAAAGATGCCACGTCATTCCCTACAGCTGTAACAACGTTTCCCGGTCGTTAGGAACGCTTAGTCCTTTGTTAGGCGCCAAACATGCCACGTCATTCCCTACAACGGTAGCATCGTTTCCCACACGTTAGGAACGCTTAGTCCTTTGTTAGGTGCGAAAGATGCCACGTCATTCCCTACAGCGGTAGCAACGTTTCCCACACGTTAGGAACGATTAGTCCTTTGTTAGGCGCCAAACATGCCACGTCATTCGCTACATCTGTAGCAACGTTTTCCACTCGTTAGGAACGCTTAGTCCTTTGTTAGGCGCGAAACATGCCACGTCATTCCCTACAGCTGTAGCAACGTTTCCCACACGTTAGGAACGATTAGTCCTTTGTTAGGCGCCAAACATGCCACGTCATTCGCTACAGCTGTAGCAACGTTTCCCACACGTTAGGAACGCTTAGTCCTTTGTTAGGTGCGAAAGATGCTACGTCATTCCCTACAGCTGTAGCAACGTTTCCCGGTCGTTAGGAACGCTTAGTCCTTTGTTAGGCGCCAAACATGCCACGTCATTCCCTACAGCGGTAGCATCGTTTCCCACACGTTAGGAACGCTTAGTCCTTTGTTAGGTGCGAAACATGCCACGTCATTCGCTACATCTGTAGCAACGTTTCCCACACGTTAGGAACGCTTAGTCCTTTGTTAGGTGCGAAAGATGCTACGTCATTCCCTACAGCTGTAGCAACGTTTCCCGGTCGTTAGGAACGCTTAGTCCTTTGTTAGGCGCCAAACATGCCACGTCATTCGCTACATCTGTAGCAACGTTTTCCACTCGTTAGGAACGCTTAGTCCTTTGTTAGGCGCGAAACATGCCACGTCATTCCCTACAGCTGTAGCAACGTTTCCCACTCGTTAGGAACGCTTAGTCCTTTGTTAGGTGCGAAAGATGCTACGTCATTCCCTACAGCTGTAGCAACGTTTCCCGGTCGTTAGGAACGATTAGTCCTTTGTTAGGCGCCAAACATGCCACGTCATTCGCTACATCTGTAGCAACGTTTTCCACTCGTTAGGAACGCTTAGTCCTTTGTTAGGCGCGAAACATGCCACGTCATTCCCTACAGCTGTAGCAACGTTTCCCACACGTTAGGAACGATTAGTCCTTTGTTAGGCGCCAAACATGCCACGTCATTCGCTACAGCTGTAGCAACGTTTCCCACACGTTAGGAACGCTTAGTCCTTTGTTAGGTGCGAAAGATGCTACGTCATTCCCTACAGCTGTAGCAACGTTTCCCGGTCGTTAGGAACGCTTAGTCCTTTGTTAGGCGCCAAACATGCCACGTCATTCCCTACAGCGGTAGCAACGTTTCCCACACGTTAGGAACGATTAGTCCTTTGTTAGGCGCCAAACATGCCACGTCATTCGCTACATCTGTAGCAACGTTTTCCACTCGTTAGGAACGCTTAGTCCTTTGTTAGGTGCGAAACATGCCACGTCATTCCCTACAGCTGTAGCAACGTTTCCCACTCGTTAGGAACGCTTATTCCTTTGTTAGGTGCGAAACATGCCACGTCATTCCCTACAGCTGTAGCAACGTTTCCCGCTCGTTAGGAACGCTTAGTCCTTTGTTAGGTGCGAAACATGCCACGTCATTCCCTACAGCTGTAGTAACGTTTCCCACTCGTTAGGAACGCTTAGTCCTTTGTTAGGTGCGAAACATGCCACGTCATTCCCTACAGCAGTAGCAACGTTTCCCACACGTTAGGAACGCTTAGTCCTTTGTTAGGTGCGAAACATGCCACGTCATTCCCTACAGCTGTAGCAACGTTTCCCACTCATTAGGAACGCTTAGTCCTTTGTTAGGTGCGAAACATGCCACGTCATTCCCTACAGCTGTAGCAACGTTTCCCACTCGTTAGGAACGCTTAGTCCTTTGTTAGGTGCGAAACATGCCACGTCATTCCCTACAGCTGTAGCAACGTTTCCCACTCGTTAGGAACGCTTAGTCTTTTGTTAGGCGCGAAACATGCCACGTCATTCCCTACAGCTGTAGCAACGTTTCCCGCTCGTTAGGAACGCTTATTCCTTGGTTAGGCGCCAAACATGCCACGTCATTCCCTACAGATGTAGCAACGTTTCCTACTCGTTAGGAACGCTTAGTCCTTTGTTAGGCGCGAAACATGCCACTTCATTCCCTACAGCGGTAGCAACGTTTCCCACACGTTAGGAACGCTTAGTCCTTTGTTAGGTGCGAAACATGCCACGTCATTCCCTACAGCGGTAGCAACTTTTCCCACTCATTAGAAACGCTTAGTCGTTTGTTAGGCGCGAAACATGCCACTTCATTCCCTACAGCTGTAGCAACGTTTCCCACTCGTTAGAAACGCTTAGTCTTTTGTTAGGCGCGAAACATGCCACGCCATTCCCTACAGCTGTAGCAACGTTTCCCACTCGTTAGGAACGCTTAGTCCTTTGTTAGGCGCGAAACATGCCACGTCATTCCCTACAGCTGTAGCAACGTTTCCCACTCATTAGAAACGCTTAGTCGTTTGTTAGGCGCGAAACATGCCACGTCATTCCCTACAGCGGTAGCAACTTTTCCCACTCATTAGAAACGCTTAGTAGTTTGTTAGGCGCGAAACATGCCACGTCATTCCCTACAGCTGTAGCAACGTTTCCCACTCGTTAGGAACGCTTAGTCCTTTGTTAGGCGCCAAACATGCCACGTCATTCCCTACAGCTGTAGCAACGTTTCCCGGTCGTTAGGAACGCTTAGTCATTTGTTAGGTGAGAAAGATGCTACGTCATTCCCTACAGCTGTAGCAACGTTTCCCGGTCGTTAGGAACGCTTAGTCCTTTGTTAGGCGCCAAACATGCCACGTCACTCCCTACAGCGGTAGCATCGTTTCCCACACGTTAGGAACGCTTAGTCCTTTGTTAGGTGCGAAAGATGCCACGTCATTCGCTACATCTGTAGCAACGTTTTCCACTCGTTAGGAACGCTTAGTCCTTTGTTAGGTGCGAAACATGCCACGTCATTCCCTACAGCTGTAGCAACGTTTCCCACTCGTTAGGAACGCTTATTCCTTTGTTAGGTGTGAAACATGCCACGTCATTCCCTACAGCTGTAGCAACGTTTCCCGCTCGTTAGGAACGCTTAGTCCTTTGTTAGGAGCGAAACATGCCACGTCATTCGCTACATCTGTAGCAACGTTTCCCACTCGTTAGGAACGCTTATTCCTTTGTTAGGTGTGAAACATGCCACGTCATTCCCTACAGCTGTAGCAACGTTTCCCGCTCGTTAGGAACGCTTAGTCCTTTGTTAGGAGCGAAACATGCCACGTCATTCCCTACAGCTGTAGCAACGTTTCCCACACGTTAGGAACGCTTAGTCCTTTGTTAGGTGCGAAACATGCCACGTCATTCCCTACAGCTGTAGCAACGTTTCCCACTCGTTAGGAACGCTTAGTCCTTTGTTAGGTGCGAAACATGCCACGTCATTCCCTACATCTGTAGCAACGTTTCCCACTCGTTAGGAACGCTTAGTCTTTTGTTAGGCGCGAAACATGCCACGTCATTCCCTACAGCTGTAGCAACGTTTCCCGCTCGTTAGGAACGCTTATTCCTTGGTTAGGCGCCAAATATGCCACGTCATTCCCTACAGATGTAGCAACGTTTCCTACTCGTTAGGAACGCTTAGTCCTTTGTTAGGCGCGAAACATGCCACGTCATTCCCTACAGCGGTAGCAACGTTTCCCACACGTTAGGAACGCTTAGTCCTTTGTTAGGTGCGAAACATGCCACGTCATTCCCTACAGCGGTAGAAACTTTTCCCACTCATTAGAAACGCTTAGTCGTTTGTTAGGCGCGAAACATGCCACTTCATTCCCTACAGCTGTAGCAACGTTTCCCACTCGTTAGAAACGCTTAGTCTTTTGTTAGGCGCGAAACATGCCACGCCATTCCCTACAGCTGTAGCAACGTTTCCCACTCGTTAGGAACGCTTAGTCCTTTGTTAGGCGCGAAACATGCCACGTCATTCCCTACAGCTGTAGCAACGTTTCCCACTCATTAGAAACGCTTAGTCGTTTGTTAGGCGCGAAACATGCCACGTCATTCCCTACAGCGGTAGAAACTTTTCCCACTCATTAGAAACGCTTAGTAGTTTGTTAGGCGCGAAACATGCCACGTCATTCCCTACAGCTGTAGCAACGTTTCCCACACGTTAGGAACGCTTAGTCCGTTGTTAGGCGCCAATCATGCCACGTCATTCCCTACAGCTGTAGCAACGTTTCCCACACGTTAGGAACGATTAGTCCTTTGTTAGGCGCCAAACATGCCACGTCATTCCCTACAGCTGTAGCAACGTTTCCCGCTCGTTAGGAACGCTTATTCCTTGGTTAGGCGCCAAACATGCCACGTCATTCCCTACAGCTGTAGCAACGTTTCCCACACGTTAGGAACGATTAGTCCTTTGTTAGGCGCCAAACATGCCACGTCATTCGCTACAGCTGTAGCAACGTTTCCCACACGTTAGGAACGCTTAGTCCTTTGTTAGGTGCGAAAGATGCCACGTCATTCCCTACAGCTGTAGCAACGTTTCCCGGTCGTTAGGAACGCTTAGTCCTTTGTTAGGCGCCAAACATGCCACGTCATTCCCTACAGCGGTAGCATCGTTTCCCACACGTTAGGAACGCTTAGTCCTTTGTTAGGTGCGAAAGATGCCACGTCATTCCCTACAGCGGTAGCAACGTTTCCCACACGTTAGGAACGCTTAGTAGTTTGTTAGGCGCGAAACATGCCACGTCATTCGCTACATCTGTAGCAACGTTTCCCACTCGTTAGGAACGCTTAGTCCTTTGTTAGGCGCGAAACATGCCACGTCATTCCCTACAGCTGTAGCAACGTTTCCCACTCGTTAGGAACGCTTAGTCCTTTGTTAGGTGCGAAACATGCCACGTCATTCCCTACAGCAGTAGCAACGTTTCCCACACGTTAGGAACGCTTAGTCCTTTGTTAGGTGCGAAACATGCCACGTCATTCCCTACAGCTGTAGCAACGTTTCCCACTCGTTAGGAACGCTTAGTCCTTTGTTAGGTGCGAAACATGCCACGTCATTCCCTACAGCTGTAGCAACGTTTCCCACTCGTTAGGAACGCTTAGTCCTTTGTTAGGTGCGAAACATGCCACGTCATTCCCTACAGCTGTAGCAACGTTTCCCACTCGTTAGGAACGCTTAGTCTTTTGTTAGGCGCGAAACATGCCACGTCATTCCCTACAGCTGTAGCAACGTTTCCCGCTCGTTAGGAACGCTTATTCCTTGGTTAGGCGCCAAACATGCCACGTCATTCCCTACAGATGTAGCAACGTTTCCTACTCGTTAGGAACGCTTAGTCCTTTGTTAGGCGCGAAACATGCCACGTCATTCCCTACAGCGGTAGCAACGTTTCCCACACGTTAGGAACGCTTAGTCCTTTGTTAGGTGCGAAACATGCCACGTCATTCCCTACAGCGGTAGCAACTTTTCCCACTCATTAGAAACGCTTAGTCGTTTGTTAGGCGCGAAACATGCCACTTCATTCCCTACAGCTGTAGCAACGTTTCCCACTCGTTAGAAACGCTTAGTCTTTTGTTAGGCGCGAAACATGCCACGCCATTCCCTACAGCTGTAGCAACGTTTCCCACTCGTTAGGAACGCTTAGTCCTTTGTTAGGCGCGAAACATGCCACGTCATTCCCTACAGCTGTAGCAACGTTTCCCACTCATTAGAAACGCTTAGTAGTTTGTTAGGCGCGAAACATGCCACGTCATTCCCTACAGCTGTAGCAACGTTTCCCACACGTTAGGAACGCTTAGTCCGTTGTTAGGCGCCAATCATGCCACGTCATTCCCTACAGCTGTAGCAACGTTTCCCACACGTTAGGAACGATTAGTCCTTTGTTAGGCGCCAAACATGCCACGTCATTCCCTACAGCGGTAGAAACTTTTCCCACTCATTAGAAACGCTTAGTAGTTTGTTAGGCGCGAAACATGCCACGTCATTCCCTACAGCTGTAGCAACGTTTCCCACACGTTAGGAACGCTTAGTCCGTTGTTAGGCGCCAATCATGCCACTTCATTCCCTACAGCTGTAGCAACGTTTCCCACTCGTTAGAAACGCTTAGTCTTTTGTTAGGCGCGAAACATGCCACGCCATTCCCTACAGCTGTAGCAACGTTTCCCACTCGTTAGGAACGCTTAGTCCTTTGTTAGGCGCGAAACATGCCACGTCATTCCCTACAGCTGTAGCAACGTTTCCCACTCATTAGAAACGCTTAGTCGTTTGTTAGGCGCGAAACATGCCACGTCATTCCCTACAGCGGTAGAAACTTTTCCCACTCATTAGAAACGCTTAGTAGTTTGTTAGGCGCGAAACATGCCACGTCATTCCCTACAGCTGTAGCAACGTTTCCCACACGTTAGAAACGCTTAGTCTTTTGTTAGGCGCGAAACATGCCACGTCATTCCCTACAGCTGTAGCAACGTTTCCCACACGTTAGGAACGCTTAGTCCGTTGTTAGGCGCGAAACATGCCACGTCATTCCCTACAGCTGTAGCAACGTTTCCCACACGTTAGAAACGCTTAGTCGTTTGTTAGGCGCGAAACATGCCACGTCATTCCCTACAGCGGTAGAAACTTTTCCCACTCATTAGAAACGCTTAGTAGTTTGTTAGGCGCGAAACATGCCACGTCATTCCCTACAGCTGTAGCAACGTTTCCCACACGTTAGGAACGCTTAGTCCGTTGTTAGGCGCCAAACATGCCACGTCATTCCCTACAGCGGTAGAAACTTTTCCCACTCATTAGAAACGCTTAGTAGTTTGTTAGGCGCGAAACATGCCACGTCATTCCCTACAGCTGTAGCAACGTTTCCCACACGTTAGGAACGCTTAGTCCTTTGTTAGGTGCGAAAGATGCCACGTCATTCCCTACAGCTGTAGCAACGTTTCCCGGTCGTTAGGAACGCTTAGTCCTTTGTTAGGCGCCAAACATGCCACGTCATTCCCTACAGCGGTAGCATCGTTTCCCACACGTTAGGAACGCTTAGTAGTTTGTTAGGCGCGAAAGATGCCACGTCATTCCCTACAGCTGTAGCAACGTTTCCCACACGTTAGGAACGCTTAGTAGTTTGTTAGGCGCGAAAGATGCCACGTCATTCCCTACAGCTGTAGCAACGTTTCCCACTCGTTAGGAACGCTTAGTCCTTTGTTAGGCGCGAAACATGCCACGTCATTCCCTACAGCTGTAGCAACGTTTCCCACTCATTAGAAACGCTTAGTCGTTTGTTAGGCGCGAAACATGCCACGTCATTCCCTACAGCGGTAGAAACTTTTCCCACTCATTAGAAACGCTTAGTAGTTTGTTAGGCGCGAAACATGCCAC
This sequence comes from Magicicada septendecula, assembly GCA_034769895.1. Classification (NCBI taxonomy): domain Eukaryota; kingdom Metazoa; phylum Arthropoda; class Insecta; order Hemiptera; family Cicadidae; genus Magicicada; species Magicicada septendecula. The sequence goes on along the minus strand of CM068370.1, from coordinate 41,635,270 downwards.
GTCATTCGCTACAGCTGTAACAACGTTTCCCACACGTTAGGAACGCTTAGTCCTTTGTTAGGTGCGAAAGATGCCACGTCATTCCCTACAGCTGTAGCAACGTTTCCCGGTCGTTAGGAACGCTTAGTCCTTTGTTAGGCGCCAAACATGCCACGTCATTCCCTACAGCGGTAGCATCGTTTCCCACACGTTAGGAACGCTTAGTAGTTTGTTAGGCGCGAAAGATGCCACGTCATTCCCTACAGCTGTAGCAACGTTTCCCACACGTTAGGAACGCTTAGTAGTTTGTTAGGCGCGAAAGATGCCACGTCATTCCCTACAGCTGTAGCAACGTTTCCCACACGTTAGGAACGCTTAGTAGTTTGTTAGGCGCGAAACATGCCACGCCATTCCCTACAGCTGTAGCAACGTTTCCCACTCGTTAGGAACGCTTAGTCCTTTGTTAGGCGCGAAACATGCCACGTCATTCCCTACAGCTGTAGCAACGTTTCCCACTCATTAGAAACGCTTAGTCGTTTGTTAGGCGCGAAACATGCCACGTCATTCCCTACAGCGGTAGAAACTTTTCCCACTCATTAGAAACGCTTAGTAGTTTGTTAGGCGCGAAACATGCCACGTCATTCCCTACAGCTGTAGCAACGTTTCCCGCTCGTTAGGAACGCTTAGTCCTTTGTTAGGCGCCAAACATGCCACGTCATTCCCTACAGCTGTAGCAACGTTTCCCGCTCGTTAGGAACGCTTATTCCTTGGTTAGGCGCCAAATATGCCACGTCATTCCCTACAGATGTAGCAACGTTTCCTACTCGTTAGGAACGCTTAGTACTTTGTTAGGCGCGAAACATGCCACGTCATTCCCTACAGCGGTAGCAACGTTTCCCACACGTTAGGAACGCTTAGTCCTTTGTTAGGTGCGAAACATGCCACGTCATTCCCTACAGCGGTAGCAACTTTTCCCACTCATTAGAAACGCTTAGTCGTTTGTTAGGCGCGAAACATGCCACTTCATTCCCTACAGCTGTAGCAACGTTTCCCACTCGTTAGAAACGCTTAGTCTTTTGTTAGGCGCGAAACATGCCACGCCATTCCCTACAGCTGTAGCAACGTTTCCCACTCGTTAGGAACGCTTAGTCCTTTGTTAGGCGCGAAACATGCCACGTCATTCCCTACAGCTGTAGCAACGTTTCCCACTTATTAGAAACGCTTAGTCGTTTGTTAGGCGCGAAACATGCCACGTCATTCCCTACAGCGGTAGCAACTTTTCCCACTCATTAGAAACGCTTAGTAGTTTGTTAGGCGCGAAACATGCCACGTCATTCCCTACAGCTGTAGCAACGTTTCCCACTCGTTAGGAACGCTTAGTCCTTTGTTAGGTGCGAAACATGCCACGTCATTCCCTACAGCTGTAGCAACGTTTCCCACACGTTAGGAACGCTTAGTCCGTTGTTAGGCGCCAATCATGCCACGTCATTCCCTACAGCTGTAGCAACGTTTCCCACTCGTTAGGAACGCTTAGTCTTTTGTTAGGCGCGAAACATGCCACGTCATTCCCTACAGCTGTAGCAACGTTTCCCACTCGTTAGGAACGCTTAGTCTTTTGTTAGGCGCGAAACATGCCACGTCATTCCCTACAGCTGTAGCAACGTTTCCCACTCGTTAGGAACGCTTAGTCTTTTGTTAGGCGCGAAACATGCCACGTCATTCCCTACAGCGGTAGCAACGTTTCCCGGTCGTTAGGATCGCTTAGTCCTTTGTTAGGCGCCAAACATGCCACGTCATTCCCTACAGCGGTAGCATCGTTTCCCACACGTTAGGAACGCTTAGTCCTTTGTTAGGTGCGAAAGATGCCACGTCATTCCCTACAGCGGTAGCAGTCATTCCCTACAGCGGTAGCAACGTTTCCCACACGTTAGGAACGATTAGTCCTTTGTTAGGCGCCAAACATGCCACGTGATTCGCTACATCTGTAGCAACGTTTTCCACTCGTTAGGAACGCTTAGTCCTTTGTTAGGCGCGAAACATGCCACGTCATTCCCTACAGCGGTAGCAACTTTTCCCACTCATTAGAAACGCTTAGTAGTTTGTTAGGCGCGAAACATGCCACGTCATTCCCTACAGCTGTAGCAACGTTTCCCACTCGTTAGGAACGCTTAGTCCTTTGTTAGGTGCGAAACATGCCACGTCATTCCCTACAGCTGTAGCAACGTTTCCCACACGTTAGGAACGCTTAGTCCGTTGTTAGGCGCCAATCATGCCACGTCATTCCCTACAGCTGTAGCAACGTTTCCCACTCGTTAGGAACGCTTAGTCTTTTGTTAGGCGCGAAACATGCCACGTCATTCCCTACAGCTGTAGCAACGTTTCCCACTCGTTAGGAACGCTTAGTCTTTTGTTAGGCGCGAAACATGCCACGTCATTCCCTACAGCTGTAGCAACGTTTCCCACTCGTTAGGAACGCTTAGTCTTTTGTTAGGCGCGAAACATGCCACGTCATTCCCTACAGCGGTAGCAACGTTTCCCGGTCGTTAGGATCGCTTAGTCCTTTGTTAGGCGCCAAACATGCCACGTCATTCCCTACAGCGGTAGCATCGTTTCCCACACGTTAGGAACGCTTAGTCCTTTGTTAGGTGCGAAAGATGCCACGTCATTCCCTACAGCGGTAGCAGTCATTCCCTACAGCGGTAGCAACGTTTCCCACACGTTAGGAACGATTAGTCCTTTGTTAGGCGCCAAACATGCCACGTCATTCCCTACAGCTGTAGCAACGTTTCCCACACGTTAGGAACGATTAGTCCTTTGTTAGGCACCAAACATGCCACGTCATTCCCTACAGCGGTAGCATCGTTTCCCACACGTTAGGAACGCTTAGTCCTTTGTTAGGTGCGAAAGATGCCACGTCATTCCCTACAGCGGTAGCAGTCATTCCCTACAGCGGTAGCAGTCATTCCCTACAGCGGTAGCAACGTTTCCCACACGTTAGGAACGATTAGTCCTTTGTTAGGCGCCAAACATGCCACGTGATTCGCTACATCTGTAGCAACGTTTTCCACTCGTTAGGAACGCTTAGTCCTTTGTTAGGCGCGAAACATGCCACGTCATTCCCTACAGCTGTAGCAACGTTTCCCACACGTTAGGAACGATTAGTCCTTTGTTAGGCGCCAAACATGCCACGTCATTCCCTACAGCGGTAGCATCGTTTCCCACACGTTAGGAACGCTTAGTCCTTTGTTAGGTGCGAAAGATGCCACGTCATTCCCTACAGCGGTAGCAACGTTTCCCACACGTTAGGAACGATTAGTCCTTTGTTAGGCGCCAAACATGCCACGTGATTCGCTACATCTGTAGCAACGTTTTCCACTCGTTAGGAACGCTTAGTCCTTTGTTAGGTGCGAAAGATGCCACGTCATTCCCTACAGCTGTAGCAACGTTTCCCACACGTTAGGAACGATTAGTCCTTTGTTAGGCGCCAATCATGCCACGTCATTCCCTACAGCTGTAGCAACGTTTCCCACACGTTAGGAACGATTAGTCCTTTGTTAGGCGCCAAACATGCCACGTCATTCCCTACAGCGGTAGCATCGTTTCCCACACGTTAGGAACGCTTAGTCCTTTGTTAGGTGCGAAAGATGCCACGTCATTCCCTACAGCGGTAGCAGTCATTCCCTACAGCGGTAGCAACGTTTCCCACACGTTAGGAACGATTAGTCCTTTGTTAGGCGCCAAACATGCCACGTGATTCGCTACATCTGTAGCAACGTTTTCCACTCGTTAGGAACGCTTAGTCCTTTGTTAGGTGCGAAAGATGCCACGTCATTCCCTACAGCTGTAGCAACGTTTCCCACACGTTAGGAACGATTAGTCCTTTGTTAGGCGCCAAACATGCCACGTCATTCCCTACAGCGGTAGCATCGTTTCCCACACGTTAGGAACGCTTAGTCCTTTGTTAGGTGCGAAAGATGCCACGTCATTCCCTACAGCGGTAGCAGTCATTCCCTACAGCGGTAGCAACGTTTCCCACACGTTAGGAACGATTAGTCCTTTGTTAGGCGCCAAACATGCCACGTGATTCGCTACATCTGTAGCAACGTTTTCCACTCGTTAGGAACGCTTAGTCCTTTGTTAGGTGCGAAACATGCCACGTCATTCCCTACAGCGGTAGCAACGTTTTCCACTCGTTAGGAACGATTAGTCCTTTGTTAGGTGCGAAACATGCCACGTCATTCCCTACAGCGGTAGCAACGTTTTCCACTCGTTAGGAACGCTTAGTCCTTTGTTAGGTGCGAAACATGCCACGTCATTCCCTACAGCGGTAGCAACGTTTCCCACACGTTAGGAACGATTAGTCCTTTGTTAGGCGCCAAACATGCCACGTGATTCGCTACATCTGTAGCAACGTTTTCCACTCGTTAGGAACGCTTAGTCCTTTGTTAGGTGCGAAACATGCCACGTCATTCCCTACAGCGGTAGCAACGTTTTCCACTCGTTAGGAACGATTAGTCCTTTGTTAGGTGCGAAACATGCCACGTCATTCCCTACAGCGGTAGCAACGTTTTCCACTCGTTAGGAACGCTTAGTCCTTTGTTAGGTGCGAAAGATGCCACGTCATTCCCTACAGCGGTAGCAACGTTTTCCACTCGTTAGGAACGATTAGTCCTTTGTTAGGTGCGAAACATGCCACGTCATTCCCTACAGCGGTAGCAACGTTTTCCACTCGTTAGGAACGCTTAGTCCTTTGTTAGGTGCGAAACATGCCACGTCATTCCCTACAGCGGTAGCAACGTTTTCCACTCGTTAGGAACGCTTAGTCCTTTGTTAGGTGCGAAAGATGCCACGTCATTCGCTACATCTGTAGCAACGTTTCCCACACGTTAGGAACGATTAGTCCTTTGTTAGGCGCCAAACATGCCACGTGATTCGCTACATCTGTAGCAACGTTTTCCACTCGTTAGGAACGCTTAGTCCTTTGTTAGGTGCGAAACATGCCACGTCATTCCCTACAGCGGTAGCAACGTTTTCCACTCGTTAGGAACGCTTAGTCCTTTGTTAGGTGCGAAAGATGCCACGTCATTCCCTACAGCGGTAGCAACGTTTTCCACTCGTTAGGAACGATTAGTCCTTTGTTAGGCGCCAAACATGCCACGTCATTCCCTACAGCGGTAGCAACGTTTCCCACACGTTAGGAACGATTAGTCCTTTGTTAGGTGCGAAAGATGCCACGTCATTCGCTACATCTGTAGCAACGTTTCCCACACGTTAGGAACGATTAGTCCTTTGTTAGGCGCCAAACATGCCACGTCATTCCCTACAGCGGTAGCAACGTTTTCCACTCGTTAGGAACGCTTAGTCCTTTGTTAGGTGCGAAAGATGCCACGTCATTCCCTACAGCTGTAGCAACGTTTCCCACACGTTAGGAACGATTAGTCCTTTGTTAGGTGCGAAACATGCCACGTCATTCCCTACAGCGGTAGCAACGTTTTCCACTCGTTAGGAACGCTTAGTCCTTTGTTAGGTGCGAAAGATGCCACGTCATTCCCTACAGCGGTAGCAACGTTTTCCACTCGTTAGGAACGATTAGTCCTTTGTTAGGTGCGAAACATGCCACGTCATTCCCTACAGCGGTAGCAACGTTTTCCACTCGTTAGGAACGCTTAGTCCTTTGTTAGGTGCGAAACATGCCACGTCATTCGCTACATCTGTAGCAACGTTTCCCACACGTTAGGAACGATTAGTCCTTTGTTAGGCGCCAAACATGCCACGTCATTCCCTACAGCGGTAGCAACGTTTTCCACTCGTTAGGAACGATTAGTCCTTTGTTAGGTGCGAAACATGCCACGTCATTCCCTACAGCGGTAGCAACGTTTTCCACTCGTTAGGAACGATTAGTCCTTTGTTAGGTGCGAAACATGCCACGTCATTCCCTACAGCGGTAGCAACGTTTTCCACTCGTTAGGAACGCTTAGTCCTTTGTTAGGTGCGAAACATGCCACGTCATTCGCTACATCTGTAGCAACGTTTCCCACACGTTAGGAACGATTAGTCCTTTGTTAGGCGCCAAACATGCCACGTCATTCCCTACAGCGGTAGCAACGTTTTCCACTCGTTAGGAACGATTAGTCCTTTGTTAGGCGCCAAACATGCCACGTCATTCCCTACAGCGGTAGCAACGTTTTCCACTCGTTAGGAACGCTTAGTCCTTTGTTAGGTGCGAAACATGCCACGTCATTCGCTACATCTGTAGCAACGTTTCCCACACGTTAGGAACGATTAGTCCTTTGTTAGGCGCCAAACATGCCACGTCATTCCCTACATCTGTAGCAACGTTTCCCACACGTTAGGAACGATTAGTCCTTTGTTAGGCGCCAAACATGCCACGTCATTCCCTACAGCGGTAGCATCGTTTCCCACACGTTAGGAACGCTTAGTCCTTTGTTAGGTGCGAAAGATGCCACGTCATTCCCTACAGCGGTAGCAGTCATTCCCTACAGCGGTAGCAGTCATTCCCTACAGCGGTAGCAACGTTTTCCACTCGTTAGGAACGATTAGTCCTTTGTTAGGTGCGAAACATGCCACGTCATTCCCTACAGCGGTAGCAACGTTTTCCACTCGTTAGGAACGCTTAGTCCTTTGTTAGGTGCGAAAGATGCCACGTCATTCCCTACAGCGGTAGCAACGTTTTCCACTCGTTAGGAACGATTAGTCCTTTGTTAGGTGCGAAACATGCCACGTCATTCCCTACAGCGGTAGCAACGTTTTCCACTCGTTAGGAACGCTTAGTCCTTTGTTAGGTGCGAAACATGCCACGTCATTCCCTACAGCGGTAGCAACGTTTTCCACTCGTTAGGAACGATTAGTCCTTTGTTAGGCGCCAAACATGCCACGTCATTCGCTACATCTGTAGCAACGTTTTCCACTCGTTAGGAACGCTTAGTCCTTTGTTAGGCGCGAAACATGCCACGTCATTTGCAAAAAGCGTCTAAATTGGAAATTCGCGCAGTGATTCCTTTACTGTGTGCGAGGAGATGACTGAAATTCGTCACCAGTTGAGGGGAGTGTGAGGAGACACAGCATTTTCATGCCAGGCCGTCACAAAATACGAGTACGTCTGTTTGGAAATCGCCGCAAGGGTGTCGAGGATGATATTTACCGGCAACGAAGGTCATCAACGTCGATAACGAACGATAACGTTGGACGCATTCACCAAATGTTGCTTGCAAGTAGACGAAGACTAAAACATGCAGCTCGCAAAAGAACCGAAGTCTTCAAATTGTAGGTGTTCACACGTGTTCTCAGCGTGTCGTGGAAACAACACTGAACGAATACTTAAACAAGATTGCACTAAGAAGGAATGAAGTATTAAAATAGATTAATAAGCAAACCTTTGGACATATTATAGCTGAAAAACAGGAGAAATGACGCGATTATTTAAGAAGGAAGAAGACCTGGCGATTTTGTAAATTCTTGAACCAGTTACCAGTGATGTAAGACGGTCTGTAGTTTTCTATGTACGCGAACAGTCACTTCAAATTGCAAGTTTGGCGTTACTTCTGTCAGTCTCGGTCTACTGATACCACATTGTCATGAAAATTTACTAACTGTAAAAAACATTTTATTCATTACGTATTTTTTTCACTGTTATAGATAAAGGAACTTTTATTTCGGACCGACCGCTGCGGTAGTAACCGAATACACTTTTTGGCGCAAACAGTATAAATGAACCCAAACTAAACAAGGCGGAGAGGTTCAAGGACTGTTGTCGCCTGCACTGGGCGATAACAGACGTAAACTGTAATCTCCGTCAACTATTGCGTTTGTGTAAGTGAACTGTAATATAAATCCTTGATAATCCGGCAATCTCAGGACTCCGACCATCATAAAAATACAGTAACAATTAATTGTGTATAATAATGCAAACTTTTATTTGACAAATAGGCCTACATGTCTAGGCTCAATCGTCTATTATTAAACTCTAGAAAACAGCATAAATCAATAGTATCGATAATAAAAGTACATAAAATATTTGTTCCAATTATTGTAATAATTGTAGAGTACACAAAAAAAATTAAGACGATATGTACGATATGAAATGAAGATGAATAATGCATTCATCAATCTTCAGTAACCACTTTGTGTCATTGTTCGTCGCTCCCAACTGAAGATATTGATTTGCTAGTAGTATAGATTTAGCCTAATAAAAGAATCTATGCTTTTGCTTTTCGTCCGGTCTTGGAAGTACGCCTGGAACTTACAAATTACAAGTCAACAACTGATTTAGTGTAGAATATTTTGTACCAGTTTTGGAAATCCAAAACCATTTCCGAATTCACCAAGAAAACTCAAAACGTATCAGGTTCATTTGAAGGCTTCAAAACTACCTCTTCCACATACTTTTTAGTAGTGTATAGTCTGTCGTCCTAGCGGATTTCCTCTTCACTAGCCCGAAATTGCGGTCATAAGGCAAAAACAGGGAAGAAGAGTTTTATAACTTTAAATTTTTGTATTTCGATTAAAACAACCATTAACATTCTTACAACTGCATGATTCATGTTTTGCCCTGCGCAGGACAAATGTAATTCATCAGTGCCATCCTCAACAAAACTATTCAAATAATTGTTTGAAAATGAACATACATTATCAGGAGTTTTGTGGGCAGTTCCTTCATCATAAACCTAGCAAGTCGTAGCCTATTTCCAATTTTCTTGTCATTAATGCTAGTCTATTTCATTTTCAGAATTCATAATTAGTTATGAACCACAAAACTCAAGACAAAATTACAGATTATAACCAGTAAAAAATATGTAACCTCAAAATATACAAATTAGTTGATTTCAGAGCAATTCTATAATTGAGTACAGAACAGACACATGTCCTGAACATGTGGCCTTTCTGCACAAAATGAATTCTTCAACATCTGATTGTATTGTCTATAGTAATTGGACGTACGATTTTCTTGCACAAATAGATGTATTTTCACAAATGTAGTGTATTACTATTTAAAAATTAATTTCTGAAAAAATGGACATGTGGCATTTCTCCACTTAGTGACTGAGGACGAGCGGATACCTGACTTGTCCCAGTTAGGCGCCTCCTGGCAAGCTAAGCGGATTATCTAGAATTCCGGAATACCAAGGCTTTACTGTACAGATCTGCTGAAGACAGAACAAAGGCAGCAAAATGCTCAGACGACTGGAAAATCACATATATTTGACTAAAATTAAATCGGAAGTCATGTCTCAGTAAAATGGAAACATAATTAAGAATGTAACAAAACTCACACAAAGTGATAGGTAGAATAATAGAATTTTAAATATTAAAGAAGTTACAATTATTAGAAAAAATCGCGGCTGCAGAGAAAACACAGTTTTAACTATAGTTTGTGAATAAAATATGGACAATTTAATGTTCGTTTCATTAAAACTGATCAAGTCGTTACGAAGATACGGAGATTAAACATATTTTAATTCGTACAGAATCAGAAAACCTAACACGATTTGAATAAAACAAGCATTTGCCTTATTTGTGAGATTATACTGACTACATAAAGTTCGAGAAGAAAAAGCGACCGTACTAGATATTTTTGTATGGGTCTCATAAAACGAAACCATAAAAATGCTCCGAGTCCCGCAATTTTTTTTTCGTAGTTTTATTCATACAATAACGTTTTGTAAATAAAAATAAACATTTTGGGGTTTGTTTTATAAAAATTAATTATGAAGATCTACAAATAAAGAGGGTGATGAACATTCTTATGACCAATAATTTGGAGCCGTTTTGATTAAAAAACGAGAAATAACGGGAAACATGTAAGTGTAGTTGCTGCGGCTTCAGTCTCCAGTAAGGGAGGTCACCCTACCATACTTCCATGCGTTATCCTACATATGCAAAAATAATAATAGTTACTTTTAAGTATATGCTAAAAAAATGTATTCCATGGTTTTGAAGATGTTGTTATTATGAATCAAGGGACTAACTAAAAATATTAAACAAACACCGCAATATTAACCAAGAAAAGAGGTTATTTTTTTTTAGAATTAGAAATCTTACTAGAAAGGAAAGAACATTTTGAAAAAGTATTTGGCACTGAGGAAATATTTTATTAATTATTAAATAATTACTGACGTGGTTTACAATCTGCTGGATTTTGAAGACGGCTAGACCGAGGGACGACAACTCAAAGAATAACGGCGATGTTCGAAGCTAGTAGCTTACACCATTCCCGGCTCTCCATCGAGCGGGAGGTCGATTGTTCTGAATGCTGACCAGGTGCCTAACGATGTTGTGGTCAGTATCCTTGGGTAAGAGATGTGCAGCTGTAACCCTCCACGTGTTCCGGAAAATCTACTACCAAGGACTCAACAGCAGAGAAAGCATCCAACTCCACCGACCGCTCAAGGCGGACAGAGGTGATGCCCACTGCCGAAACCACAGACCAACCTCGAGTCCAGCCCAATACATCATTGATTTGGACAGGCCAGGAGTAAACTCCTGACACGACCCCCACCAACCACCTAATCAGGGCGATTTACAATTGGCAGCGAACCACCATTTCGGGCCTGCACACCTGGGCTTTGGTTGGCCCTTAGACCGAGGGACAGCGTTCACAAAAAAAAAAAATAATAATAGAAACACGCGCTCGAACAAATGCAGAGGATTAAAGTTGGACCTTTCGCTCGGCGCCGTGAAGCTGAGCATCCTCTACATCGGTGTGATACGGCGGTGCGCCCCGGCTCACAGCGGATTTCGCGAGAATGCGACGAAAGCTATATTACTTGTTTCAAGAGATTTCTTTTTCTATTAAGTTCTATTTTACTTATTTTATTTCTTGTCTCTGTTACGCCGTGACACATTCTGTATATTTCAGTTGTAATCTGACTGAGCAGAAAGGCTTTAGTACTCGTGGAGGAGAGGACCCTCCATCGTCGACCCTAGACAGACAATAATAATCGATAGTAAATTGTAAACAAATAATCTCAGATGTGACCTTGATACAGTTTTTTTGTACGTGAAATGAAAAGGAGCCGTCATAACAGTTTTAGGGGCTGAAGAAATAGTTTGTCTAATTTAATAAGTACAGACCGCTGATAAGATTATGCAAGTCAGTTTCAGTGATATTTGGTTATTGAACTGAAAGTATAGCCTAGCGTGTCGTGTGCACAATCAAGGTCTTCCCTCCATGGTTCAATAAGATGACGAAAGCGCGTAGCACCTGACACGTATCTTTGTGTCCTTGTGATGGTGATTTACTGTTTGTCCGCTTTTAGTTTTGATAACAGGAAACAATTATATACGTGCAATTTCGAAATATGTTCAACAGAATCGTAAATCTTATGTTATTCTCAAGATTTGTCGGGTATCTTTCTACCCGTGAACGTTATTAAAAATTACCTTGACTTTAGAAATGGCGACATCCTCGACACAACCGAATACTGTGCGAGGACTGGGTACAATATTCTGTTGACTTTGCAACTACTGGAATAATTATTGAATGAAGTTATGGAATCCTTATCATTTTTAAGTTTTAAGAAAAAGTCTAAATAAAATGTTGCAAACACGACACGAGTGTGAGATATTAATAATTAAAAAGTAACAAAACATTATTTGGCTATGTAACAATTGTAGCTTCATTTTGTAAATTATTTCCTTAAGTAGGGGCGTATTTACGGGGGAGACGAACGGGATAGTACCCCCCCCCCAGAGAGGGTAGAAAAAGTCGACGAATTTTGTCAACATTTTTATTTTTATGCGGCTTTATTATTTTTTCAACTGTGGATGCTAATATAGTGTTAACACTTTTTTAATTATATAAACAGGTTTATTGCACAGCATTAGCGTATGCGTTTGAAATTCGAAATACAGGAAAATCAATTCAGTCAATAAGCATCTTGATTCTGTGCTGTGGCCGGGAACCGAACCAGGTATTTCTAGATTAGTAGGCAGGCGCCATAGCTACTGGTGTCCTAAATATTCATGCATTGCATGAACTGCTGCAGTTTTTTTGATAACATCAATTCGAGTAACGTAATTTTAACATGATAATGTTTTTAGGCTGGGGGTCATTCCACAAAAACGTCATCGAAAAACGTAACGCTTCCACACTTTCGATTCCCCACAGTCTAGAAATCTGATATGTAAACGCATCAAGACAGAAATAATCGCTGCTGACATTGAGTTTAGCAAACGTTTTAGTGACAATAAATTTGGTTTTACATGCTCTGTTTGTGATCGTCTGTGGTTTGGAAATGATTTACGTAATCCACCAAACGTAATCCACATTATACGTTTCAAAAGCCTAAAAACATTATGCTTCGATGTTTCGGTTTCGTCGATATTCTTTGAATGCTTAGGTGCATAACTAGAGAGAGGGAGAGAGAGAGATTTTTTTATTGCATTATGTTGAAAAAAGGATTTTAATGTACTGTACTTGTTTGGTTATACGTTAGATTTACGTAAAATCGTCTCTGTACCGTAATCATGTGCGATAAATTGGAACTAGGTTTTAATTCCGGTACTTCGAATAAATACAGCCTTTAATGTTATATACCGGTACAGCCTTTTATCCATACAATAAATACACCCTTTTAATGTACATTAACTAAGGAAATTTTTGTTAAGTCTAATTAATTTTAAAAATCTAAAAGGTTACGTTAGATTGTTGAACGTAGACACAACCTCCAAAAATCGTCTCTGTACCGTAATCGTGTGGGATAAATGGAAACTAGGTTTTAATTTCTGTACTTCCAATAAATACAGCCTTTTTATGTACGTCTTATTATTGTATAACGTTTCATTGTAACACGTCTATTTATTGTAGCTATATCTTGTTTAGCCGTGTTTCTATGAACATTTCACTCAGAGTTGACAACTGCTACTTGGGACAATTCAAATTCAGACCTTTATAAAGTCGACAAGACAACCTTTTTGTGTAAGACAACAGCTGGTCACAGACGTATGTTCCCGGATTTGCGAGGGGGAGCTATGTAACATTTAAGGCATACCTTTGCGTTAATAGTGAACACAGGCGCCAGACTTGACCTTCACAGGAATACGTTCACAGAAATACGTATACGTGTCACCGACACGCGCCAGACTTATCGTCGCATGTACGATCACGAGTTTGTGTGTTCAACACGTGTGATACCGGTAGCTGTACGGTTTCTTGCAGTCTGTAGGACCAATCTGTGTTTGATAACAATTAATTTTTGACTGAGTTCATTAACATATTAAAAACAACATTCCGCGTTGTGAAAGAGTGATCAGAAGAACACGTAAATAAAATGTTTTTAAATAAAGTTACAATACTCTTAGTTTGTTACGTAGGCGGCAGTAATTGACAAACGAATTACACCCGGCCTGTTTGCTTTGTTCTGTCATTGTCTAAACGTTTCAGACACTCACCGGAGGCCATCTTCAGTAGTAATTTTTTTTTAATTTGACAAGGGATGGTAGGCCGAACGTAACTCTGACTGAAGCGAAGAAGGCCTTTAATAGTTTATAAAGTTTTTGACCAAAAGGGTGGTGAGACGAACGCACTCCTAACCGAGGTAAAAGCAACAAGTTAACGCCTATACAACATATGAACCACCGTACTGTAAGTATTTTATAATACTCTTGTTGAATACTGTAGAACGTCTTATCCTTGTGCAGAGAGAGAGAGAGAGATTTCGTAACAAAAAAAAATTCAAACAGCACACGAGTTATTTCCGAAAAGAAATCAAAAAGAAGATAGAAATTTCAAAACATAGTGGTTCCAATAATAAAGACGATGTATAAACAGTGAGAAAAAGAAGACTGGTATTTTTTGGACATTTATATAGAATGGACGAAAATAGGTTAATAAAACAGATCTTCAAATATCTGTGGAGAAAGAAGTGAACATCAAGTTGGATTAAAGAAGTCAAAAAGGATTTAAAAAAAAGTAATATAAACGTAGAAGAAGCAATCGAAAGAGACGTTTTTCGGGCAAAAGTGTTAAAAATGGAAGGCGTCCGGGGTAGGAGAGAGAAAAACGCAGTTCAAAGTGGACTGAAGACAGGAAGAAGAGACATAGTGAAAAGATGAAAGAATATTGGAGAAAAAGAAAAGAACAAAGAATAAAGAATTGAAATTGGCATGTGGTACTCAGATGGGCGATAAAAAAAAAGACGATGCGTATGTTCCTTACCTATCGTATTTTCATTTTATTTTGTTCACCATAGGTCCGCATAACACACATTTTGGCCGTTTTGTTTAATACTAACCGTAACAACTGCGCAGTTAAAAAAAAATAGTGACAAACTGAAACGAAGAAACTCAGTGGCGTATCTAGAATTTGCTTTTGGGGGGCCCGGAGTCCGGTCGGCTTCATGCAAAAGAAAAAACAAGTTAAGACTAATCAACATACCCATCTTTAAAGTGGCTTAACGTGTGATAACATCCTAAAATCACATCCATTAAAGTAAACGATAATAACACAATAAAAATACACGTTACTGAAACATTGGTTACCAGATACTCATTGACTGCATTGATTTTCCTGTATTTCACATTTAAAGTATACGCAAATACTGTATAATAAACCTGTTTGTATGTTTAAAAAATTGTCACTACTAGGTCTATATTAGCGTATACAGCTGACAGAAATAAAAATAAAACAGTCTAAAAATTAAGAGAATAACAAAATTTGTGAAATTCGGGGTGAAAATTATGGCCAGTGGAAAGCCAGACAAAGAAATACAATCCAGAATTAATTTGGGAAATATGGCTGTATCTACATTAAATGGAATACTGCGGGGTAAGGAAATTACAGTGGGATAAGTTTCGACTACTAATAAACACACAAGAAAAAAAGTAATGACAGCAGAGATGGACTTTTGGAGGCGTTCGGCAAAAGTATCCAGACGTGACAACATTAGAAATGAAGTCATTAAGGACAGAATGAATGTGAAATATTCAATTGTTGATTTTATCCAAACAAAACATTACAATGGTATGGACACACGAAAAGAATGGCACAGGAAAGGTTGCCAAGGAGAGTTATGGAATGGACCCTACCAGGAAGAAGCAAAAGAGGAAGACCACCTATCATCTGGATAGAATAAATTCAGACTATATTGAGGGAACGAGAAGTTGAAGAAGATCTTTGGATGGACAAACAGCAGTGTAAGAGGAAAATTCAATCACTTTTGAAATCTTTGGTTCCGGCAGATGTATAAACATTGTACAACCGGAATAATAATACTGACAAAATTCGTCAACTTTTCTCGACCCTCTTGGGGAGGGGGTTGGTCCTGTTCGCCCAACCGTAAATACATCCGTGAAGAAACCTCAAAACTTAACGGAAACATCAGAATCGCACGGGGCGGGAAAAGTCCGCGAATTTTACAAACGAGCGATTAAATCCATACATTTCTCACGTTTTAAACTTTTGGTTTCGCTATTAAAAGAGTCGCCACGAATTTGATTTGGCGTTTCCCCAACACAGTGATTTTGATTTGTGGGGATTTACGTATAGGCTATATGTAGACTAGTCCGCGGACTTCTCTTTCTGCTTTAAAAGCTACTACAATATTTGATATGTAAACTCTTAACTGTGGATCCAAACCGCAGCGATTTTATCCGCGAACATGGCTTACGATGTAATTATGCCACGCGTTGGGCACCATATACGATGCAATTCTCTATGCTGATTTTTATTGCATAGATTAATTTCATCTAATTATAATTTTAGAGTTAATGATTAGTTAATTTTATTACTTTTATCGTACCTCACTGTTTCATATAGCCCCGCAATTGGACGCCATATACAATGTTAATAATTTACAATGTAATGCAAATCTTTTTATTTGCATAAATTAATTGAATTTGTTAATTATATAAATCATAATCAAATTATTAAATATGTAATTAGTAATGTTATCACTCAAACAATTAATTCTGGCTTTTACTGCCAAATAGAACTTCAAGATCTAGAACATTTATGAATTTGGTACTTGTTCAATCGTATTAAATTAGAATTATTACTTGTGGATCCTATCATTGTGAAAGTTATCTTGTGAGTCAGGTCTTAAATAAACTAATCCAACACTATCGAATCCATTTTACAGTATATTTATTATAATATAGCATTTTATAGGTATTCATATTATAAAATAAATCATAGTTTATGAATATCAACAAATATTTTCTATAGGCAATTGAATTCTACAACACATTTCTAGTAATCGAAAGAACAATCAAATTTATGCATTTATTCGTGCGTAGTGACGTTATTAACTATCAACATAGTGTGCTTGCGAATGGCACTAAATGATTCTACTTCAAAACACATTTAAACATTTACACACATAAAATACTTAAATACTTGCAATAAAACATATTAGACACATACATATTTGAATAATCAGATACCTGCAACAGACATATTAAAACACAAACATAATTGAAATAATCATATGCTTGTACTAATAAAACAATACATGTGTAATATCTTATGCCCTTATTAATTCCTAACTATGGATTCGTATTTTATTGACTCTTTACATTATATATCATTTATTGACTCTTTACATTATATATCATTTATTGACTCTTTACATTATATATCTCAGGCAGTTGGTTCTAAGTGACAGGTCAGTGGTAATTATGGTAAACTAGTAATCATATAAGTGATTAATTTTGTACGTTACTCATGGCGTAGTAGTTTCTCGCTCCCATCCTATGTCCACCAGGGTCCATTTGCTGACGGTTGATGTTAATCCATGGGACACTCGTAACTCGCACTTTTATTATTATGCGTACATTTTCCGGAACACTGGTCCGCACTTCGCGACACTCGTTATAAGTTCTATGAAATCGTCACAGCTCAAGTCGCTGTACTCGTACTAGGGTTTTCATCGACTGGTTGTTTCGCGTTAGTCTATTTATGCGATTAACAGTTCGATATGGTCACGCACTTCTTTCAAGTTTATTAGGCGTATATAACGTTTAGCACTTGACTTTATTTTACGAGCTAACGTAGTCTCACTAATTTATTATGAGATAACCCGATTCATTTCGTTGGTGAAAAGTTCAAATGTGTTACCACTGTATATTATTACTTCTGACAGTATTAACCGTATGAGCGTGATGCTTAAGGTTTTTACAAAGTCCATTATTCGCTCATCGTCGCGAACACTACCGTTTCGGCTTGACGGTTTGAGTTTTATTTACGAACTTACATTGATTCCGTACACTACTTCTAATAATTCTCCGAACAAAGTCTTTACATCACTGAGAAAGTTTAATAATACTGAACTAGAAATTTAATAAAACTGAGTGAATATTTAATACGACTGAGCCAAAAATTTAGTAAACTGAGCCAAACATTTAGTAAACTGAGCGCGCGTCCTCTCGTGCATTCAGTTTTTATTTCCTTCCTAATTTCCACTCTTGTTACATCCACGAACGCTTCTCTTTCCCACCAAACTATCTCTGATAGGACGGTTATTAGGACCTCCCTATGTCCTCTTGTCTAAAGTCAGTGATTCTGGAGAATTCTCCACCTAGTGTCGTTTGGAGAGGGATGTTCTTCCATGGGATTCGCTCTCTGGTCGTCGGCTTCTGTCACCACCATCCCCGTCAGTCACTTCCCTTCGAATTCTCTTTTCTAATTGGCTGGTTGGCATCTTTACTTGAGTCTTACGTGGTCCACGTGGACTCTACGAGTTGCTGTCATCAGGACGTTGCCTCCTTCTTGGAATCTTCACCAAGGCCTGGCTCCTACAGTCACATCTGCCCTTTTAGTGTAGCGTGTCGAATTATCGCATTGTTAAGACACTATCGACTTCCTCTGACGAACTTACGGGTGGCAAACATATGTGTTCATCGTAGTGTGCCTCTTCATCCCATTTTACACTGTCTGTGCTCAGCTATTGTTCTTCTGTAAATCGCACACATGCTTGGAACAATGCTCTTAGCGATGGTTATCTGTTTTTCTCGCTACTGGACGGTTGCAAGGGTAACGTTCCTTTGTTATAATTGTAGAGCCAAGTGCTCCCACGCATGGTCCAGTTCGTTGCAACATGTGTCGTATCGCGTATTGTCCCTTAACGGCTTTCTTGTGTTTACGTGGAAAGGAAAGGTTTGTTCCTTTTGTCGCTCCCCCTTGAACAACGCTAACATGTGTCACTTTTGATGGGCTTTAATTGCTGGTGTTACTCCCTCGACATGTCCAAAATTCAAAAAAAAAATCTCGAAGTAATAAGTATGCCATAGGCTTTAAGCCTGTGGTCACGTAATGTGTAATATATGAGTCACTACTGATAAGGTTTCAGTCAGCTGCTACTAAACTACATTACTTATTGTTACCTGCTAGGCTCTAAACCCTATCGTTTGGGATAGCGACCGGTGAAGCTGTTGTAAAAATAGCAGCTTTTATGTATATTCGTTTGTGTGTGTGTTACATTCATATTTGCTCATATTATTCTTGTACATTTTTTTATTGTTAACAGAAAATAAAACTTTTCTTACGAGAATATATTACATATTATTTTTTAATATTTTACAGTATATAGTTTCAAGTATCATCATTAGAAATTACAAATTAATAATGATGATGGTATAATTATTAATTTGTAATTTCTGATGATGATAGTTTAAACCATCGAAACTATCATCATCATCGATACTATATATATATATATATATTATATTTAATTTTAATAATGAATTTACCTCAAGATATTTCTTTCCTTATTAGGAACACGTTTCGTGTACCATTTTGTACCCATCCTCAGCTTTCCGGATTTTGTTTCTGGTGAAGTACATGTATGTTGGTTCGTTGTTATTGTGGCTTCCTGTTGGCTTCTGGTATTTTAAATTGGTTTTATTGTGTGTGATTGTGGTGTATGTATTAGTATTTTGTGTATTTTCGATGTTGAGTGCTTTGAAAATTGTGTCATGTTTTGTATTGATTTGTATTTGTTCAGGTATTAGTTTGTTTTGTGTTTTATGTTTGTATATTTGTAAATTTTCCCAAATGTTCATTATGGTGCCTTTGTGTGGTATGTGTTTTATTAGTGTCATGTTGGTTATGTTTGGGAATTCATGTCCAGTGTTTATTGCATGTGTGGCCAAGTTAGATTTGTATATTTCTGGTTTTTTGTATGCGTTTAGGTGTTCAAAATAACGTTTCTTCAGTTGTTTTTTTGTTTAGTGTCACAACAAAAACATGACTGCACAAAAACAATAATACAAGCACAAAGGTTATGGATACAAAATGAAATTAATCAATTATACAGTAAGAAAAATAGCATAACACTAGACATATATAAACTACACTTAGAACTAACAAGTTTATTACATCCAATTACATGGAATAATAAATACAATAACATAAAAAATAAAATAAAATTTGAAAAAACAAAAAGCCTATTACAATCAACAAAAAACTCAACACATTAAAACGACAAAACGAAAATCAAGAACAAAAAACAAAAATAAACATACATTTTACACTCGAACCATTAACCTAAGCAATACAGAATTTAACAAAAAAGAAACAGAATATTTAAACAATATGTCAAAAACTAACCTAACCCAATACACAAACAAACACCTAGAAAATTGAATAGTAGAAACAGAATTTGCCATTAAACTATTAGAAAGCAATATACAAGAAGAACAACGAACAGAAACAACACACAAAATTAAAAAGATAATCACTAGTGAAATGAAAAACAAATATAAACAAAAGAAGGACAATAAAACAATAAAAGAAATTAAAAATAATGTAAAGAACAAAGAAGAAAAATAATGTTAATCTAATATTAACTAAAGCAGACAAAAGTCAAGCAACAGTATTCATTGACAAAGCAGACTACATCAGAAAAACCGAAGACTTCATCAACAATAATAAATGCTTACAACTAAATAAAGACCCAACAAAAAAATATCTTAAACAAACAATAAAACTAATAAAAACAACTAAAAACATTTACAACAATAAAAATACAGACATATATAAAAATAATAATCCAGAACCACCTAAAATGAATAGCCTAATAAAAATACACAAATTAAACAACCCAATACGTCCATTAATCAACTTCAAAAAAGCACCTACATACAAAATAGCAAAAATAATAGCACAAAAACTAAAAAGTAACCATCTAACAAATAATCATCATAACATAAAAAATACATATGAATTAATAGACAAACTAAAAATAATAAATATAAATGAAAACACATTTTTCACATCATATGATATCACAAACATGTACACCAACATCTCAGTAGATGAAACAATAGACATAATAATAAACAAACTTAAAGAACAAAATGAAGACACACATTATATAACTGAAATAAAAAACAGCCTCCAACTAATATTAAAACAAAATTCCTTTGAATTTAATAGCAAAATTTATCAACAGCAAGAAGGTTTGGCAATGGGATCTCCATTATCTAGCATAATAGCAGAAATATTCTTACAACACATAAACACCAAAATACAAAATATTATAAAATCATTTTATCCAAATGGCATATGGATAAGATATGTAGATGATAGGCCATATGTATCAAATAACAAAAACACAAACGCAGAGAACATACTAAAACAAATCAATAACATACATCCAAAAATACAATTCACACAAGAAAAAGAAAAATAACAAAATCAACTATTTAGACATAACTATCACAAGAAACAACAACCACATACAATATACAATATACAGAAAACCAACTTCTACCAACATAAACCATTCTGACCGCCCACCACAACATAAAATGGCAGCATTCTATTCGCTATTTAACAGAATGTACAAAATTCCCCTAAACAAACAAGAAACAGACAAAGACAGAAATGTAATATACCAAATTGCTCATGAAAATGGATACAATAAAAATACTGTAAACAAAATAGAAAATAAAATCAAATATAAAATAAAAACTGAACAATTAAGAATTAATCAAAATGAACAACACATAAATAATAACAACAAAAAATGGGCCACATTCACATACATAAATAATAAAATAACAAAGCTAACAAAATTATTTAAAAACACAGATATCAAAATAGAATACAAAACTAATAAAAATAATTTACAAAAACTAAATAACCCACACAACAAAGATAATACAACAACTAACGGTATATACAAAATTGAATGCCAAGATTGCAATAAATGTTACATAGGACAAACAAAAAAAACAGCTGAAAAAACGTTATTTTGAACATCTAAATGCATACAAAAAACTAGACATTGGATGAAGTGATGTAAGCTCCAAAAGGAGCCCTTAGCCTGTCTTAGCAAGACCGTGCAGCGTGGTGAAGTTCCACATCCAACAAGAGGTGACTCTGTAGATGCAGAACAGTACACATCTAGACCGGAAAGTCGATAAATATTCCTGGTGGAGGGCAGCAGTAGCCACCAGTACCAAGTTAGGCCGTAAGGGAAATGATCCTGGACCGGCTTATCTTTGGAATATTACAGGCAGGAATCTAGTTAGATTTAGTCGGCTGTAATACTCTGTCCTATTGTAATAGGCTTATATTTTGCTGCTGCCTTGCAATTGGGTTTCGGGGGCATCAAAGGCTAGGAGGGAAGACAACCATGAACAAAAATTACCGGAATTCATGGCCCGTAAGTCAGCGGCTCCTCCACATGACTTATCATGTAATGGGGAAATTAATTTACTCAGAACTTTCAAAGAATACAACCGGACGGAGATTCTAGACTGACCAAATACAAACCTGTAGGACACAGCTGTGTTGGTAGCCCCAGGAAGAGATGCCTTTAGGATCTTAGAAGACGGAATAGGAACAGCAACTTGCCTATGCCGTGTTGTGAAGATGAAGACGATCATGAACTGTATGAGCAGCTAGCCCACCAACGGTATGATGCAGAAGATAAGGAGAAAACATTGCATTGAAGATACTTGGGATATCACAGTCGCTGAATCGTATTTGCAAGTATTCAGAGATTTAAAAAAAGTCTATGACAGAATGATCTGTCGACTTGACGGTATCCCACCCGGAATTTTGCGGATTAATGTTCAGAAAGAAAACATTAATCTCAAAAAGCTGTCCGAACTAACTTCAATAACAAAAGCTTTTGCTGTATTTTAAGATTAAAAATGATTAGTAAACTCGTTAGAAAGACACGCGCGTACCGAACTCGCCGTGTGCAACAGTTGCATCATATGTTACTTTGTTCTAATCACATGAGAAATTATATTTTCTTCTTTCGGCTACCGCAGAACCTGGATTACAAGTTCATTCACCACGAACAGATAAGAAGAGAAAGACGATAAAGAGAGGTTACGTAATTGCCAGCAATTGTCCCTCCTAAATAAATTTATCTTTAATAGAAGTGCTCACGCTTATTAAACGAAAAGTAATGAGTAAAAATCAACATGCAAAATCACCTAAAGTACCAGAGAAGACAAATCATACAAAACCATTTACATTATTACGACGGTCTCGCCATCCAGATCACTGTGTAATTCACCCAAGTCACCACGTAGAAGACCCAACTCTGAGACAGTATGCCCTTGCATCTCCTGTACCTGCGCTTTGATGTCACCAATTTCACGCTTACGCTCCTCAGCTTCCTGCTTATGTACTCCTTTTTGCCGTCCTTCAGATTCCAAAATTAGTGTTTCCTGTCTTTCTTATCGGCGTCTTTTCTCTGCTTCTTGTGCCTCCTGTCGTCGTCGTTCCTCTGTCTGCAACAGCAGCGCCTGGAATTTTCCATCATCTGACTGACTGCCAACCGTGTTTACATATAAATTACAGATTACACTAGTCTTGTACAAAGTGTCCTCTGTTTCCACTGTTAAAGGTTCTGTCGCACTTCTGACCCACTGTTACGACGGTCTCACTGATCGTCGTATGGTACAGTGGAAACAAAGTACAGACACCAATGAAATCACTAATTACCAGCTTTAACGAGCCACAAATAACAATTTGAAACCAACAAGATACTCTCGTACAGTTATATTTGTCCACACGCGATACTAATGACAACTATAAAGAATTCTTCAATAATTATAACACAGTAATCACTTTGATTACTCGTTGAGTACTCAACCACTTGTTCCGCACTGAATAAGTCGTCCGACGAAACTAACTTCTAAGCGGCAGCTGTTGGTATATATAGCCTTCAGATGTTCCATAATTTGCGTCAAGAAGCACTCGAAAAGTCTGGAGGGTACTGTTGCGCCGGCCTTGACAGAGACACGCACCTGCTTGACTAGCCGAGAAACGTGTAGAACGACACTCTCGACTGTTCCGTCGTTACACTATTCTGTATACGCAACGTGTCACCTTTTACGATAACACTGGAGAAACAGCTGTTGGAAAGAATTAAGAAAAACTGAATCGGAGGAAAACGCATAAAACAAACGTCAGCAAAGTATACAAAACGTTTGCTAAACAAACTAACACAGTGTAAATATTTTACTTTTCCTCACACTGCAATGAAATAAACTCAAAATGTAAAGGAAAAAATCATAGGAAAAATTTCTCTTCGCGTCTATATATATTTAAAATTTATCGAATACTCTAAGATTTACCGTTATAAGTGTAGAGGTTCTTGGTCACTAATTTTATTTTCTTTATTTTGTTTTGTACTCGTGAGGCGCTTAACTTTTTAAGTGGAACCACAATGCTTGCATTAACAAAAAAAAACTTGCTTTTAAAGAAAACGTGGAACCAGTAGCCGCAACTGTTCTAGTTGAAGGTTAAAATGGAGCAAAAAAGTTTAAATTAATTTTTCTCTAACACCAATTTTTTGCCGAAATTGTCAAGACACAATGTTTTCTTAAAGGTTATGAAAACTGTTATATCTCGGTCAATTTTTATCGCACGACAACAATAAGAAAAAACATACATTAAAAATAATTTTATAACCCTTGGAAGACACGCTTGGTGTTTTTCGATGAAAATTTATTTTAAAAGCCTCTAGCGAAAACACAATTTTTGCTCTATTTTCACTCTATTTACTCCTATCTAAGGTAGTTACAGCTAAGTGACTTAACGGTTTTTTTTAGTGGTACGTACTTATAAATTCAATTATTAGGAAAAGAAGCTCCGATTTATTGTTTTATTTTTAAAGTAGGATAACTTAACTATGCTACTAGTTTTCTGTAAAGTACAAGTATGTTTTCGGTTAAAAATTTAAAATTACGATTATTCTTAAATTAACCACTTTACCGTCGCAACTTCTAGTTTCAACAGTTTTCTCTAAATGCCGCTAAGATATTTGTATCGACATTCTTTGAGTTTATTGAATTTTTGGCGTTTTCGTTGTTCACTCATCGGTTTTTACGCGAGCACTGTCTGAAAGAGCTTTGTGAGTCACTCTCGATCAGTTTTATTTACACTTCTTATACTTACTACGCTAAAAACATAAAATTTTATGATGTGAAAATATGAAACATCAGAAACAAAAATGTTAAAGTAGCACAATTTTGTGGAACACCGTTTATAAAACGGTTAAAACAAAATTACCATCATCCTTATTCCGAGGCGATTTATATAATTGGAAAGTGTAGCGAAATCAAATATTTGGAAGCATTATTTCAGAAGATGGAACAACAAAAAATGACATCAAAAATAGGATGCAACAGGGAAAAAAGGCTATTCGTTTGCTAAATTCGTTACTTTGGTCGAACAAAATGAAACTTCAAACTAAACTGACAATCTACACAACTATTGTGGAGCCCATTTTAACTTATGGCTGCGAATACTGGCAACTTTCAGATAAAGAGAAAAAGATGATAGAAACTGTGGAAATGGACTTCTTAAGAAGAACGTGTAATATTTCTAGAATACAACATATTAGAAACGAAGATATAAGAAGGAAGCAGGGCGCGTATGTACAACAGCGGAAAGAATAGAATCCAGACAGTTGCTATGGTATGGTCACGTAATGAGGATGGAGGAGAAGCGATGACCAAAGAAAGCATTGACATACACTCCACAAAACAGGAAACAGGAGAAGAAAAGGAAGACTGACAACACCATGGCGAACAGGAATTAGAAAAAGCATGAGAGATCGAGCTACTGAAGCTGACAACTGGAAGGATAGGAAGAAATGGCGATCAAAATGCGGGATGCGGCATAGACTGTAGGACCCCCGCTAATACAAAAATAAAATAAAATTACTAGATAACTTTAACATTCGTGAATAAATCCCGTAAGGAGAATTAATCTATTTATTAAACTTATAATTTTTTATTATCTGGAGAAAACTATGTCCGAATATTATACAATAGGAACATCGCTCACTGATATTTGATGTTTGAACGGCTATATGTTGTTTCAAACATGAAACGCTTAATAAAACCACGTAAGAATCTATATCCACTCTCATAATATGCTTTCACTGAATCGACCCAAATGGTGAATGAAATTAAAGCTAGTCGCTTCTCAAATATTAACGTTTCTTCGGGAATAATTACTGTGTTTGAAATTTCGATGTTAAGACAACAACTACGCGTATGATTATTTGATTAAAAGTAAGTATATTAATTGGTGACTCGTTGGACACCCTTGGTGAAACATGTTAATACAAAGGTTTTTAATAATATATATAGCCACTTGGTACGTTTCACAGTTTTTATTTAACTCTCACAGATGTTTCAGCTTATCAAGCTATTCTCAAAGAGATTAGCTTCAGGTGAGAATAGCTTGGTAAGCTAAAACAGTTGTCAGAGTTAAATAAAAACTGTAAAACGTACCAAGTGTTTACATGTTGTTAAAAACCTTTGAAGTAAGTATATATTTTTACAAAGGCAAATCCTGGAAAAAACGTTGGAATATGGAGTGGCCACTCACCATCTCTTTGTGGATTTCCAGTCGGCATATGATTCAATCAACCGGAAAAAGGTATATAGAGCTATGAAGGAGTTGAATATACCATCTAAGTTGGTGCGTATGGTTGGAGTAGTTATATCCAATTCTAAGTGCCAAATCAGAATACAATCAAATCTATCTAACTCCTTAAAAACATTGAATGGGTTGAAACAAGGAGATGCCTTAGCGTGTGTGTTGTTCAACATAGCTCTAGAAAAGGTCATCAGGGATTCAGGAATTCAAACTAGCGGACACATATTTCACAAGGAGGTACAGCTTCTGGCCTATGCCGATGACATTGACGTCATAAGTAGGTCTGAATCTGGCTTAAAGGAAGCCTTTCAGGAACTGGAGTTGTCCGCTAAGGCTATGGGCTTGGTTATAAACCAAAGCAAAACCAAATATATGGTTGTAGGTGCCAACACTCGTGCCCTGTCCCTGCGCATTAACGGTTATGCATTTGAAAAGGTTCAGGGTTTTCCATATCTCGGGTCATATGTGGACTCTGGAAATGACTCCTCTAGAGATATTGAAAAACGGATATTATCTGCTAATAGGTGTTACTACGGACTGGTAAAACATTTTAAGTCAAAATTAATAAGTAAAGATACAAAAGCCACCCTATACAAGACCTTGATTAGACCAGTCCTGATGTATGGCTCGGAATGCTGGGTGTTAAAAAAACTAGATGAGCAGAAACTATCCGTTTTTGAGACGAGGGTACTGAGGAGAATCTATGGCCCTGTAAGGGAAAACGACATTTGGAGGCGACTGCATAATCGAGAGTTGTACGAAAGGTTTAAAGATCTTCCGATCGTGCAACTCATACAAATTAACAGATTGCGTTGGGCTGGTCATGTGCAGAGAATGGCGGAGGATAGAATCCCAAAAAGAGTGATGAATTATTTGCCGATGGGAAGGAGAAGGAAGGGAAGACCGCGTACAAGATGGCTGGACCAGGTTGGTAAGGAGGCAGTGAGGCTGGGTGCAGCAAACTGGTGGACATTGGCCGGGAGTAGAGACCAGTGGGAAGATTTCTTTTGGAGGCCAGGGCCCGGACTGGGCTGTAGCGCCGAGGATGGATGGATGGATGGATATATTTTTACAAAGCTTCTAAATTGTTAAATAAATTTTTAAGGCTTAATGTTTTCATGATTTGTCTTTCATGATTTTGTATGTGATTTATATTTAAGGTTAAGATGGCAGAAAACATAAAGTCCTGTACTTCACAGGAATGTACAGAAAAAAAAAACATACGGTTATAAGGAGTTAATTTATAACAGGCGTGTTTACGGGGAAGGGGACGAACACGACCGGACCCCGCCCCCAGAGTCTCGAAAAAGTTGACGAATTATGTTATCTCTTAATTTTTACGCTATTTTTTTTTCAGCTTTATACGCTGTTAACACTTTTATAAATATATACAAACATGTTTATTACACAGCATTTTCATATATAGCGTACGTTTGAAATATGAAATATAGAGAGATTAATTCAGTCAACAAGTACCTTGTAAACAGTGTTTCAGTAACGCCTCTTTTATTGTGATATTACCGTTTACTTAAATGGAATTGATTTAAGAATGTTATCACACGTTTTTCAACAATTTTAAAGACAGTAATGTTGATTAGTCTTAACTTGTTTTTAATCGAACCGTTATAATTCGAATGCTTTCTGATGAGGCGACATTTTGAAGTTCGACGTGACAGATGAAGTCGTCTTGTCGCGGGGACAACTCTGCAACATTCGGAAATGAAACCGTTTCAAGATCACTTGGATACACACAAATTAGATTCTTGTGTAACGATAGTTGTTCTTTTACTTCCATGTTCCATAAAAGAAATGGAAGTATGGTGATGGCGAAAAAAATCGTGTTCGAGATAAGTGCCGATTCTGATTGTACTACCCTCAAAACATGAAGAAAAGTCATTTTTCGAAAAGTGTCTGTGTGTGTGTCTGTCTGTCTATGTGTCTGTGTAGATTTTTTTCTATGGCAAACGATAAGAGCCGCAAATTCAAACAGAATCAAATAATATTTTGCATACAGCACTGAATTGTAGAGTTCTCAAGACCTATTGTTTTTGGTGAAGATCAGTTAAGGGAAAGAGGTAGTTTACCGGCAACGTTTTATGTTTTAACAAGGGTAATTTTTTCTATGACGAACGATGACTGCCGTAAATTCAGACAGAATCAAATAATTTTTTTCATACGTCGCTGAATTATAGAGAACTCAAAGTCTTTTGATTTTGGTGAAGATCGGTTAAGAGAAAGGGGTAGTTTAACTGCAACGTTTTATGTTTTAACAAGGGTAATTTTTATTATGACGAACGATACCTGCCGCAACATTCAAAGAGAATCAAATAATTTTTTGCTTACGTTCCTGAATTGTTAAGTACTCAAGGTATGTTCATTTTGGTGAAGATCGGTTAAGGGAAAGGGGTAGTTTACCTGCAACATTTTATGTTTTAACAACTGTAATTTTTTCTATGACGAACGATAACTGCCGCACATTCAAACAGAATCAAATATGTTTTTGTGTACGTTTCTGAATTATAAAGGAATGAAGGCTTATTGATTTTGGTGAAGATCGATTTATGGAAAGGGGTAGTTTACCTGCCACATTATATGTTTTAACAAGAGTAATTGTTTCTATGACGAACGATAACTGCCGCACATTCAAACAGAATCAATTAATGTTTTGCATGCATCCCTGAATTGTAGAGTACTCAAAGTCTGTTGATTTTGGTGAAGATCAGTTAAGATAAAGGGGTAGTTTACCTGCAACATTTTATGTGATAACAAGGGTAATTTTTTCTATGACGAACGATAACTGCCGTAAATTCAAACATAATCAAATAATGTTTTATATATGTGCCTGAGTTGTAGAGGACTAAAGGCCTGTCGATTTTGGTGAAGATCGGTTAAGGAGAAAGGGTAGTTTACCTGAAACATTTTTTGTTGTAACAAGAGTAAAGTACTTAATTTTGATACCTGATAAGAAGATCTTAATAATCCATTGTAGAAACGTAGATGAAATATCTATAAATGAAGAGGCTAGTTGAACGGGGTGGGGGTAATTTTCTATAAACGAAAATTATAGTTGAAGCGGGAGGGGATAATTTTTTTTATATATGTACTACGTTATCGGCAACAAAGAAGTAGTTTGTTGTTAAAATTCCTTCTCGGCCTGTTTGGCCGTAGACCAATGTTTTCTGCAAAACCAGACGTTTCAGCAGTGCCATCGACTTCCATCATCAGTGAAAATCGAGTGCGATAACGTGAGGTGGTATACGTTAGCGACCACAGTACTGTGGTTATGGCTGAAGCAGTAAGTAGAAAGAAGTAGTTTCTATGGAAATATTTCATTTCGAAAATGATTTTAAAAATAAATCCTAGAACATGGAAGTCATGTATGGTTCTCCATACCGATATTTTAATTTTGTGATAGATCAGTACGTTTCCCTGTGGTGATTTTTACTTCCATGTTCCATAAGGAAATGGAAGTATGGTGATGGCGAAAACATCGTGTTCGAGATAAGGGCTGATTCTGATTGTACTACACTTAAAACATGAAGAAAAGTCATTTTCCGAAAAGTGTGTGTTGTGTGTGTGTGTGTGTGTGTGTGTGTGTAGATTTTTATATATGGCGAACGATAACTGCCGCAAATTCAAACAGAATCAAATACTTTTTTGCATATGTGGCTGAGTTGTAGATTACTCAAAGCCTATTGATTTTGATGAAGGTCGGTTAAGGGGAAGGGGTAGTTAACCTGCAACGTTTCTTGTTTTAACAAGGGTAACGTACTTAATTTTGATAAAGTATCCTGAAAAGAAGGCCATAATAATCCACTGTAGAAAGGTAGATGAAATATCTATACACGAACAGGGTAGTTGAAGGGGTAGGAGGTAATTTTCTATATGAAAATGATAGCTGAAGGTGGAGGAGATACTTTTTTATATGTGTACTACATTATCGGCAACAAAGAAGTAGTTTGTTGTTAAAATTCCTTCCCAGGGTGTTTGCCCGTGGTCCAATGTTTTCTGCAAAACCATACGTTTCGGCAGTGCCATCGACTTCCATCATCAGTGAAAATCGAGTACGCTAACGTGAGGGGATATACGTTAGTGACCACTAGGGTTGCCACCTTTTTTTTGAGCAAATAAAGTATATTTGTTGTTAAAGGTAGGAAAAAAAAGTACATTGTATCAAAATAAAGTATTATTTATTTTTCTTAATTATTTTGTTTAAAAATATATTTTTTATTGCTTTTAGCAATATTTAACAAATAATTGTCACTGCTAAACAGCTTCACAGCATCTTGGCA
The DNA here is from genome assembly GCA_034769895.1 of Magicicada septendecula. Lineage (NCBI taxonomy): Eukaryota > Metazoa > Arthropoda > Insecta > Hemiptera > Cicadidae > Magicicada > Magicicada septendecula. The sequence continues at coordinate 41,605,123 of CM068370.1, read as the reverse complement.
GTCTATATTTAAGTTAAGATAAATAAATAATTCATTTTTTATCAAATTCAGAGACGCTTTGTTTCTTTCGACCCGCCACTTAATATTCATCACAGAAAAAACTCTCTCTGTGAATGCTGAAGTGGCGGGATTCGACAATAGAAATGAAATTAATTTGTACAAGTTTGTAAAATCATCATTTGTCTTATTAAATATTTGTTGCCATTTTTGTGCAGTGGATAATTCTGCAAAACCTTCAGAAGTATATATTTGATCATATAATTTGTTTAATAATGCAATTTCCCCATAAAGATTATCCATATTTAAATTGCGTTTTTGCAGCTTTAAATTTTCAAGTATGATAACAAAATGGTCAAATTCAACATTGCTTTTTAAATTTATATTGTTTAGTGTAAATAACCAGTTTGTGTCACTAAAATCAAACCATTTATTTAGGTACTCTAAAGCTTTATCAACAAATAATAAAAAATTTCTGTGAATTTTACTAGTCAGTTCAGGTGAAGATAACAGTTTAATTTTTTTGCCTGTTTCATATCCAAAGAAGAGATCTTGTTTTCTTTTTGTTAGTCCGTTTTTAAGATTATTCATGATATTATACACATCCAAAATTGTTATGCAGTTGGCTTCCAGGCATTTTACAGTTTTATTAAACAAATTTAAAGTATGGCTACAAAAATGCAAGTAAATGTCAATCAAGTCATTGTCAGTGTTAAGCATCAATAAGTTTTGCAAAATCATTGGACAGTTTTCTCCTAAGTTTACAAAATGACTTCTGATGGCTTTCCAATTTAATAATAATGTATCTATGCAGGGTAAAAGTGAGAGCCATCTTGTTCCCACATGGCGTTTCACTTCATGAAAGTCTCCATCCACTGATTCTATAAATTTTTTCAATTCTTCTCGTTTTACAGCAGAGTGGCAAAAATGAGCATAGATTTTCAAAATTACATTCTCTATGTCATATGATAAAAAACTCATGGCATGTCTCATGCAGTTATGCATTATGTGTGCATGACAATTTCCCTTAATCAAATCTGGTACCAAATCTCTCATATTTGTAAATAAAGAAAGAATGGTTAACTCCAAAATTAGCGTTTGTGTTGTCAGCACTTAGCCCAGATACATTATGAAAAGATAATTTGTATTTTTCCATTGACTTTTGAATTGCTTGAAACATACCATCAGCAGACTCATTGCTATTTTCATAAAAATCTATTAACTTATTTTGAATGCTATTTTTGGCTGTAAAATATTGTACCACTAATGGAAACAGTTTTATGTTTTTTTTGTTAGAAGCATCAGTTTGTAAGCAGTAAAATAAATTGTCTGTATTTAGATCATCTATTACATTTTGAATAGCATATGGCCCCAACACCTCTGTAACTAGAGCTTCCATTTTGGTTCTAGCCAGACGAATACTTGAAGCTGTAGTTGAATTAACATAAATAATTTTATTCAGTTTTACAGTACAGCCATACTGTTGTAGGACAAATTATGTTTTACAGTGTGATATGTTAAGGCTAGTTCAGCTGCAGTGACATTTTCTTGATCACTGCAAGATGAACTTTTAGATGTGGAAGCAGAAGCAGAGTCCAGAAATTTCTCAAGCAGTCTCCAGGTGTTTTTTTTCCATTTCTGATTTAGATTTATGATGTTTTGTTTCCAGGTGTTGCTTAACCTGAAAATAACAAGGAAAAACTTCACCTTACCCTCCACCACCAACCACCAGTCCAGCCAACCCAGTGTGTGTTAGTTGTGTTTATTATTTATTAATGTTCTTAATGTTTACATACGTACTATGATACATACAACCTATATACTTCTACTAACCTTGCAGCCAACCTTCATAACCATAACAAAACATACACACACGTATACACAACACATGCATGCACAAAAGATTTTTCCACTCACCTGTCCTATTCCAGCCGAAGCAATTGTAAATGTAACTCCACATAATTTGCATTTTCCATTATATTCGTTTGGTGGATCGTTAGTTAACCAAGCACCATGTTCGATTTCCCATTGACTTTTATACTTCTGCAATCGTTTTGTCTTCTGTACCGTCGTATCAATCTTTTTGGCGCATTTTTTCGGTGTAATGTATTCAATATCTATTTCATCTGTTTCACGATTAAGATTACCTTTTGTAGGTGTACAGGGAGTACTCAGCTTACTAAAGTTGCCTTTATCCATGATTCACTATTACACAAAACTATAAAACCGAATAATCGAACTTTATTGCACTCAATCCGCCTCACACAAAACAAACAAACACAAGAAACTTTGACAATTTACTTATTTGACATTGACAAATTGTCAATGACAATATTGACATTTCAGGTTAGGTTGCGTTCCGAGTCCCGAGTACTCAGTTCATGGTTCAATTACTCAACCGATCCATTATTGGCAGGGTGCGTGATCGAAAAACACAAGCATGATTTAATGCTGATTTTGTCCACAGCTTACGCTGTAGTCGATTAAGTTGTCCCCACCATACACTTTGCACCCTGCAAATAGTGCCAATACGCAAAATTACGATCAACTTTTGTGGTCTTTTAATTATTGACGTAAAGTGAATGCTAGAAAAAATCAAACTATGTGAAATAAAGTATTTTCACGTACTTTACTGTTCTCTTAAAGTATAGAGAACAATTGCGCGAAATAACGTACAATACTTTATTATAAAGTACGGGTGGCAACCCGTGACCACAGTACTGTGGTTATGGCTGAAGCAGTAAGTAGAAAGAAGTAGTTTCTATGGAAATATTTCATTTCGAAAATGATTTTAAATATAAATCTTAGCACATGGAAGTCATGTATGGTCTCCACACCGACATTTATGAACCGTAATCGAACGAAATATATGTGTGTGTGTGTGTTGTAAATATAACGTTCTATTGTACTTGTTTACAATTGTTGCAACACAGTTTGGCGTCGAATGGGTTCCGTTCGTCACCGTTTTCACGCTTTTTACATGCGTGTGTTTTGCTAAAACTATATTTGACCTTTCCCACTACTAAACACAAAGTGTTTACACTCTGCCGTCACACAAACTGTTTACAGTCGTAGAGCAAACGGAATATTACCTCATCGGGAGACACAATTTTTCGATTTTATAGTGTTAGGGTCGGTTATATTGTAACATATATATCATGTTTGCTTCGTGTCATCAAATGGTCTCTCTCATATTAAAAATGGATTGTCATCTTTAGACAAACAGTTTACATGACTTTTCACAATTACATAGGCCTACATTGACTCAGTTTTCTTGAGGTTTTAATTGTCTCTAACTACATAAAGTAATTCTGACGCGGAACACAATTATTTTAAATAAAAATTATTAAATGTTTACCTTACTGCCATAACTAGCCTTCCCTCGTTACGAGCTTCATCTGATGCTACTTTTGACGACGGCGCCGTTGTAGTGTGTGTGTGTGTGTGTGTGTGTGTGTGTGTGTGTGTGTGTGTGTGTGTGTGTGTGTGTGTGTGTGTGTGTGTGTGTGTGTGTGTGTGTGTGTGTGTGTGTGTGTGTGTGTGTGTGTGTGTGTGTGTGTGTGTGTGTGTGTGTGATTGTGTTTAAATAGTATGTGTGATTTAAGTTGTCTGTTCGTTTGGGATGTCGTTTCTAAGCGTTTTTTTTACAGACTTTGGGGAGGGGGAGATTTTAGATGCAAGGAAAGTTTAAACTAACAAAATTGTCTCCATTATAGGCGTGTAGGGTCGGCTATCTCTTCCCGTGACAAACAGCGCTGCAAAAAGGACAACGACACGCTTAAGACTGATCAAGAACAGTTTGAGAAGCAGCATGGGGATTTGCTTTTACATAACCGCAATAATTGATTTCACAAGGCAATAATCCTAAAACTGTACAGTATACTAGCGTAACGTATAGCCTACATTACACATTAAAGTGCTTGTATGGATAAACTTGATGCTTTTTAAATAGTACCAGTGCTAGTCTCTGTTTTGATGGACTCGATGTCTGTAACAGATCAGTGTATGTAACGACACTTGTGACACTTGTTAAGTGGTATGTAGTATGTAGAGTAAGGCCGGTGTTACACTAATCAACTGATTTCAAGCCTACATGAAGCTAGTTGCACGGCAGTAGAAACAGGCTGCAACTGCTCTGCAATCAGTTACAGAGTAAACATGTCGTTTATACTTCTATTATGATGAGGTAAAGTTTGTTTGTATCGTTGTCTGGTCTAACCTCAGAAACTACTGATCCGATAACAAAAATTCTTTCACCACCGTATTCCTTGAAGTCTGAGGACGGTTTTAGACATTAATTTGAACCGATAACTTTAATAATTTTGAAGAACAGAGCATTAAAACGGTTCCACGCTGTGAAATTTCTTTGCTAATTTGTCTGCAGTAAATAATTATCGGCATGCGACAAACTTTCGTTCTATAAATGATAGCTATGTGGTGTCAGTGAGTGAAGTTTATACAAAATTGCAAATTTTATTTTGTTTTTGTTTCAATAAAACCTCCTTTTTCTTTTCCAGATATTGGCGGTTTTGTAAAAATTGTCTATACTGTTTCGGTTCCATGTCACGAAATTTCTTCGCTGTCCAGGCGAGTTTCATGGAATCGTTTGCATAGTGTAATAGGCTACGATTGAATGAAATGCGCCACACCGAGCCCGTGAAACTAAAAGTTGCACGAGCAATTGCAAGGCTTGCAACTGTCTTACAATCGATTGCGGATCGTACAATCGATTGCACTAAGTGTAACAGGAAACCAACGCCCCACAACGTTTTCTGCAATAAGTTGCCTAGTGTAATAGAGGCCTTAGTAATCTTGCACGTGAGTTGGAGTCGAGTGATTCATAGATTTAATGGAAGATTGATGCAAAACAATCCCTATAGTAAACCTCGAATTTCAAACAAAGGTAGCGACAAGAGCCAAAGCTGCAAAAACATTCTTGAGGAATGGAACGTGTCTTGGATAGTGCCAGTGGAAAAAGTAATTCCGTGTATTTACCTCCCTTTATTAACAGATTTGCACTGTGTGGAAAATGGACTGACATTTTATGAGTACCAAAAGCCGTTTAGAAAAGCACTTGAATACTTCAACAGAAGTTTTCAAGGCAGGAAGCACAGAGAATACATTGGAAAAGTACAAGATAGAGCAACACAAATTTCACATCATGGTGTAATAATCAAGGGCGCAGCTAACGGTTTTTTTTCTGTAAGGGTTCTGGCAGGTTCTTTGTAGCGTTTAGATTTTAATGACAAAAAAAAACAAAATTTAAAAGAAAAACGAACTCGATCTTTCTATTTGTTTGTTAGGCTAATCAAAAAAGTAAGTGTGGAAATTAAAATTTGAAATTGCGTGAATATTGAAAGTCTAGTTTTCGTCACAAAGAGTGTTGGTGTGATTTGGTAAAGCGTCTAACGGAATAGTTTGAAAAGAAACGTTCACTGTGAGATCTTCCCACCAATGTTTCTGTTCAAATTGTAAAAACAAATTACATCAGAAATAGTTGCATTTTATGGATAGTTACATCAGAAGTAGAGTGAGTCTTATTTGTTTTACTAAATTAATTAAGAACGTCTTACATTTATCTTATATTAAAGGCGCCAATGAACCCAATGAAGATTTCCTTATAACAAACAATACTTTTACTATCATTATGTAATAATTATTTTAATAATGTAATCAGTTTTATTGTTTAAAACTGCCGTTACTTACAAGAAAAACATTTTGGTTTCATTTTTGTATCAGTCTTGGTTCACAGAAATTGAAAGCAGCTGTGGTAAACACTGAGGACACAACGCAGAGTTTAAGTGTACTCTGCGTTAACGCAGATGTATGCAAACACAAGCGTACATTTCTACAACTATTGTTATCAAAAACAAGGTTAAAGGTTAGACAGTTATTTGACGCCTCCATATGACCGGCTACTTTAGTACTGACTCACAGGGTGGTATCGACACCACGGTTTCAGCGTGTGTTCGTTTGATCGGAGTTACAACGTCTAGTTGTTCAGCTGATCATTTTTTCCGATTCCGTTTTTTTTTTTTTTTTAGTTAACGATAGGAAACTTTTATTCACTCAACAAAATAATTATTTTGTTGTTGTTCATGTGAGGAGAGTGACAGCTGTTTGAAATAGCATCACTGCTGCTACTTCTGTTAAGCAAGACTCGATAATTCCGGTTTCGTCGGATTTAGCCCTGAACCGACATCGAAAGTTCTAGTACAACCAGGGAATCATTACCCTGGTTTCCGGTTCTAGAAGCAGACTGAATTGGTTTCCTTAGCTACAGTTGGAGTAAAGTACGTTGAACATAACATGTAAGCAGTGTCACTGGACTAAACTGTAGAATCTTCCTGTGTGGGCGAACGTTTGTTGCAAAAATGGTAAGACTTTTTAATTTAACACTAGTTCTATTAAATTAATTTTCAGTACGTAATCATCTGAAAGATAACCACCAACATTTTGTGAATTAAACTGGCTAAATAATCTAATATAACCAACGTAATTTAATGCAGTAGCAAAACCCCGGTTTACTTTATATACTGTGCAGTCTCTGAAAAACTCTGTAATTAAAGATTAGAAATATCAACAACTTGGTGCAGATGCAGTAAACAATTATGAAAAATAACGTATTCGTACATGTACATTGTAAACTGTATTAATTGTTCTTCAAATGTATTTTATATAATATAAGTCAGTATTTACAATACTGTACAACAGTATCATTTCCAACAGGTTGGACTATATTATATCACACAATTTATTTATATTACTGTATTATACTCCTATTGTATATCACGTAAGACGATTTTTTAGGCGAAGTTTTAAAAATTTTGTACAAAACAGGTAATAGTCGGCGCTGACAACCTGAGCTCTGACAGCCACAATAAACTACAGTAGTCTGTCAACGGACAAAACAAATTTGTTTACACAAAATTTGCAAAAAACCAATTATGGAATCCAAATACTGTAATATGCAGTTTTTCATTTTCTAGGTGGAATCCGCAACTAATTTACCTGCGTAAGCTGTAAAAAAGTAGTTTTTTTTTACGTAAATAAGGTAAAATTTACGTTGTTAGGTTAACATGCAAAATAACCTCTAACAACTAACCTTTCACGCTTTCTGTGAAATGCACATAAAAAAAATAAACTCGAAGTCTCTTGCCCGTTACTATACGTGTTTCCCTTCCTCTCGTTTTCCACTAATACTCGAGAGTGCTGTGCAGATCACTGGAAAGCAACCAACTCAAAGCAACATTGTGTTTCAATGTTGTATCGCTATAAGTAATTATCACATTTTCTCGCAACTTACAAATAAAAAGTGCGAATTTTTCGCGTCCGCACCTAGTTTTGACCTGTAGAAACACCAGAAACGCGGTTTTTGCAAGTTTTGTGGTTGGCAGAGCACAAGTTGTCACTGCCGACTATTACCAAAACATAACATTACCAACGTCTGCAGAAGACGAGTAAAATTTGTGCGAGGTTTTTAATACCGCTATTTCATAGATACTGTAATATAAGATGTCATTTTTTATGGTTTCATAACTTTGGTAATTTTAGATATCCTTTAATGTTTCTACACTCACCTTCAAGATTAACCTACAACAAAATAAACAGCTATAAACGACTTCTTTTTCTTTTAAAGTTGTACTTCTATCATAAAAATCTAAACTCCTCCAAAGAATTTGTCAGGACCATCCAGAAGGAATAATAACCCTTGATTATTACAACATGACGTGAAATAACTTTGTGCTGCTCTACCTTGTACTTTTCTAATGTATTTTCTACGCTTCCTCCATTGAAAGCTTCTTAAAGGAAGCTTTAAGGAACTGAATTGATTTTCCCATATTTCATATTTCAAACGTATATCTTAATGTTGTGTAATAAACCTGTTTGTATATTTAAAAAAGTAACTACTATTATGTTAGCGTACGCAGCAGAGAAAAAATAAAAAAAAATAACCTAAAAATTAAGAGATTAACAAAATTCGTCAACTTTTTAGGCCCTCTAAGGGGGTCCGTTCGCCCCCTCCCTTAATACGCCCCTGTCTTTATGCAGAACAGTTTGTCACGGGAAATGATAACGGACCCTATAGGCCTATATTAGACACAATTGTATTTGTTTTAAACTTTCCTTGCGTCTAAACCCCCCCCAAAGTTTTTAACACCTGCAAAATCCCCCCCAAATTATGGTCAACCCAATTTGCTCCATGATCTCCTGCTGTGGTTAACCCTGGACCTTATATACTTGTCTCGGCCTTATGAGTATTTCATAGGGCTGATAAGAAATCACTACGATAAGTATATTTTGTAGCAGTCTTATCTGAATTGTATTGAAAACAGATGAACATAACGAAAACAAGTTAAATTCAAGTCTGACAGACAGACAGAGGATGCACGGGCGTCTTGCGCCCTAATTTGTGTGCGTTGTCCAGGCCTAGGCATGATGAAGGCCAGGTGCAAACTGGTCGGCACGGTCGTTTGCTCGGCACAAGGTGTTAGGATGCGGTCCGCGAGTACATGATTATGCACGGCCATCATGGGAGCAAGCTGAGCTTTATTGTCACGCCGGGGCGCGGCACCATGGTCCCCTCGGGCATAGCCTTCGAGAACGTAGTGACGCACTGGCGAGGACAAGAGGCTCGAGCGCCCGAAGGCGGCGGCCGCATCGAAGGGAAGCAACACCGGTGCAGACGGCTCGCGCAAGGAAGGCGTTGCACAACCTCGCGGGAGCCTGTGTCGCGGATCACAGCCCTGCCGAGTCGGCAAAGCAGGTGCTGGTGAAGTTTGTAATTCTGTTTACTCTGCCATAGCATGATTGACTACAGAGTCGGCAAGCCGCAGGTAGGGAGTGCTGGGTTAGCGGTTCAAGGAATCCAGAAGGTTGGGGGGTACGATTCTGAGGAAATTCAAGTCTCTTCACACACAGCGGATAAGATCCAACCTACGTTACCGTTACTGAAACTAAAAGCCCGACTCTAGAACACGACGCTTTACAAGCAGGGATAAATGAAACTGAACAGTTGTAGTTCGCACGCTACGAGCAGACTATGTGCGTGCAACTGAAGGCCATTTGAAGAGTAATATGCAGTTGTCACTCGATAGTTGGCGGAACTGGCTTGGTTTAATCGGTTTGTCTTCTCATGTTGCAGACAGGCTGACAGTGTGTTGTATACCGCATAGATTAATACTTAGGTGTTTACCACTTTCTCAGGTAACAATCACAGCTCACGTCATATGTTGTTCGTGTTTCCAACGCCCCTCGCTGTTTTCTTCGTATAATTCGCTTGAATGTATCGTTAATGAGATTCAGAAACAGGGTAGATGTGCGTTGTTTTGGAGCTTTGTGTTAGAATGTAAGGCCTGTTCAAACGCGAGGAAGTTTTGTGTTACCTTATTTAAGGCCCTTACTCAACGTAGTTTATCCTAACGGATATAGTAAACACCATCACCACCACCCTATCACAGTGGCGGCTGATGGTTGAAAAATTTGCGGGTTGCAGTTGGGTTGGATGGTATTAAATTGTTTTATTATCTGAACAGAAAATGTCCAAGTCTCCTCCCCTCCAAACAATACGTAAGGAAAACAAAATAATGCAGTTTTAGTGTCATCCACATAACCATGAATATTTATTGTATAATCTTTTTTAAATTTACGATTAAATATTCTGTTACCTGATTTTACATTTTGATTAAATTTGAAAGATCTGGTGTAGCCTACCTACTCCTGTAATTTAATTTTTTTCTCAATATGACACAAAATTAACAGCGTTTTCTTTAAGTTTACGACATAATTCATTGTGTCCTACCAGTTAAATATATAATAAATATCTTACACTATGACACCTTAATACTTTATATGTACTACTATTTACATTTAACGATGAATTGGACTGACACTGACAACGAAATTCACAAAAAATTCTACCTACACTAAAAACATAAACTTACTAATTCCTACCTGGCGCACCACGTGTTATTTACTAACAGACTGGTGGCGCCGTAACATGCAAGCGGGGTTTGCAGTCCCTAATCACCTATGCGAGCCTATATCGTAGCAATAGTAGCATCCGAGTCCAGCCGGCCACAGCACTACTCCAGTGTATTTCCCCATATACAAAGCGCGTCTCAGTTGGTGCACACTTGCCGTGTACACCGCGGCAAGAGCGTGTACGGTTTTTAGTATTGCTCTGCGCTTTACAATCTCCAAATGGTTAATTACGATTATTTAGCATGGAAACACTATTATTAGTTATTGTTTTATTCATAATTCTATAATTTAAAATACAATTGGGGGGTTGTATAACCGTGCAACCTAAGCACGGGCCGCCACTGTCATCATCGTCATCATCTGGCCCTTTGTCAATTGACACGGCCTTCCTTCATACATTAGTGTTGTCTCCAGCTGCTCCTGTCTTAAGACTGTTCGTTTTTTCTCTTATACCCTCCTCTTTTAACGTTGCCTATCGTCGTCAATCTCTTTCTTTCTCTTCTCTTTTCCCTTTCCCCTGATTGTGACGTCCGCAACAGCCATTAATTTTTTTTCCGGGGATATTAACGACAGGTTTATATGACATCCAAATGACAACATATGACATCCAGTTTCCCTCCTTTTCAGGATTTTATTTAAAATTGTTCTGTTTTTATGTGTTCTGTTCAGAATTTCCTCATGCGCACACACTGTTAACTGATTTTATTCTCTCCATTTCCAAACAAAGCTTTAGTATTATACCTCTCTCTCTCTCTCTCTCTCTCTCTCTCTCTCTCTCTCTCTCTCTCTCTCTCTCTCTCTCTCTCTCTCTCTCTCTCTCTCTCTCTCTCTCTCTCTCTCTCTCTTCCTCATAAGCACGTTTCGCATCAGTATTAGAGAACGCGCCACACATAGCACTTTATTGGCGTTTTCCCATTTCCAGATCATACTCCTGCAACACAAATTCTTCTTGTTATTAATGTCTTATTTAGCTATTTTAATTATGACTTCTCTCCATAGCGTACTCCTCAAATATCTGTACTTTCTAACGTGCTGAAAACACCTAGATTAAAACATAACGTTCAATTCATGTCTTATGTAATCACTAGTACAAACTTGAAGTTTCTTAATTCTACAAATTTTTACGTTTGAAAAATTTACTTATTATCAAAATAATTTTAGGGCAACAGTAGCTTTTATTTTTGTTAAACACAGAGTTCCCGGAAATCGAAATAAGTAACGGTTACGTGACAGTAAGTTCAAGTATAGGATGTATGATTTATGTATTTTGAAAACGCTGTTGATGAAGTTTGTTGTGAAAATTGTTTGAATTTAAGTACATTGATAGAAGTCAAATTAGAATCACGTCCAATATATTCAGGGATCAGGAATCTACAATAAAAAAGTGGGAATGAATTACCAGGGGAAACACTAACACACTGTGGAGATCGTGAAGATTGTGTGTCGTCTGCTGTATTTATTTAATATTTATGGGTGAGGCTACATTCCCGGAGTCACACCTGACAGTACGGAAGATTAAGTCTTAAGGAGGCTGTCATGGTGACGACACCCTCATAAGAAACTACAACATTGCTTAAATACAAAGGTGTTTGGCTTCATCATCTTTTAACTTTTACGCTGTTTATTTTATTTGTCTTTGTCTTATATAGAATCATTTCCGCTCATTGGTGAACTCATAGTTCAGGGCGACAAATATAGAAAGGACTCTGGCGACTGTTGCGAGCCGGCTAACAAACATTGACAGAGCCACGCGTCATGTGGTATCACTCCCTTGTGAAATATCACTAAGGCAACTAAACAAAACTTTGGAAATATACAAACACACGAAAACACATAAAACCGACATCCTAAACGAAAAGACACAATTCAAATCACACGCATTATTCGAACACATCACACCCCACACACACAATATCGATCTTTCAAAAGTCGATACCGTCGTCAACAACAAGACGGACAGTGCTCCCAACGGCAGCCTCTGAAGAAGCTTTTTAAAAGCGAAAACCGGTTCAGGTTATAAGGTAAAACTTTTACGTTGTTACCCATAAAAAACTTTGTGTTCCGAGTCGGTAGTGAATTAATTATATTTAGTTAAGTAACGGACACGTCATGGACAACGGAAAAAAAAAACTTTGGAAATAAACAAAAAAATTATAGACAAGAAGTTATCCTGAGATAACTTATAAATAGATAATTTATATGCTAACCTGAGATATTTCCCGTAAATCTGTGTAAATGAACAGAATGTTGTCTCGCCGGGGTAAATTCAGGGCGCCGCACCGGTTTGGGTGAAGCAGCGAGGGATTTCCTTTCTACACTGTCGGACTATGCTAGACGGTGTTCCCGTTACTGTTAGCATGTGACTCACGCTGTATGTGGAGCGTAGGTAAAATCGATATCAAAACTTACTTCATTGCGGCCGTTATGAGTCATTCGAGCGATGAGTCGCGGTGATCAGTCAAGTGATGAGCAGACTGGTCTATCTTTTTCTTACTCTTATTCTTCAATTGATATTTCCATACGGCCGTAATCCAAGTTACGAATTTAGTTATAATTCTTTGTTTTTATTACTTTTGTTTAACAGTTGCCAATAGCATAAATGATTACGATTTTCTTCTTCTTCTTCTACTTAGTCCAATCCTCTTCTACTGCAAGGTGTAGAGGTTGAGCAAAGGTCTCGCCACAGTGGTCTCTGCATGGCCAGGGCCTTGGCTTCAGTCCACTGCACTCCCAGCCTCTGCTGAGGGCACCTCACATTATCCTCCGACGTCACTATTCCCCGGCCCCTGGGTCTTCTCCCAGTAATTCGTGCCTCATACAGTTGTTCTGGAAGTCAAATTACGATTTCCAAGAGCTTTAAACTGTATGGCTTCAAAAATGGTATACATTTTGAGTTATGAGAAAAAAAACGGACGTCCAGATCAGAGCTCTTTAGGGTTGGGAACATTATCGTCCGTTGAATTATTGTAATTTGGTCAATTTATACTGTACAAAGATGAAACAAAAAATAAACAAATTTTAAACATTATAAGAATGTTGTATGAATTGTTGTCTAACTATAACAATTTTTCACTTATTTGAGGAAACCACGATTTTAATTTATTTGAGAAATTTACGTCGTTCTTCTTTTATCGCCAAGCATTAGGTACACGGGCTGTTGCGTCTTCCGGCGACGGTACCAACTCACGTTCCACTACAGTGGAACCTCACAGTGGGAAGACACGTGTGTGTCACAAACCAGCGCGCCTCCTGCCCACTCTTTATACTGGGAACAATAATGCACTGTCTTATTTGGCATGTTTGAACCAGATAAGTAGCAAATGCGCGTGCGGGCACACACACACACGCACACACACATTATATATAACAATGGTATAGACCCGAGCCAATAGGAGAGCAGTTGGCTATGGGCAATGGCGCGCCGACACAGTGTACAAAGTGTCAGGCGCCAGAACAGTAAAAGCGCCAAAAATTTCAGGCGAGAAGGAAATATAAAAAAAAATATTATTTATTAACCTTTTCGCCCTCTATTCGAGAATTTTCACTAATGAAAGCTAGAAACTTCAATTCACTAAATAATTTATCTTTCTGTATAAATATCTTACCTATTTCTTTACCAAATAATGTTTGTAATATGTTCCTATTTTATATACTTGTAAGTTTATCTGTTTCTTATTTATATGATATCTATACAAATGTACAAATGTCAAAGTGATTTTCTTGCCAAATAAAATATAGTAACTTTTAATTATGTACCAAAAAATATTTAATATTTTTGTTTTTATAAAACTGTAAGTTTATCTGTTAATTTACGTAAAACTATATAAGGCGCAACTGGCAAATGTTTTTCTTGACAAATAACGTAAATTACTTTATTTTTTCCAAATTATTTTTGACATTTTGTTTTTCTACCCTCATGTATGTTTATTGTTTTTTATACATTTGTTTTTGAAATTCCTGGTTTTTGTTCAGTAAATTTATAATGGATATATTTCGTATTTCATGTGTATTTACTGATACGTTTTTATAAAGTAATTTTTATTGGGGGGAGTGATAGGGGGGGGGGGGCAACTAAAGTTCTGAACACAGGCGCCGGACATTACACGGCCGGTAGCAGGCCACACCCTAAACCCAGAGATCAGTAGTCCCTACGGCAGGAGCTCTTCTGAAGCTCGGAACGTAGTGCACGAGCGGGCGACGGGCAAGCCCTTCGTCCCGCACAGCCATTGAACTTGTGGCGCCGGACACTACTGGCGCGCCTCTGGCTATGGGTTGTTTATGCCTACCAGTCAGATGCAGGCACTGACCAAAGCGTTATACAGGGAAGTTGCCTCTACACTGGTGTCCATAGGGACGTTTTAACTTTGTTGTTACCAATGTTGGTACGTGTACTGTTACGTAATACGGAAAATGTGTACGCCATTACACAACTTTCTACGTGTTTCTGGGCTATTCCAGTGGAATCCGGCTGTAACGTCTGTGTGCGTACGTGATTCTCAACATGCGTTAGTGAGACTTTTCTAGACTTTGCCGGCCGCGTGCACTGTGTCAAGGCCGCAATCAATTACGCTCTAGTGTAGCGCTGATGCGTAGTATGGATGATTCTGGAATTTTGGCGGGGTATAATATAGGCATTCAGCGGCGCTTAGTTTCAGATTTGAGTTGCGTTTTTTTTTTTAGTGTGGTTCGAAGTAATGTGGCGAAGTGTTATGTGTTTTATAATTGTGCGGGACAATTGAAATACAACTGTGTTGTATATTAGTTTAAACATTTTTATTGCGTGTGAACAATTTTTATTTGATTTGTTGTAAGAGACTATCTTGTTGATTACAAACTGTTTAATTGTGATAATAAAGCTGGTGATTAGTGACTTAATTGGTGTCTTGTATTTTGTTTTCTTCTGTACCGTACGAGGATCAAGCAGACCGTCGTAACAATATATTTTAAAGCCATATCTAATTCTGCATGGTCTAATATTCTTCTGAAGATTTTCGTTTAGGTTGAGTCTTTTCTAGACTTTTCCGGCCGCGCGCACTGTGTCAAGGCTGCAATCAATTACGCTCTAGTGTAGCGCTGATGCGTAGTATGGATAATTCTGGAAATTCAGCGGAGTATAATATAGGCATTCAGCGCCGCTTAGTTTGAGTTATTATCGGGCGATTTACACAGTGCGTCGCAAGTGGTGTATCAGTAAAAAGTGATTATAGTGCGGAAGTGATATTAGAATTAGAGGGATAATAGTGACATTATTATTTTTATGCACAGATTAACTTGAATTGTTGTACGAGAATAATCTTATTGCATAAGTTAATGATTACAAACTGATAATTAAAGCTGGTTTTAGTGACTTTATTGGTGTCTTGTATTTTGTTTCCCACTGTACCAAACGACGATCGGTTAGACCGTCGTAACAATACAGTCCAGTCCCTTCTACTGAAGATGGCTGCCGTGCGTTCGCCGAAACGTATAGCATCAACAGAAAATTGAACAATTACTTTGAAAACATATTTCGGTTTTATTTTAATTGACTGATTTCTCTGTTGACAGGTAAACTCATTGCTGACGATGGGTGTCACTCCCAGGTTCACACGTCGCCAATGGCTTACTCTGTTCGCAATCGGGAGTGTCCACTTTTCTAGCGCCATATGCATATCTCTACAGGCTCCGTTCTATCCACAAGAGGTAAAAATAAAAACATGATTAGAACTAAAAGAATGTTAGATACCGTAAAGTTATTTGTATTCAGTTCCATTTATCATTTTTTGTTACTGAATTAGCTATGAGTAATATCAGTTTTGAAGGAAGTCATTAATATAATTTATTGAGGTACGAATAGATAAATAGATAAAATCGGCCCGAAATAATATTTCACAAGCGTTCTAACGTTTCCTAGACTTGTCATAACTTCTATATTTTTGTTTTCTATTCGCACTTCACACAGCCTGCTATACAATTTTTTTTAGATAACAGGACAAGAAAAATAATTATACCAGGCTAATGAATTGGTCAGTTGAATACCTTGTAACGTGTACGAAGTGCGCTAGGTTACTGAAATAGGTCATCCATCAAATGGAGCAGGCCTAATTACCCGCTGCGCAAACTCTTTAGACAAGATGTACAAAATAGAAGACAACCTGTCCTTGGAAACCAAACGTGTGAAAAGAAAACGAGCGAGTCTGGACACGAAACATGGATGAATCTGAATGAAATGAATAAGATACAGAAATGAATCTGATACAAACAAAACCTGAAGCTGATAAAAAATGAAGTGAATCTGATACAAAAAGAATGCAAAGCAATATCAGATTCAGCTCCGGAGCATCCGCGTCCATATTAAACGCGAGCCCTTGAGTATCAGAGTGAAATGAATGCCATGCGCCTATATAGTCTATTACGTGAGGCGTGAAAAAGGGCCTATTTGCCGATTTTGAGTCAGTGTCCATGTAATTTTTTGATTCCTTTTGCTATCGCTTCCTAAAAGGTTCTAGAACAAAGTTAAGAAACAATTTTGGCCCGCTCTCACCCTCAAAGAGTTGAAAACTACCCCTAAAGGGTTAAAAATATGAAACAACACGAGGATGCATTTTGAAGCCCTGAAATTAGGTACTTATAGGTTTTTGGGGGTGATAATTACGATTCTGACGTCCAAAATTATATTCGACGCAAAGGGTAGTTTTAAATGGTTAAAGCCGACTATAATCAGGGGGTGTAAGTATTAAACTTCGCGAGAATGCCGCTCAAAGCCTCAAAAGTGAGTACCTGTAGGTTTTTGGGGGTGATGATTACGATTTTGACATCAAGGAATACATCCGACGCAAGGGTTGAACTTTAAAGGGTTGAAAACTACCTATAAAGCGTTGAAAACCTGAAACAACGCAAGGATGTACTTTGAAGTCCTGAATTAGGCAGGCTTTTGGGGCATGTTTAACCTAGAATTACTTAAAAATTACTTAAACATCACAACATTAATAATATTTAACAAAATATTACAACCCTTGCACAATAACAAACAACTCCGACGTTCAGCTGATGCTCTAAAAAACACGTGTCAGTTGTAAGCAGTAAGCATCAGGTAGCGCATCAGGCCTCTTCTGGTTTCCGCTAAAGTGTCCGTGTTTTTAGCGGTCATAATTCAAAATTTAGTCAAAAAAAATATATATTTCATCCATGCTTATAAAATTTATTCAAAGAAAAGTCGAACCATAAACATTATATTATTTTATTAAATTAAATATTCGATTGATGTAACAAACTAGCAGTACAAACAAATTGCAACAGACATTCTTTTGTTTACAATAGACGTTAAAAAATAATAATGATACTTAATTTTATTGTTAATTTGAAAAAAATTAGTTTAATATAAATTAAAAGCCTCTCAGGACTGCACCCGAACATATAACGTACGACAACAAAATCTAACTGTTGGGGCGCGTGTAATTTTTGATCAAAACTCGGTCAATTTTTAAGAACCAAATTTCAAATAAAATTCATTTTGTAGGAAATTTAAAGAGCTACAACTTTCATCCTATGCACTATAGTCGAGAAACCTACTGTACACTAGATATTTTGCCTAGACATCAAACATTGTTTACACGATGTCGGAAAAATACACCTTTAAACTGCTGTAACTCATCGAGGTTTAGTCGTAAAGGAATAAAAAAAAATTAAAAATTGTATTTTTATAAACTTTATTTGTGAGCCCTATCAAGTTTTTGATAAAACGCATCGTTACTGAGATATTTAATATAAAAGCCGAATTTTAGCAAAAATCCAAAAACTTGAATTTTCTTACAACGTTACGCGTTATTGTACAGCATCACATATAAGCTTCAAAAAATTTGAGGACACTGCTAATATAATGGACAACCAAAAAATACAGTATCTTGGCTTAATATGCATATTTGACAAAATGGCAGACGTCCATTTTTTAAATTTCTTGGAAAAAATTTGCAGAAATTATGATATTTTCCTACATAACTTCATTATTTTGTAAGCTACACAAGTGATTAAGCCGTCATAATTTAGGAAATTAACAAAGCTTTCATTTTATACTAATTTTGTTACGCTCGAACCATTTTGCGCCGAGTTATATTTGTTATACTTGCGCCAGTTTTAAGCACGTAATTTGATCAAAAAACGGTGAATCGCCATCTTGTTTTGGCTGTATCTCAAGAAACATTTGACATAACGAAACCAAATGAAATGAAAAATGTTCTTCTGTTAATACGCTTTAATTTTGATCTATATAAATGTTTTGCAAAATGGCGTTGTTTTTTAGTTATTTGCAGATTAATGTTGAAAAACGCATTTTTTGGGGGCAAAACTTTGAACCCTTGTAAATCGCAAACTATGCATTTTTCGAAAAAGTGTATACTATCTTTTTTGCTTAGACTTTGATTCTCCATCGGTTCTCGGGGTTAATTAAATTTTGTTTCTTTAACCCCCCGAAAAAGGGGTGAAAACAACCCCTGTATTTAACCAAAAAATTTACTTAACTTTATTCTATAACCTTTTATGAAGATACTGCAAAAAAAATCAGAAGGATCCGTGGACACTGACTCAAAATCGGCGGAAAATTCCTCACGTAATAGACTAATAGACGTAATGGCAGATTCTATCGAGATGGATTCTAAGACCGCTTTGCTCCTTATATCATCTTAAGGTCACCACTAACGTTATGTGCAAAAGACTGCATAAACATCGAAATCACATCGCCACACAGAAATTCGTTGATGCGGTGTATACATAATCAATTCGAGCACTGAATCTGATCTCCATCAGATTAGATGTAGACAACCGAATGAGGCCTAAAATGTAAAGACTTATGAGAGATTACTTTTTAAAGAAAGCAATAAATATTGTTTATTGGTAAATGAGACGTCACACCAACCGACAGTAGACGAATTCTGGTTGAAAATATAAACGTGATTAATTTGCGTTATGCCTGCTACAGACAAATGACTTATTTTAAAGCGTTTAAAAATAGTTTCCATAAAATGCATTAGAATAAATTGTATAAACTTTAAGTAAAAATTTTTATGTAAATGTATAAACAGTAGTCTACATATTGAATCTATAATTACTCTTAAAAATTACGTTAATTAAATTTTTTTGTAAAGGTTTATTTTTAATATACTAGAATACGGTTTAACTCGTTTGTTTACATTTGCAGGCAGAACTGAAGGGTGCGTCGGCGACCGAATACGGTCTTGTTTTTGGAAGTTTCGAGCTGGTCGCGTTCATAAGTAGTCCCATACTAGGAAAATATGTAAGTAATTATCTTTTCATAAACCAAATAGTATGATTATAATAACTGATGATGATTAAATTATTTCGAGAATTACATTTTTCTTTGCATTCGTATGTATATGATATAGCTAGAACATATTTATCAAAGCTGTAAGCCGATTCTCTGTAAGACTTAACAGCGTTAATGTTATCAATTATTATCCATCTCATAGTTAACACAAACACTTCGCCCTACGTTCCAAATCGGACTCTCGTTTCGTCCACTAAGTTACCCAAACCGTCTGTGACTAGACCGAGTGTTAAGTAAGGCTTTGATGTTCTCATACGTAGCTTCTTTGTTTCGGTCTTGGCTTTAAATCTTCTTTCTTTGCATCACGGCATTAACACTTTTTGGCGAATTTAGCCTTCTTCCGTTCTAGCCAAAGTGTCTCTACCAACCTAAGTTTGTAGGCTTAGTTACACATTCACGGATAGAGGTGGCTCCTTTATAGATTATATTGGCTCCTTTATAGATTATATTGGCTCCTTTATAGATTATATTGGCTCCTTTATAGATTATATTGTTACGTAATGCGGAAAAAGTGGTACACCATTGCAGAACACTCTACGAGTTTCTCGGATGTCCCAGTGGAATCCGGCTGTAATGTTGTGTGCGTACGTAATCTCAACATGCATTCGCGAGACTTTTCTAGACTTCGCTGGCCGCGCGCACTGTGTCGAGGCCGCAATCAATTACGTTCTAGTGTAGCGCTGATGCGTAGTATGGAATATTCTGGTGTCTCGGCGGGGTATAAATACAAGGCTTTAGCGGCGCTTAGTTTCAGTTTTGAGTTGCGATTTCTTCTAGTGTGGTTCGAAGTATTGTGGCGAAGTCTTATGTGTTTTATAATTGTGCGGGACAATTGAAATACAATTGTGTTGTATATTAGTTGACATTTTTATTGCGTGTGAACAATTTTTATTTTATTTGTTGTAAGAGACTATCTTGTTGATTACAAACTGTTTAATTGTGGTAATTAAAGCTGGTGATTAGTGACTTAATTAGTGTTTTGTATTTTGTTTTCCTCTGTACCGTACGAGGATCAAGGAGACCGTCGTAACAATATATTTTAAAGTTATATCTAATTCTGCATGGTCTAATATTCTTCTGAAGATTTTCGTTTAGGTTGCGTTTACGAGTTTCCGATTCGTAACCCGTATCTTCTTCCATAAGGTTCTAACTACCCTTTCATGTGGGTCGTTTTGGTGGGTCTAACTATCGTTTTATAGACATGCAGTTTGGTGATCCGATGGACATCATCCTACTTAAAAATACTGACTGATACAAAGTGTGTCTTGACGTCTTTAGACATTCTTCTTCTTCTTCTCCTCTTCAAGGAATTAGGTTATATAAACCTGTTCCGGCACCCATCTCATCCTCGGACATCCCACGTCTCTTCTACCAATGCTGTAGATCTAGATGGCTGTAATGACGCCTTTAGATTTCAGAGTATTTACAGTATTTTACTAACGACACACTAAACTATTTTATCCTTAACCGTTTGTTTGTTTAGCCCTATGCTACAGCTTTCTATCAAAGCACATTTTTAGATATTAAGTAAACTGCATCAGCATCTTGAGGAAACAGAGAATTTTTGAGAAAACTGGAGAACTTTCGGCACCCTCTGATGTAGCGACTTATTTCTGTCCACCTGAAGTTCCCATGTATTTAACTGATCCGAATGTTATACAATATGTGTTTTCGAAGACGTTCTGATTCGATGGCTGCGTTGTCATAAGACGCCGAGGTGAAAGTGTCATTTGAAGCGTGGCTGAAGTTGTTGGTATATTAAAAGTATTGACTCGCCTACAATATAGACAAAGTGGTGGTCAGTTAATAATAGGAAATAATTTTTCTATCTTCTTTTTTTCGCAACTTAAGCTTCTGTTTTCTGTTTCGTTTTCCTACAAAGTGAAGAATCAGCAATCGTTAAAAAGATTTCGTGTCTGCTGTGTGACGTAAACACAGGCTCGGCACTCTTAAATCTGTTTCGACAATTTTCGAGATTTTTACCTGCTTCGGAGACCGTGCGTGTAGCCTACGTAATCGCACCTTTATTCGTCTTACAAACGGGGGTACAAACAAACAGGAAACATTATTGGCCGATTGGCCGGGCAGTTGGGCCGTGTCTGTGCTGACAGGCGTTTCGGCCTCACCGCCGGAAGCCATCATCAGTGTTGGTAACAATTGGCACGGTGTCCGTCCCCAGTCATAGAGTCGTATAGTAATTAAAATTTCTATGGCAATCTAAAAAAAATGGACAACAACTATATTCCTTGGGGGTTATCAAATACATTTGGACTGTTTGTTTTTTTAATGTCTGAAGAAGTTGATAATTTGCATCATTTTTACTTTGTCTGCTTTTTTCTTGAAACGCTCAAACTTCAAGGACACTGGTCTCTTACGCAGATCTTCCCTTTATCGCCTATTGGAAAAAGTTAGTCAATTTAACGTTACTAGTTCTTAATTTGAAAGTAAAGTCAAGTCTCTTAACTTGATTTATTCACAGA